>OW387142.1:52397048-52677364 GCA_936440205.1 Lepidonotus clava
AGTCTACTATATCGGCGTTCATGTTCCGCCAGTAGAATCTCTCAGAGATTTTGGTAGTAAGGCTACTAATCCCTACATGTCCCCCAGCTAAAATGTCATTATGTAACAGCCTCAGGACTTTGGGAATTAACTTTCCTGGAACTATCATGCGAGGTTTTAACCTTACCAGTTGGTCTTGGTTTTTGTTATATCTTTTGACGTTGAACCTACAAAGCACCCCCGGTGCTACCATTCTCACAAAATCGGCTTGGTCCATTATTCGCCTAGCTTCAAGGGGATCTGGCGGTAGGTCTCCGTCCTGAAGGTAGTCTATCAGTTGCGCGCACTCTGCATCTTGGAGTTGCGCGTTTATTACCGTAGCCACAGAAAGTTCTTCATCTTGAATTTCGGCCTCAAACAATTCACATCCCACAGCGGGCTCATATTCCTCACCCGGGACATGTTCGTGATAGACTCTAGACAAGTAGTCCGGTAGAAAATGAGTCGCTCCTGGCTCATAAATGATCTCAAAGTCAAAGTCTGACAGCGCTAAAGCCCACCTTCTCAGCCGAGCTGAAGGGGCTTTGTAGGCACTCTGTAGCAGGGGAATCAACGGTTTGTGATCTGTCACTATTGTGATTTTAGCTCCCTGCAACATGTCCTCATAGTTCTTAATACTTTTAATCACTGCCAGAGCTTCTTTTTCCGTTACCGAGTAATTTAATTCGGCGTCACAGAGGGTACATCCCCAGAAAGCAACCGGACGATAGATTTCATCTAGTTTGTGACAAACCGCTGCACCGCACGCGGCGTCTGATGCATCTGTTAGTAAATAAAAATGCCCTCCTATATCTGGATGAATTAGCAAGGGCGGTGAGGTCAGCAGTTTCTTTAGTTGTTGAAACGCCTCCTCGCAGGCCTCTGTCCATTCAAAAGAAACTTCTTTCTTTAGCAGCCGATTTAAAGGTTTTGCTAAATCAGCGAAATTAGGGACAAACGGCCGATAGTAGTTACATAGCCCCAGAAAGGATTTAATAGTTTTCACATTATGCGGGCGGTTAAAGGCTGTGATCTTTTCTGTGGTAACCTTTTGTGTAGCCACCCCTTCTGCGTTTACTACGTGGCCGAGGAAGTTAATCTCACTACGACACCACTCACACTTAGACGGTTTCAGTTTGAGATTGGCTTTCGCTAAAGCTTGGAGAACCATTTCAACACTCGCCAGGTGTTCGTCAAAGGTGGTGTCGTAGACGATCACATCGTCTAAATATGCTAAGCACATTCTAGGAATCAAGCCTTTTAGCGCAATGGCCATCACCTTGGTAAACTGCCAAGGCGCGCCAACTAAGCCGAAAGGTACGCGCTTATACTGATATACACCCATCGGGGTTTCGAAGGCAGTATATTTTCTGCTGTCTTCTTCGATTACACATTGGTGATAGCCGCTCAACAGATCTAGAGCTGTCCACATAGTGGGTTTCTTGTAAGCCATATATAAGAAAAGTGATCGAGCTGTGGGCATTGGGAATTTATCTTTGAAAGTGACTTGATTAAGCATGCGAAAATCTGTACATAGCCTAGGTTTGCCATCTTTCTTCTGTACTACCACCAGCGGGCTTCGCCATGCCGACTCGCTGGGTTCTATCACACCTATATCTATGAGTTGCCTAACTTGTTCATCGATGATATCCATTTTCTGTGGAGAGTATCGGTACGGTCTAGAACTTATTACTCCCTGCGACTCATCCACAATAATTCTCATCGGCGCTATTTCACACTGACCTAACTCTTCCATTGAGAACGCCAGCGCATTTCTGTTATTATTAAGCATTTGTTTGAACCTTACCTTTTGTTCTTCATCTAAACACGATTCGGTTAGGTCTATTTTGCTTACATTTTCATCCATTTCATCTCGGGGTTCCTCCTCAGAGGATTTACCCTCCATTTGCACTGCGTCTTTCATTACTTCTACAGAAATCCTACAGATGGACATTGGGGTCTCTGTTTTAGTTAAATAACACAAGTCTAGGAACTCTTCTATCTGATCTTGATTTACCTCAGGCACTGCGCATTCTTCTGCAAAAGCTAACACTTCATGTGGAGTAACTATTTGCATTTCGTCTAGCGGATTCATGACTTTAATCCACCACTGACTTCCCACCGTATTGACGCACCCCTCCACTAGGACCGGTGCGGTTACTGCCGGTGAGCAGTAAGCTACTGGTGAGTCTATCCCCAGCGGCTCTCGGGTGGTAACCGGTATGATACACTCATTTCCCGGCGGGATTTTCACTGTTTCTTGGCTAACTATGGGGTTTCCACAAAACACCTCTATCTTTGCGCCTGGTAGAGATAGATCTGAACGAAGCACTGTCAGTAAATTTCTGCCTATTACTATAGAGTGGCATAGATCGTCCACTATGTTGAAATCATAGCAAACCACTGATCCCTGGATTGAAAACTTACATCGGATTTGTTCTAATATCTCTTGGGACGAATTGTCTGCCAAGCTCATTTCTCCTTTCGTTACTTTCCACTCATCTAAAATACATTGTTTAGGGATCTGCTGCTTACAAAAGGTAGACATGAAGCAATCGCTCGCCCCTGTGTCTACCAAAGACTTAACCTCCTTCTGATCATTAAATCTTAGCGTTAGGAAAAATGCTTCGTCTCCTATCTCTCTTCTAGCCGGTCCGTCCACTGCGCCTAATTCTATCGTGGAATGAACGGACCCTTCCTCTAGTTTCCCTGGCCCTTTTGCTCGGTACCACTAGGCTTTCCATCTTTATACATTCGCGGTGGTTTTTCCTTCAATCTATTCTTCAACCACAAGCACGCCTCAGTAGAGTGGCCATGCTGTTGGTGAATGATACAGAACTTACTTTCATCGAACGGTAACCTAGGCCTCTCCCCTTTCTGCTGAGTTTGCTCATTCTTTCCTTTGTCTACTTCCCTGCTCGGGGTTTTATTGGTTTTGGCCTTCTGGTCTAAGTTTCTTTCGTCTTTCTGACTTTCGTACCTATCTTTTCTTTCATAACCTTGCTGTTTATAACCACCACTGTTCTGGGGAGATCCACTTTGCCCCGGTTTGGGTTTCTGAAACCATGGGGCGGCCTCCAGTCGGGCCAGCACCACTCCAAACCGCTCAGAGATGGAGTTCAGGGCCGCGGTCTCCTCTGATTCTTGGCCTCCAGCCAGCTCGCTTACTGCATTGGACATCTTAGTTCCCCCTTTACCTTTGTCCAACGATTCTAGTCTCGTTGCACAATCCACCGCTTCGGTGAATGACTTAGGGTCCAGTATAGCTACTTGTCTGGCTATGCTCTGTTTTAACCCTTCTAAAAACACGGCTAACATCATGCTTTCGCTCACTTCTGCCTTAACCTGCTTCTGTTTCAAAACACCTGCAAACTCAATCACGCTCTGGTCCTTTCCTTGTTTAAGGGCACAGAACTCTGCGTGTTTCTGCCATTTAGCTCTTCGGTCACCGAAGATCTTTGTCATCTGAGCTTCTAGTTTCTCAAATGTATCTTTCTCACTTTCAGCTAAAGCTCCTGCCCAGTCGTCTGCCCTTCCTTTTAGGCCTAACAGAGCCATGTTCAGGAGATGGGCGTCCGACCAGTCATAGATAGCCTTCAGTTGCCTCAATTCTCTGAAATACTTTTCTATCTGCTCATCTTCCTTTCCACTAAACCAAGGTAACCTAATATTTGGTCCTCTTTGGTGACCATTATGGGTCGTTTCCCGCACTGGCGATGGCATTTGACCCAGTGCCACACCTAGCTGCGGTAGGATGTCCCAGATATTTGGTTGATTTGGCGGATTCGGTGGATTTGGAGGGTTTGGCGGATTGTTCTGTCCTTGTGGGCCCGGCGGACCTGGCGGTCCCGGCAGGTTGGGTTGATTAGGTTGGTTCGGAGGAGGATTGTTGGGCAGGTTCGGAGGAGGGTTAGGCCCTGGTGGATTCGCCTGATTATTTTGGCCCACCAGAGCCTGCTGACCTGGTTGGTTACCCACTCCTCCTTGTTCTGCGTTAGGATTGTTTCTTAACGCTAACGCTTGCATTATGAAAGGGTACAGTAATTGCGCCTGTTGTGCCCCACCTCCGTCTAGCGGGGCTCGGCCAGGCTGTTGGCCCGGTTGGCCACCCCCATCATTTTGCTGTGGCCCCCCAGGGTTTATGCCCCCAGCTCCCCCTTCACCGGGTTGCTGAAATGGGTTTTGGTCACGCCCTTCTTCCAATAGTTCCAACAATGGTTCACCTCCCTCCGCCATGTTATTTTCGTGGCGGTTTTGTATGTCGTTATTGTCCCACTGTTCTCTCACAGGGACTTCCTCTACACTAATCTCGTCCTCGCTTACCGGTTTGGCTTTCTTATCTGTGCCCAAAACATCTTCGGCAATAAATTCGAATGATGACGAAGATGATTTTTTTTAATTTTTTTTAAAATTTTTTATTGAAGTATCTCTTCTAAAATACAAAGTTCTTCCGATACTGATGATAATACATAACATTATATATACAAGGATGATCGACGTAATGAACATAAATGATAACATACATTGATATATAAATGTATCCATTTTACACACGATAAATATATTGGAATTCAAAATATCACATTACTTCTATACAATCATATCTTCTCATAACATTTTTCTGAATGCATCCTTACTGTCCGCCAATTGAGTTTCTTTATTTAACTCATTCCACATGTCAACCCCAATGTAAAATGGGCTTTTTCTCACCCTTTCTTTCCCGGTGAATTCACATTTAATTTTTATTTTTCCATCACTGCGTAGCCCCCTGCCCTCTCGTTTTTCCACATTCACATCAAGCCTACTCAATTTATACATCATTTTCAACAAAATTTCCCTACTTCTATCCTCAACTCTGCACAATGACAATTCGCCATGATATTCATCCATGTCTTTTGTCGATACATAGACATTTTTCTTTAAAATTATCTTTATTGCCCTGTTTTGTAACGGCTGCAATTTTGATAATTTCCGTTTTATACTTGACCTGTACAATATTGCCGAATAGTCTAATAGTGGCAGTATCATTTGTTTATATAACAATAATGCTGTTTTCCTGTCAATGTACTTCCTAACTTTACTCATACTAGTGAGCCTATTATTCACCTTTGATACTACATTATCCAGCTGTTTCTCAAATACCAGATACTTATCAATTTCCATGCCCAAATATTTATAATGATCCACATTCATTATAATCCGGTTACTCATTGCCAGACAACAATTATTCTCCCTAATTTTTCTTCTAGATCCCGATAACATATGTTTAGTTTTGCTCTGGTTTAAAACTATTTTATTTTTTGTGCACCACGCCCATACATTCTCCAGTTGTTTCGCACTAGCTCTCACAGCATCCTTTTGATTTTCACCACTACATATAACCACAGTATCGTCCGCATATATATTTACACTATTTTCCCCAAAGATTCTTGCTATATCATTTATATATATTATGAAAAGAAGCGGCCCGAGCGGACTCCCCTGATACACACCGGTCTTAACCCTTGCAGATGACGATACATTATCACCAATTTTGGTTACTTGAGTTCTATCATCAAGATAATTCTCAAACCACTTAATACACAGATCTGAAACCCCGTACATTCCTAGTTTTTCTAACAGTATTCGATGATCAACCGTGTTAAACGCCTTGGAGTAGTCGAGGAAAAGGCAACTAGAAATTTTATCATTATTCAAATCATCAAACAATTTCCTCAATAATTCCATAACCGCTGTATCAGTGCCTTTTCCTCTTCTAAAACCATGTTGAAATGTAGTAAACAACTTATTACATTCAAAATATTCCACAAGTTATTATATACGCACTTTTCCAATAGTTTTCCTAAAATACACATATTATTAATTGGTCTCCAGTTTTCTAATAATTTTGGATCGCCCTCCTTTGGTATAGGAGTCACGATGCTGCATTTCCAAGCTGTGGGAAACACATTAGTGTACAGTGACATGTTAAACATATAAGTAAGTTCAGGCAAGCATATTTTCAAACAATCCTTCAACAAAACAGTATTGATACCCGGTAATCCTGAGGATTTATGTACATCAATTTTATCAACATATCTCTTCACTTCTGATTGTTCAATAATTTTAAAATCCATGTTTGTTTTAATTTCATCAGAATCCATATTCATATCAGCTGCACACCAGTTATCATGCAGTCCAACATGCAATTCCTCACCCAAACGTGCATATACCTTATTGATGTAATTCAATGCATCTGCTCCCTCCAGTGTATTCCGTTCAACATCCTGTATTACCTGTAAGCCACATTCATTTGTTTTGCCCAATACATCACGATGTAATACACGCCAGAATTTTTTTGGATTGTCAGAATTTTCACTCAATCTATTTTTTATAATTTCTGATTTATTCCTTGTAATCATCTTGGAAATGTTTACCTTTTTATCCTTATACTCCCTCCAATCCGCTTGATCTCCTGTTCGCACAGCCCTTCTATACATCTCATTTTTCTCTTGTATTGCCCTCAATACCTCACCCGTTATCCATGCTGGCCTATTTGTTTGTATTCTGCGCTTAATGAATGGACATAATCTATCTAATACATCAGTGAATATATCCAGCATTGTTCCCCATAATTCATCTACGGACTTATCCGTAAACCAATATTTATACCATCTCACATCTTTTCGTATATACTCAGCCAATTTATCAATATTATAGTCCCTCATCATTCTAGTATTTACATATATATATTCCTTTTTAAAACGTTGTTTCTTTTTACAGATAAATATGGGTAAATGGTCACTTATTACAATCTGCTTTACTCCACAATCCATAACATCAGTCATATCAGTAAACAATAAGTCTATCAAAGTTCTGCAATTTGCAGTAATTCTAGTGGGCTCCCTGATACATTGTGTCATATTACATCGTATCATCATTTCCTTTAATAACTTTACATTTGCCAATCTTGAGTTGCTGAAATCAACATTAAAATCACCTAATACGACGTGGTCTCCTTTTACATCACTCAATAAAGACTCAACATGTTTCTCGAATATATCAGCAAATATATTCAATCTACCATGCGGTGGTCTGTAGATCAAACCTATACCTAATTTTCGTCTGCCAGGTTTACAAATATTTATCCACATCTCTTCACCATCCTCGTTGACCACATTCAACTCCTCATACACATTGACATAGGGTCGTAATTCATTTTTGATATATATCATCAACCCCCCACCCCTTTTCTCTATTGCTACATCCCTATCCTGTCGTATTAAGGAATATCCCTCACGCTTAACTAAACCATTCGGTATTCCCTTATGCAACCAAGTCTCGGATAGTAGTATCACATCATATTTATCAAAATGTACAAATACTTCATCAATATTTTTTAGTACACTACGCACATTTAAATGCACTATGTTGAATCCCTTCTCCATCCAATCATATATTCCCTTATCGCATCAATTACATTGGATACACGACATATCATATGAGATGAAACAAATACCCTTTCCATCAAGTCAATAGGTACAATTGGCTCTAGGCCTCTATCCTGAATACCTATCAAACCCATGTTTTCACATTTGGCTGCTGCCTATGCTACCTGCCCATCTCGTTCAATATCCCTTTTTTCTCAACTCCTCTCTTACTTGTACCAGTAATTCACCTAATAGGTTTTTCCCAGTCCATTTCCCGTCTATTAAATCCTGACTGTGAAGGGCCTTCCCACAACCCCATTTGGCATCTGTGCTCCCTTCTATTAAGTACTTGCCCCAGGTTTGCATGAGCATGTCCCTTACATTTAGATTCTGTAAGAATTTCGCCATAAGGATGTCCCTCATCCTACTCTCCTCTATGTCCTTCCATTTTTGTGTAACTTTCACTTTGCTACCCAGTTTTTTTTGCATCCCTAGCATTCTCACACCTATAGATCTTTTCCATTAGCTCAATCTCATTGCATACCCACGCCTTTTCGTACTGGTATGCATGTTCCGCAGTGGCAAAGGTCCTCCCATTAAACCTGATACCTACTTTGTAGAAGTTGCTGAGAAATGATCTCTCAGTGATTTCTCTCCTCTAGCTAATTTTCCATTAGGATTACCCCCTCTGACATTTGCGGCTGCTTGTTCTGTTTCACTATTTTCTTCCTCGTCCTCGCTTTCGTATTTCTCATACGGTTCACGGGCTTGAATGTCTCCTTCCCCTATATGATAGGCTTTCTTTACCGTACTACCTTTCTCATCTCTATTTTCACTTTCCCTGTTACTTTGGGTCTCAAGCGTTACATTTTCTGCTTTATCCTGATCGCTTAACCTCTCAAACTCCTCACGCTCTTCGGGGCCTGATTCCGCTAACTTTTTTATTAGCTCTGCTGGGTCAGAACCATCCCCATCCAACTCCAGATTCAGAGCTTGAGCTTCTGCTCCTTCATCAGCGTCATCTAAGCTCTCTTCAATATCATAGGTTAACCGATAGGGTTGTAAGTTGCCTACTTTGTCGCTGTCTCCCTCTGTTTCCCTTTCCACTCCCCTGTCCCTACCTACTGTCTTTCCTTTAACTACAGTGGGATAAGGAATGGACGCCCCCGGGTTGGGGTGAGTCGGTGTTACCAGCGGGTGACTGATAGAATCAAGTCGTTGGAGATGTGGATAGGTGAGAGAGCTCCCATCAGGTAGAATTACCGGATTTGCGGGGCGTCTCCTCCTTGATGGGCTGGAGTTATCTGCGATGTTTTGTCGGTTTTTCCTGTTCCCCGAGGGAAATAAGTAATCCTCATCGAAAGTTTCTTGTTCACATTCACCCCCTGCTGTAGGCAGTAAACGATAGGGAACTCCTTGATTACACCACAGATTGTTCACATCGGATTCACAAGTAGAATGAGAGCCAGCACCAGGTTCGTGGTCTGTAGGTGGTACATACTTTGGATTCCAGTATCGCTGGTAGTCTTTGAGACGGTTTCGCCCTTCAACTCGTCTCGAGTGTGTTAGGGTTTCAAGTCCTTCGTCAAGAACCAGCCTATCTTTGGACCCTAGGTGCCAGGAAAATGGTTTACCTTTGCCACGGGTTTGGTAATCATGAACACCTTCGGGGCAGAGGTGCTTGGGTCTGGCTGATACCTCCTGTCTCTGTGCCTCCCCGTCTAAGGGATCACCTACCTGGTGGCGGTTTTCCACATTTCCTGTATATGATGTTGACACATCGTGTCCTGCGGGCCGCAAAGATTGAGGCTGGGCGTTAGAAGAAGCCTCACATTCACCGGTGGCTGACATCAAGGATGAGCAAAACAACAAAAGTCATGTTTCGGGTAATCTCCACCAAATGAACTATTGTTAATGTTTGATTTAAGACTTGTAGGACGCTGCGTAGCTTGTATAATTGATTTATCCATGAGTCATTCATCCGAGTTATTGAGCCAATCAGACTGTGCTCAAAGTTAATTCATCCATCCCCCAATAGTTCAAAAGAAATGGACGATGAGGGAGCTCTTAAAATGAAAGGGTTTTATTCAAGTAAACATCTCATCCCGAGTCAAAGCCACAGTGAATAAGTCTCAATCAGTCCACCTTCCCCCCCCGTGGGGATCCGGGGTGGGGGTTCCTTCGGGAGCCTCCTGGGAAGAATAGGTCCCTAGCAGCCCCTTGCTGTTCGTAGAAGGCGACAAATGGGGGGACCAGACTCAGTAGCTCTTTGGTAGAGTGCCCGCCCTGAGTCTGGGAGGTCTTGGGATTTATCCCTGGCCGAGTCACACCAAAGACTTTAACAATGGTAGTGGTCTCTGCTTGCCTGGCACTCGGTATAAAGTAAGAACCACGAAACATAACTGGTCGGCCTGGTGTCAGTATAATGTGACTGGGTGGGGTATTGTGTGGGCCTATGACATGATATCTCAGTGTGGCAGCACTATAAAGAGGGCATTGGGTCCCACTGCTACAAATAGGCACCTCATTTCATATTCGGTCACCGCCCCTGTGGCGTAAAACTAGCTGAAAGGCTTTACCTTGTGCAGTCTGGTAAAAGAACCCTAAAGGGTTGGCCGGACGTTAAACTAATCCCACAAACAAACAAACAAAGTCCACCTTCCCATCTCCTACTCAGTGATCAACCACATTAGAATACAAGTTGTTCCAGCACATCCTAGACCACCCTAGCGCTTAGCTCTATCACAATCCTTTGTCCGAGGTAGTTGGTATAGGTAAACTCCAGGATACTACGCAGGAGCTGGTAGGCATAGCTCCGAGCAGCTCAGCTAACGTTGCTGACTTTCTACTAGTTACTAACTCCACTAACTCTTTAACTAAACTAACTCGCTCCCTACCTTGCAACACCTTTTATACTGGTTAACAGGTGGCGCTAGGAGCGTAAAACGTCTCTTCTCAGAAGTAGTATAGTTAGGCCTGATCCTAACTAAATTATAAAGTATGATAATATATTAAAAGTACTAGGCTATTAGTGTGGTGTATCGGCGTTACGACGATCGGATAGAGAGAAAGGTGAAGCTCCGGAAGTGGAGGAATAAAGAACCGCGCACGGGGTTCTGGGTAGCCCGGCGTGATCGGCGAAGTTGATGTTTATCTTCTAGCTCTGTCTTATCTCTTTTTATTGATCAAATACTAAATTGGCGACGAGATAAAAGAATCCACAAGGGAGGAGAGATATTCTAGATAGTTGTGTGACTCAGGTTAGGTCAGAGAAACTTTCCAGTTTTAAGCATCAGACAGATTTTGTGAGTCAGTCACTGTGAGTATCACTGTCAACATGGCTGTGTTTGGCAATGTAGGTGTTTTTGATGAGAAAACTGAGAGCTTTGATGACTATGTTGACCGCATGGACAGTTTCATGTCAGCAAATTCTATAGCAGCAGACAAGCGTACAGATCTGTTTCTTGCTGTAATGGGCCCTGATGCCTTCAAGTTAGTGAAAAATTTGTGTGGGCCAGATAAGCCAAATACCAAAACCTATGTCCAACTAAAGAACCTTATGAACAAACATTTTAACCCAGAACCAGTAGTGATCGCTGAGCGCCATAAATTTTGGACAGCTAACCAAGAGGAGAGTGAGTCTGTGTCAGAGTTTGTAGTCAGGCTCCAGAAGTTATCTAGGACATGTAAGTTTGGGGCATTTCTGCCAGAGGCCCTGAGGGACAGGCTAGTGTCAGGCCTTCACAGCAAAATGAAGAAGACACAGTGCCATTTGTTGGCAATGCGGGACCTGAATTTTCAGACCGCGCGTGACAAGTGTGTGGCCGATGAGTTGGCTATGAAGGCCAACAACCTCTACATGGGGGCAGCCGCGAAGGGCGATTCCGAGGTACACCTGTTAAGGAAAGCAGGTGGTCGGCGCGGAGGGTCGTCACAGCGCGGAGGGTCGTCACAACGCGGAGGGTCGTCACACCGCGGACGAGGGCCGTCGACGAGCCATAAATCCTGTACCTGCTGTGGTTGGCAGGGACACCTCAGCAGCGACTGTGTGATGCGGAACGAGAGGTGCCACAAGTGCGGTGTAAAAGGGCATCTACAACGGGTGTGCACCGCTAAGGACAGTCAAGGTGGTGCGTCAGCGCGTCACAACAGGCCACCAAGGGCCCCAATGGGCAAGTCAAGGTCGACAAAGTACGTCAACGACGACGAGTCGAACGACGAGGCAGCGACAGACTACAGTGAGGGCTCATCTGACGAGGCCTTCGGACTCAACCAGGTTACGCTGGACCCTGGTCAGTCAAGTGACAGTGAATGACTAGGCCAAGTTGGTGCAGAGGTAGCACCAGAAAAGGTAGTGGAAGGTGGTAAGGCAAATTCCAAAGTGTGTGAGGATCCAGTATTTGAAATTTACACAACTACTGTTAGAAAAAAAGTAAAACCATACACAGTTAGAGTTTGTATAGGTAGTGAGCCTATTAGTATGGAGTTAGACACGGGTGCCTCCCTTTCTACTATTGGAGAAAAGGTCTATCGCGATAAGTTGTCTCGATACAAGTTGTGCAGATCTAATGTAAAACTAAGAAGTTATACTGGTGATAAGGTTCCAGTCCTAGGCAGTATCAAGGTACCCGTACGGTACAAAGATGGAGACAGTCAGTATTTGGAAATACTAGTTGTAAAGGGAGACAGGCCTTCGCTTTTCGGTAGAGACTGGTTGACAAAAATCCAACTTAATTGGAAGAACATTTTCAGAGTAGAGGAGAAAACCCAAAAAGCTCAAAGTAAAGGGACAAATGTTTATCCCAGAAGTTTTGTAAAACTTGTAGAGGAACATAAGGGATTGTTTTCTCATAAAGACACAGGCATAAAAGGTTTTCGAGGTAGTCTAAAACTTAAAGAAGGTGCCAAACCAGTTTACCAAAAGGCAAGACCAGTACCATATGCACTGTCAAAAGATGTTGAGAAAGAGTATGAGCAACTTATAGGTTCAGATATTTTTTATCCTGTCACCTATAGTGAGTGGGCCTCACCCGCTGTACATGTGCCTAAACAGACAAAAGGGTCAGTGAGAGTATGCGGTGACTATAAGAAGATAAATGAGTTGTTAGAAGATGATGGTTACAAACTACCAAATGTTCAAGAAATGTTAGCAAAACTCTCTGATGGGGGTAACCAGCCCAAAGTTTTTTCAGTGTTAGACCTAGCAGGAGCTTTTAATCAGTTACCGTAAAACCCCTAATTTAAGCCGCGGCTTAAATAAGGGTTACTTTCTGAAATAAGAGATTGTAAGGCCTCCACTTTAAGGGTGCGGCTTAAATTAGGGGTTTATACAACCTTGAATCCAATGGCATTCATGATAAATATTATGAAAAAATTACCCAAACATAAATCCATAAGTTGGGGTGCGGCTTAAATTAGGGTGCGGCTTAAATTAGGGGTTTTACGGTACTCTTGGATGAAGATTCGTCTAAACTGTTAACACTAAATACCCACAAGGGGCTTCTGAGCTCAAAACGTTTGTGCTTTGGTATCAAGACCGCGCCATTTATTTTTCAGGCGACTATGGATAAAATCTTATCTGGGATAGATAATGTTTTTTGTTATGTTGATGATGTTTTGATAGCCACACGTTCTGAGGAAGATCATGTCAAAGTGTTGTGTCAAGTTTTTGAAAGGTTCAAAAAACACAATGTTCGCTTAAATGAAGCAAAATGTCAGTTTTTTAGACAAGAGTTGAGATATCTAGGGCACACAGTGTGTAAGGAGGGTGTTAGACCCATTGAGTCAAAAGTAGCAGCGATAAGTGAGGCGCCCACGCCTACAAATGTTACAGAAGTTATGTCGTTCCTAGGAATGGTAAATTTCTATGGTAAATTTATACCAGATCTGGCTACAAAAATGAAACCACTGTATGAATTGTTAAAAGACAACATCGATTTTGTGTGGTCAGAAGATTGCGAACAGGCCTTTTGTAAGGCTAAGGAAGAATTAATGGGGAAACGAGTCCTTGTTCATTTTGATCCAAAGAAAGAGGTTATACTAAGTGTAGATGCTAGCCCTTATGGCCTTGGTGCTGTTTTGAGTCACAGGATGGAGGACGGTTCAGAAAGACCCATTGCTTATGCCTCTAGGACTTTGAGTTCGGCTGAAAAGAATTATGCTCAAATTGAAAAGGAAGGTTTAGCCATTATTTTAGGGATAAAGAAGTTTCACTTGTATCTTTATGGTAAACCCTTTACACTAATAACAGATCATCAGCCTTTAACCAGAATATTTGGGCCTAAGTCAGGTATTCCTTCATTAGCAGCAGCCAGAATGACTAGATGGGCGTTGATATTAACTGGATATCAGTACAGTATTCGGTATAGATCATCAGGTGAAAATGCGAATGCTGATTCGTTGAGTAGACTACCGGTAGAACAGAGGGCTTGTGTAGATGCAGATGAAAATTATATTTTTCATACACATGTAGACTCATTGCCTGTTACTGCAAAACAGATAGCGAAATGTGTTCAGAAGGACCCAGTTCTCAGTAAAGTTTACGAGTATACATTAAATGGTTGGTCCAAGGAGTGTAAAGATGAGTCTGTTCAACCTTATTGGAGTAGACGTGAAGAGTTATCCATTGAAGATGGTTGCCTGTTATGGGGCAGAAGAGTTATTGTCCCTGAAAAATTCAGAAAAGAAATTCTTGAAGAGTTACATTTTAGCCACCCTGGTATGTGTAGAATGAAGGCGTTGGCGAGATCTTTTGTATGGTGGCCATACTTGGATTCAGACATTGAGGATTATGTAAAGGGTTGTAGTGCCTGTATCACAACTTTTCAGGTTCCTAAAACTACTCCTTTGTTATTATGGCCCTGGGCCACTAGACCATGGCAAAGAGTTCATGTTGATTTTTTGGAAATTAAAGGTCAACAATTTTTCCTGGTGGTAGACAGCTACTCTAAATGGTTAGAAGTTGTACCAATGGATTCTACTACAGCAGAAGCCACAATCAGTGTTTTGAACACTATTTTTAGTAGATACGGATTTCCAGATAAGCTTGTAAGCGATAATGGTCCTCAGTTTATCTCAGAAAAATTCAAACATTTTCTGTCAAAAAATGGTATCAAACATAAACTGTGTCCGCCATATCATCCAGCTAGCAATGGTTTAGCAGAAAAGCATGTTCAGACTTTTAAGAGAATGTATCTGAAGTCTAGTATTTCGGGTAGCACTGTTGATAAAGTCTCTGACTTGTTGTTTAGGTATCGCAATATACCTCACAGCACGACAGGCAAAACGCCTGCAGAATTGTTTCTTAAGCGTGTACCTAAGACAAGACTAAGTTTTGTAAAACCATCTCTACAAGGCAGTGTAGAAGAACGCCAAGAGGCAAGTAAAAAGTCTAAGGATGGGGCTAACCCGAAAGATCGTAAATTTCATCTTTTTCAAAAGGTGAGAATCCTTAATTTGAGAGGGGGAAAAGAAAAGTGGTTACAAGCTGTAATTACACACATTGAGGGACCAAGGTCCTATGTAGTAAGAACTGTAAATGGTAAAGAACGTTCTGTACATATTGATCATATCATACCTGACGACACGGTAGCCAAAGCTACAGAGACACTGGAAAAAGATGACCAGGTAACAGCTATGTGTGCTCCTACTGAACCTCTAATGGCTCCTCCTGTTATCGAGCCATTTGTAAATACACCTCCCGGTAATGGAAATTTTATAGTACCGAACATGGACACCGAGCCTACTTCAGTAGAGACTCCTCACAAAGTACCTATAAGGTCTCCCTGCCAAAATCCAAGGACACATAAATCTAGCCCTACAAAGACTACTACCGTGACAACTACACGGTCTGGGAGAGTGGTACGTGCTCCCATAAAACTGTCAATTTGATACTTGATTGTATTTACTATTGTATATTGAAAGGTAA
Source organism: Lepidonotus clava (assembly GCA_936440205.1). Taxonomy (NCBI): domain Eukaryota; kingdom Metazoa; phylum Annelida; class Polychaeta; order Phyllodocida; family Polynoidae; genus Lepidonotus; species Lepidonotus clava. The sequence continues at coordinate 52,412,403 of OW387142.1, forward strand.
ATAGAAGGGAGGAATGTGGTGTATCGGCGTTACGACGATCGGATAGAGAGAAAGGTGAAGCTCTGGAAGTGGAGGAATAAAGAACCGCGCACGGGGTTCTGGGTAGCCCGGCGTGATCGGCGAAGTTGATGTTTATCTTCTAGCTCTGTCTTATCTCTTTTTATTGATCAAATACTAAAATTAGTACATAAGTTGCTTATCATTCTTATGTTGCATGTCGAATATAAGGCACGCCGATGTCTCCTGTGTATTCCCAAAACCCCTGCCGGGGGCCCATGTCGCTCTGGCTTATAAAAGAAATGTACACGTCGCTTCTCAGTTTAGTCTATAGTGCCATGCACATGATAGGTGCGTTTGACATTTTATATAACCATAGACATATCTAAGTATCTCTCTGATATAACTAACGAGTGGTTCCCGAGAGTTCCCGGAATGACTGGCTTACATTGACCGTAATTACTAGTTTCAGGAGAAAAGCGTTGCATAAGGCTTGTCCAGGGCAGTCCTTCCGACCAGGAAACCTGGGAATGGCATGTTCTGTGCTCGCTGCTGTATTGTTGAACTGTTCTGTTACATATCACCTTACACAATAGACCAAATAAGAGGAAACTGGTCTACCCAAAGCCCGACCGGCGACATGAGCACAGTGCCACTTCCCGGGCTTAATGACGTGCGACATTTTAAATAGACAACAGGAATACAAAGAGACAATGACAGAGGACTTTGTAATTTCTTTGAATCGACGGAACAAAATTGTCTTTTGTTATATTCGACAGGGCGACATTGCCGTTTTTTCAGATCGTCATGCGAGATCAGGACCGCCCAACAACCCTCTCCAATAAAGAAAAAATGTTTCATTATTTAATCTTCCCAATAAGCCCATCCCACGTTGGGTATATCCCAGGGTTGGACAAGGGTTGGACAAAATAGACATATAAGCCATCATTGTCACCTAGAGTTGGGATTACTGGAATAACTAAGAATTATGTTTTTCTATATCCCAAAGTGCTGATAAAATGTTATGATTTCTTAAATTTTACCATTTGACAGATTTGCAGGTTTGCCAGCCAATCAAAATGCTGCATTTTAGGGAAAATAGGGTTGTACATTATAGGTTGGGCTGACAAGCTTTAACATTGGTTCCTATGGGAAAAAGGCCAATATATAAAGCTGAATTTTACAAATTGTAGGAGCAAATTGTCAACTAAACCACCATGGTTCATTTTGTTTTACACGTCTATCTTTGGGGATTAAATCAGAAAGAAATTTCTATGTAATTTCATGGTAAAATGTGATGTTAATGTATACTGGGATGGGCTTATTAGGCAGAGAATAGAATATATTATATTAGAAAAGCATATATTCTTAAGTTAAATCCCAACGACGTTTGATTCCACTTTGTTTTGGGGAAATGGCGTGTCATCGACTTACCCACAATGCACCTGGACTTGACCTTCCGGCTCCCTCGGTTTTAGCGCACCAAGAATTGAGACTGAAGACAAGGTATATTTATATACGGCATTTCTGCTTTATGTCATAAAAACTGTTCACATTTCGACTTGTGTATTCATTGGACATTTCGTAGTCAGGGACATTGGCGGTCAGAACAATAAATGATGACAATGTTTTACCTTCCCTGCTCCATGCGTTACACAATGTCAAGAATTATATCTACATATCATAGATAAATAAAATATATCCCAGAAACAGAACTTTACAAATTAGAATGAGGAGAATAAAAACGTACAACGGAGATTACACGCCCGCCAATCCATGATTATTGTCCCTGTAGGAGGTAGAGACCACTACAACGTGTCCTCGTCCGACCCCTAACGACAAACAATCTGTGGTGTGAGACCTGAAGTTGGCAAACCAGAAACGGATGGAGGGTGAATCAAAAATACTTTGTATATGTGTATGTGTTATGTGTGTGTATGATGGGATGAGGATGGGTGATGGGGAACGCCTGGTTGGACGTCCGAAGACAATAGTATATGACATGTACGTTGGATACATTAGTATTACACACTGGATTATCAGTATCATCATTCATGAACATTTACATTATGAATATTTTCATTTCTGAAACATGTTCTTCTTTGGAATGGCCTATCCGACCTTCTATAACGTCAGAGCAGACCCCTGACGGCGGAAATGCCAACTAATCCCTGCTCGACTTTAGACCTTTAAGAACGACCAGTTTTTGAAAGATGCGTATTTGACATTATTGAAGTAATCATATTGATACCACGCTACCTGTAACCTTCCCGAACCCTGATGGTAACACTAAAGGTAGAGACTCGGGGAGAAAACCCTCATTGTAAATCTCAAACTTCGTACAGTGAGCATTGGCAATAAAATAGTATTAACAGCAATAATTTAATGATTAGTGTCTTCCGGGTTCAGCTTGTGGTCGATCTGAGCGGGCGGTCTCCTCGGCGACCGGAACTTAGCAGTATTATAGTCTATCACAACTGACCCCGCTCACTCCCGCCTAGAAGAGGGGAACCCAGCCACTCACGGCAGGTAACTCAACTTATCCGCCTATTGTAATTTCTCAGATTAAACTCCAATTTATCAATAATTATTCGGTCAACTAGAGGCAATACAAAGTATACTGGACATGAAACGCATTTTCATTGTGTTTTGCTTCAACTTTTGAAATGAAAAGCTGCAATGTTCCTTTTCATTTTAAGTCTTAAGAATCAGCGTCTCAATCCATCCCAGCCGGAAAGAGGGAATGTTCCCAGCGGGTGACACACTACAGGCCTTATGGACCAGTAAACAGGATGGACACCAGCGGTTTGTCCGTATAACCTGGGCCACATTTAACAGGTGGGAAATAACAGAGTGTGTTCTGGTTGTCCCACATTGTTTCCAGCATATAGCCCGAAGTGGTGCTCGTTAATAGGAGTGGTACGCCAATCACAGCGTGTCGCTGAGTGGGATTCCTGAGTTGTTAACGGGCAATACAATGCCTCCGCGAAGCATGAGTTTCTCTGAGGACTCTTCCTGCTTTTTAATATTTGTTTGTAAGTCATATAACTGATGGAAATGTTTTAACCAAACATTATACAAATCAAGTTCTGGAGGTACCAGGAGAAAAACATGAGAGTTACTATGTATAATCCCTGCGAAGCAACATACCCTCCATCACGTGGTATCCATGACGATATCGCTGTCTGAGCATCAGACCCCATGAATCTGCTCTGTTGCATATCCCTGTATTCACATCCAAGTGTCCGTTAACCTGATCCACACAGCGGGTCCCATATGCAGGGATTCCTTGAACGAGTCCCACATGCAGGGATTCCCCGAGGCGGGTCCCACATGCAGGGATTCCCCGAGTGGGTCCCACATGCAGGGATTCCCCGAGTGGGTCCCACATGCAGGGATTCCCCGAGTGGGTCCCACATGCAGGGATTCCCCGAGTGGGTCCCACATGCAGGGATTCCCCGAGTGGGTCCCACATGCAGGGATTCCCCGAGGCGGGTCCCACATGCAGGGATTCCTCGAGCGGGTCCCACATGCAGGGATTCCCCTTGTCATTGTCCACCTGTGGGCTGGGGTACCTTCCCCAAGTCTTACTATCTGGCCTTTCATTCACCTTCATCTGTTTCACCTTGGCTAATACAGACGTTAGCGCATCCTCTGACATCTGGACCCAGCAGGTTCTTTGCGCCCGGGCAAAATTGAATATCAGTCCCGTGGTCAGCTTATATCAGAGGCCACCATTTGCCTTTTAAGTCCTTCTTTGTTCACTGATTGTCATAGGTACTATTTTACAGATGTCCCTGCATCCACCCCACAGCCTACGAGTGGTTGCTGCAGTCCAACATGGCTGACCTGAGAGACCCCTACACCAGGCGGCGTGTCGTTAACTCCCGCCGCCTCCAGCAGGGGCGCCCCCAGTGGCCGGGTCCTCGGTGGAGAAGACCTGGCAGAGGGCGGCCATGACGACGACGGTGAGGCAGAGGACGAGCAGTAGGAGCGGGTGTCTCAGCAGGTAGCGGCCGGCTAGTCAGGGGACCGACTGCTGCCGCTTCATGTACCCGAGCACACGGCGCACGCTGGTCAGCCGGTCCTTGAGGCTGTTCATGGCCAGGATGGTGAGCTGGGCTTTGGGCTGGAGGGGGAGCACGGCGGTCAGCCACCACAGCCACCCGGGGCCCTGGTCCAGTCTCAGGTGGGACGGCTCCAGCTCCGGGAACTCCCCAAAGTGCTGTCGGATGCGCTGGGCGGGCCCCGTGGGCAGGGACGAGAACCAGTCGCGGGCTTCTTGGTGCACCTCTGAGTGCAGCTGGTTCAACTCTGTAGAGAAGGACAACAAAAAATAAACTCAATTGATTTTCCTACTTTTTTCATTTCTATGTGAACGACTTCCAAGTTTTCTTTTATTTATTTCTACTTTTGGGAAGGTTTGTATAGGATTTGTGTAAAATAGAAGTGAATGACGACAAAATTCAAGTATGCATTTTCCTTATCTAAATATTTGATTTTTAGATTCAACTGATTTTACAGTTAAATAAATTAATTGAATACTTGCAAACCTAAATAATAACCACCCTAAGGCAACAAAGAGCATCCCCCGAAAGCTCACCTTCCAGTTCGGGTCCCGCGCTGACCTCCTTGTCCTTGAGGAACTCCACGCGGGCTGTGTTGTAGCCGTCCCGGTGCCCCCGGCTGATGACCTTAAACCGCCGACCGCCTACCGTGTCCACCACGGACCGGCCGTCTGGGAAGTACTGCACGTTACGCACCTCCAGCACCGTACCGATCTCTGCGAAGTCGTTACTGAAACAGCAAAGTAAGGCTGGTTAGGTGGGGCGGAATAGGGCACAAGGTGAGGTTTATCAGAGCTTAAGACTCTATTCAGGACTTAAAATTACTGAAATTTTATAGCTTATGACACTTCTCAGGACTGTGATTTTTCTATTGAGAGTTTTGGGAGTTGCAACAACAGTAATGCTTCTTTCATGAGAAATGCAAACAAAACTATATTTGAAGGGTATGAAAAATTATCAAATAAAACCGAACAATCAACACATCCGTTCACAATTCATTATCTAACTTCATTATTCACTAAACCTAACTAACAATCAATAAGCATTCCCTACTCTTCGAGGATCATTTCAGATACTGCTTTGGGAATAATTAAGCTTATGGCACGTTGCTAAACTTAAACCTTCAGTACAATAGAGCATTTGACTTACTCATTCTGGCTGAGGCCCATACACATGCCGAACTGCCTGGTGCCCGACTCCATACACTGTCGGATCATGAGGCGGTAGCGGGGCTCGAAGACGTGCAGCGGGCAGGGGATGGACGGGTAGGCCAGCGTGCACACAAAGATGGGCACCTCCACCTGGTCCGTGTCCATACTGAAATAGGGGAACAGAAATGGGTTAAAGTTTGTCAACGCATGTTAGTTGTAAAGTCATTTGCTTTGTTTTACTCATTTCAATTACAAAAGAATGAAAAGAAACATTTAAACTCCAAATTACAAGGACTAGTTTAGGCCTTAAAGGTTTGGCGCCAATAATCATAAGTTTCCAAAACTTTGGCCAGCATTATTGGAATGACTACAAATGGGAAATTCCTTTTTTTTCAAAGAATTTTCCTTTGCATTTTTTGCATGCGTCTCAAGATGAATATTCGGAGAAATGTAGATTTTCAAGAAATACATAAGGTTGTTCTGTCTCACAGAAAGTAATATTAATTCTTACCGTGCCAGCTCTGCGAGCTCCTCCTCGTAGACCTTTTTCCGCTCATCAAAGTCTTCAGGGAAGTAAGTCTGTATGATGACCTCGATGGCCTCGGTCGTCACCTGTCTCCGCTCGGCCAGGTACTGCGAAGGAAACGGCAAAATGTCAACCATTTTCCTCAGTCTATGCATTCAAAATATTATCTGTTTTGCTCACAAAAATTCTTGGGAATAAAAGTATAGCATGATTAAAAGCTATCTACTCTACCGATGTAAACTTAGTTACCACTATTTTCGGTAACAGTTCAAATGGGTCGTTTTACAACTCTACCTTAGTGTAAATAAAATGTGCTTACCTCTACGAGTGAACTTTTACACAGCGGGCAGTTGGAGTTGTGGTCGAGGGAGCGGTCAAGGCACTGGCGGCAGTAAGTGTGGCCGCACGGGGTGGTCACGGGGTTGTACAGCAGTCTGTAAAACATATTTCAGGTTTTAAAAACCATTGCAACATTTGTATTTAAGCACTTTTATCATTCCCCTTTAAGACTGTTTTTTTCCCTGTTTGCTAAGTGAAAATATCTGGCCTAATGGCCATTGCCAGCGTTTAATTTACAGCATTGATTTACCCCGAAGTAAATGTGTAATCTTCAGCCATAGTAGATAACTTTTAAATCACTGGTTGAATGTACCTACCGGTAACATAGTGAGCACTCAAAGTCGTCTTTTTGTCGCAGCTCGTCGTCCACTCTCTTCATGGGTTTGGGGGAGGCCACTGTCAACAGCGAAAAAAAATACAAATGAGCTGAACATCCTAGAATGGTACTCAACAAGTACGAAGAGTCGATTATTCATTACATATTATTTTGTTGCGTTTGTACTTGCCTTGGTTTAACAATGTGTCATAGTGACAAGTGGCAGAACAAAGAAAGAATCGCTCCTCCAATTTCAAAGATTTAAATAATTTAAACATGTAAACACTTGAACTTACTCGATGCCTTTTTCCTGGAGCAGCCCTGCAGCATGGCGTCCCCCTCCTGTGACGTCACGGCCATACTCTCCTCGCGTCTGACGTCATCAGACGACCGTTTACGGGTCAGCCTCGTTTCCATCTCAGAGAGGTTCAAGTTGGAGGCGCTGCGCTGGGGGTGCAGGGTGGGCGAGGCGGGGCGCGATGAGGGTGCCGAACGACCTGAGACACAAGGGATGGTTAGAGTTTTTGTTCTCATAGATCTAAGACAAAAAAAATTCTTTATCTTCTTCAACTCACTGACCCAGAATAGGGTTTTCCATGTACGTACTGTTCTATGCCAGACCCCAAAACCCTATCAGAATGTAGGCTTGCTCAGATATCTATGTAACAGGGAAGTATCATGTTTAAGGAGCTCAGGGGCCCTACCGTGTCGACATCTTTCCCTACTCCCCCCCAGTACTAACCCCCCTCAAAGCCCGCTCCGTAAACTCACTGGTTCTTCTTCTTTAAAGTGGCCCCATCTACAGGACGCTATGTTTATTGGTATACAAGGAGTCCCCCGACCCCTGCTGGCTGAGGGTCAAGGTCGGCGTGTCAATGTCAGAGTTACCTAAGTCCCTCTTTGTGATTCCCTCTCTGACGTCACCACTATTATACCCCTACTATACAAACAGTGGTGTACTATACATAAAGATCGGTAAGGTTCAAAACAGGTACAGTTAGACTAATCACGCCTACTTCTCAGGGTAACAGACCGGCCAAGTTGTTGACTGCCAAACAAGTAATCATAAATGCACCTGGAGCACACTAAGTTAAAATGGACTAATACAATAATATTAACCAGGATTTATCTGGGAACATATCAAGAATTGGTCCTGTGTCCTTGGATGCATATTTCCTTTCAGATGCTATAATTTTCAATAACCTTGGAAGAGAATTACCATGTGAATTTCGTGTCAGGAAATGTTTTTCTAAAGTATACATGAATAATCCATGTTAAGTTTCCAAAAGCCTTGAAACCTGTTGTATTGTTATTTGTACATGATGCCATGTATCTAGACCGTATAGACTTTTATAACAAATAAACATAACTAATAGTGTGTGATTCCTACTTACATCTGACGCCGACCTCGGCCAGCAGCCTCTCGGGGTAGGTCAGCTTACTCCGCGCGCACTCAGACTGTAACGACAAACACAGGAATATAGAAACACAGTCACTAAACTAAACACAACATAATAACATTGGCGTTCATTTTCTTTTAGGAATTTTTATAGATAATTAATTAGAATAATAATTAAAGAACTTTTAATGATCAGAGAGAATGATACTGCTCCAAGAGTCACTTCGATATAAATAATGTCTTAGAATACAACAAAACACATAATTATGAACTGGTGAGTTAACATAACTCTTATTTCATTTTCTTGGTCATAATTTTCCTTTCTTTTTAATAAAATGAAGGAAGACGGTTTTCCTAAAAGAAACAAATTGCCATTTCCTAGTTTCACTCCCTCAACAAGTTGATATATTACCCTGGAACTGATCTCAAGCACCACATCACGAAGACACGATATGATCAAGTCGTAAACATCAGAACATGGCTCTGTTCCAGAAAACACCCTGACAGCTCTAGGGGAGGGGCGGGCGGGGAGAAGGGAGGGGGGTGACGTCAGTTTTTGGTCATAGTTGTAAAAGATCCCACCTCTTCCCCGCATAGAGTATCCCTGTGCCAACTATTCCTCATATCAAAACGTCGCGTAGCTATCACTCTGCATTAACATTATTATTTATGACGCTATATATAAGATTTCTACTTTATCTTGAGAAAATTTCTTTTATGGTGTAGGCAATAGAAGTGCACTATTTTGGCCCCCACCCAGGGCCGCAGAGGTCACTGCCACGCCGGCCGTGGCCCCGACGTCCGTCAGCTACAACCAGAATATTACGTGCTACTTGATTATAATTATTGAGCTCCTACATTCTATCTCCGGTCCCCCAGCCCCAGGTGCGTACGGGTGCGCTGTACGTCCCGGGTCCCGCCCCGTGGCGTACCGCCTGCCATACGTACTGATTACATGTTATTTTTTGTCAATAATACCATAGAGATACACAAGACTTATATATGTCTATGATAATACCTGTTTCATAAACGGCAGACGGGGGTTACATAACTAGGTCACCACTCTCCAAGCAGATCTCAGGTAGGCCTGCCTGCGGCCGACTCACGTGGACGGAGGGAACGGGAGTAACGGCAGGTACTGATAGATCAGTCCTTAGTGTGTTAGCCCGACGGACTACCTCCTTACCGTAAATGACTTAGAAACAGAAGTTAACATATTGATTTGTTTACTGAGGTAAGCACGGTACAATCGATAAGATAACCTACATGTATCAATCAAACGGGGGACTTCAGCTATAGACAGTATATTTATACATTTTATTTTCTTAAAAACGAAAAAAAAACAATCTTAAGAAATATGCCCTTAGTGTATTATTATTATTATATTTCTTGAGTCCACGTTACATAGGGCGTACTGCCGTATCCTCCCGTACTAAGTGGAGTCGACCCCCCACACCTGTTCACCGAACCAGCGGTCAGACTCTTCTGGATCTTCATACTCCCCTTTTATTGGCTCGGATCTTGTTTTGTTAGAGACAGATGTTACTCCATTTCTGGGCGGTGCATTATATAGGCAAAGAACAAAAGGTTCCTGCCTTAGAAACACATATACCCCCCCCCCGTCCTATCAGCCCAGAGAGCTTCGAACTGGGTGGTGCCACGATTCAACAAATGTACGGTGCATTGACCGATAAGGTGGTGATAAAACGGGGAGGTGGGAAGGTGGGCCATCTTAGAGTCAGGTGGGGAGGTGGGACGTCTTAAAGCGAATAATCAGGGAGTTGGTCCCTGTTGTATAAGAGGCCCACCTCACGTTGCAAGAACATTCACCCCTGTCGCCACCACCCAGAGTTAAGTTTTAATTTTTTTTTCATATTCTTCCAGAGTTCAGTTTTAGGTTACTTTCACAATCCTCAGTAGAGTGCTCCTGAAACTTACCGCTTCAGTGAAAGGAAGTCAAGGACAAATCATTTCAGGAAGCACACCTCAACAAAAAATAAATAAGTGGAAATTAAAAAAAAAAAATGTCAATCATCTGTGTGCAGGTGACTTCCCTCCCTCCCACCGACACGTACCTTTACAGACCTGTATTGAACCGTCTTTATGACCGCATTCTGAGGTTAGTGTGTATAGGGTGTCAGGGAATGGGGTGGGGTACTTTCTCGACTCAATGTTTTTTTCCAGTATGCGCCTTTTATTTTTTATTCAAATATGTTCACTTTTTATGAAAAAACGTTCGATATGACATCCCTCACACTACAAAAAATAGCCAACTGTTGTGTCAGTATAGATTTCTGCTAACCGCGGTCTCCCAATAATATACCCTATTTCCGCTAATGGCAGTGTTACGCAAGTAAGACACTGTGACGTCTTGACTTACACAACGTAAACTGGAAGAAAACAACGACTTGGTGTTTCCCCTGAAATGGGTCGGTGTTAGGATTCTGAGAAGGCAGCTGAGCATGACGGCCGCAGGCACAGGTCTAGTTAGAGACCTCTGAGTCGGGTTTTAATGAGTCGACTTTATTTAGGTTCGTGTGTACCTGGTCCCGGTATCGGGCAACCAACTTACCGAACCTACTTCAGATAAGGACATGTGGGTGGGATGGGAAGGGAGGGGAGTAGGGCGGGGGGGGCTTCAATGGAGAGGTAAAAAGTGTACCGTTAACAGAGGCAGTCAATGCGCATGTCAAGGCCGTCTGGTACACAGACCTATACATGTATTCATCATACCCGGTGTCGATGTATATCAGGGTCCCTAAACCCAATCACCAACAGAATGTCACTCATATTCATAATTAATAATTAATAAACCTGTCTTTGTTTCTGGTTCCTATATATGTACCCATATTATCATAATTATAGCGACCATGCGGGATTCACCATCTATTTTAGTATGTATACACACTTTGGTTTATGAGTCTCTTAGAAGTAATTTAACCGTCGAAAATTCATCTTAACTATTTAAACTCAAGCTTCTTTTAAATATATGCCGGATTAGAATAGTTTATTGTGGCTTCACAACCTTGTTCAGGTAATAAACAATGTAATTCCAGTACCTCTGACTGCCCCCCCCCCCCCCCGATAGTCCCCGTTACACAAGACGACCCGTGACCCTGACCTTGACCTTGTCCCTCAGAACACCACGCGCCATAACAACGGACGGAATGTAGGACTGATTTAAACAGTCGTTTATCTAAATCAGGGTGGAAGACTTAAAAATGAGTATATCAATATGTAACCTAGTAGCCCGTTAAAAACCCTGACTCAAAGCTTGTGTTTCTGTGGAGTACACCGACTCTATCCCACTAAGGCTTATAACACGTGCCGTGCGATCACCAGTCTTATGAAACGACTTCCCTCCTCTAGCCGAGGACACACCTGAACTCACTGATAAGCCCTGACACACAGCTTACAACAATTTAAAAAATGTACATATTACATTGATATACTGAATAACTGATATTACATTGTGATGTATCTTTAAGGGATACAATATCTACTTGTTTTTTTTTTCTTCAATGAGTTATTCATTCAATTTCATAAAATGCCTGTTTTCTGTTACAGATTTACTGGCATTGACACATCCTTTTGTTATCAGATTTGACATGACCATCTACAAACACTGTCCACTGGCGGATCCAGCATTTTGAAAAGGGGGGGCGCGCTATTGGAAAAAATTTTCATTAATTACTTTTGGGCCGAGGTTTACATTAAAAAAACGCAAAATTTTTCGAAAAAAGGGAGGGGCGCGCGTCCCCGCCCCCCCTCTGGATCCGCCCATGCTGTCGACTTCAGACTAACAAAGTCTATCTTTACCCACCGCTGACAGTGATACAGTTATAATTAGCTTACACAAACACCGCCCCCCCCCCCGAACTGCTGAGTCATGGTTCAACCCTAAACCCTAAAGATCTCCAATGTAAGCTTTGGGTGTTTGACTACGGAGATTCTCTCAAACAAAGAAGAGTATCAGGTAACCCCGGTCTCTACAGGGGATACATTAATTAGCTGTACCATGTAAAGACATATATAACACTTATGTGTCTCTATGCTGTATGTTGCCATTCCCAAACAACAGGGGCGGCGCAGGCCAATACATAACCTGCCAACCCCCATCAGAACCCCAACCCCCATCAGAGCCTCCCCAGTCTAGGTCACGGCCAACGTCATAACCCCCATCCCCCATCGGGGCCTCCCTCACACACCAGAACCCATCTAGTTCACGGCCAATGTCAAGTACAGCGAGCGGGGATCGACCTGGGGGGGGGGGGGGGGGGGGGTAGGGGGTGGGGGAGGAGTAGGGGGGGGGGGAGGAGTAGGGGGGGGGGGGAGTACGGGGGGAGTAGGGGGGGGGGGCGTCAGGTGGTGGTTTCGTAAGGCGGACCACGGGCCGAGTTCTCGGGCCGTGTTTGGTAAGGGGACCTGTCGACCTGTGCACGGCCACAGGCCACGTTCATACAGTAGACCACACGGGTGGGGGTGTGTCGGAGACAGGCGGCTTAAAACCTGGTATTTATACGTTATACATCAGACGTTATATATAAGGCGTTATGTAGCCGTGCATTTGGCACTCAGCCCGGCCGGGGGGGGGGGGGGGGGGCGACCTTGGCCTTGGGGCTTCGTCTAATATCTGAAGGGTCTCGCCTCCACCTGTTGAATTTAAAGCTGGCAATTTATACTTCTTCCCCCAATGGTTAGAGGGTTCAGATGAGAAATGAATGACCAGTGCGATCCCTCCCTTATTAAGGCTGACAGGAAAGCCGTGAATACCCCTAAATACCCCGCACAGACAAACACTGTGCCCCGAGGGGCTACTAATGATATGACGACGGGTGACTGCTTCTACAAACGTATCGACGTTTCCATGGCGTCCACTGTACGAGTTCTATAGATCAGATAAGTCAATACCCCCCTCCTTATAGAACCCCTACCTGAGGTAAACCGCCCCTACTCGTCCGTCACGTGTGGCCGAGACACGTGACGGGCGGGGCACGTGGTCTGAGGTCCGAGTAGGGCCTGTTACGTCGGACAGTACGGGAGGAGGGGGGAGGGGGGGGGACCAGAGAGGGGATCAAGGCTGATCCGGGCCGTCGTGCAGCTGCTGGTCGGATCTAAGAGAACATAGTACCAACGAGCATAGACAGAAACCATCCACGGTGGGACTAAAAGAGGGACTTCTACGGCATTTCCCCGACTGTCCCCAGACCGCCCACAACATGAAACCTTCCTGGCGTGGCTACCTGCCCAGTTCTGTGGCCTGTTTCATAACAAAGCTCCGTAGCTACAGCAGTTTTTTGTGACGTAATTCAGTCATTAATCTTTCCTTTGTACTATCGTTGTCCCGACTCACCCCTGTATTGGCGGTACAGTAGGTTTCTGAGCACAACCTCCGGTGTCTGACCAGGTGAACCTCCGGCGGAGGTTTATTTGGTAAACCTCCGCAGGTTATGTGGTAAACAAAGAGTTTTGTTATGAAACGGCCGTATACAGGAGTTTCAAACTCGTGCACAGTTTCCGTAAGGTCACATAAAACTCCCGTAGCTACGGACTTCTTATGAAACATCCCACTGGTCTATTGTATTCCCTGTCCTGGTTTTCCATAGAAAACAAGAGGTGTATGTCTCTAGTAACACCTTTAGTGAAATATTCCAATAGACCAATAAAAAAGAAGGCTCCAGCAGTGGCTTTTGATGTCTCTGCTATCTGGGAAAATGTTAAAGGTTTTTATATGGGAAATTTTAACCCTTATCTGAAAAGTAAATTGTTGGCCATTGGTGAGTTTGGGTACCCTGTGATCCTAGGAGTGGTAGAATAAAACAAAAACCGAGTCTGTGGCCTACCTCTGATTGTTGTTGATGTTGTTGTTGCCCGGCCTCAGCAGACGTCGTCGGCACCATCCCACTCTGCATCAACGTCTCCCGCAGCCTCGTTTTGATCTGCTGCAGCAGGTTCTCGTCGATCCCACCAGCGACGAGGGCGCTGTAGTCGGGGCCGGAGAAGGGCCGGGAGAGAGGGCCGGTGAACACGCCTTGTAACTCGGCTAACTTGACATCCTCAACGGGCCGACCAGACAGCACCTTGTGTAGGGTCTGTAGGGGAGAGGGAGACGTTAGTGAAATAGTGAAGGGAGAAGGGGGGGAGAAGACCCCCTGTAACTCGGCTAACTTGACATCCTCAACGGGCCGACCAGACAGCACCTTGTGTAGGGTCTGTAGGGGAGAGGTTAGTGAAATAGTGAAGGGAGAAGGGAAAGAGAAGACGCCCTGTAACTCGGCTAACTTGACATCCTCAACGGGCCGACCAGACAGCACCTTGTGTAGGGTCTGTAGGGGAGAGGTTAGTGAAATAGTGAAGGGAGAAGGGAAAGAGAAGACCCCCTGTAACTCGGCTAACTTGACATCCTCAACGGGCCGACCAGACAGCACCTTGTGTAGGGTCTGTAGGGGAGAGGGAGAGGTTAGTGAAATAGTGAAGGGAGAAGGGAAAGAGAAGACGCCCTGTAACTCGGCTAACTTGACGTCCTCAACGGGCCGACCAGACAGCACCTTGTGTAGGGTCTGTAGGGGAGAGGTTAGTGAAATAGTGAAGGGAGAGGGGAGGGAGAAGACGCCCTGTAACTCGGCTAACTTGACATCCTCAACGGGCCGACCAGACAGCACCTTGTGTAGGGTCTGTAGGGGAGAGGTTAGTGAAATAGTGAAGGGAGAGGGGAGGGAGAAGACGCCCTGTAACTCGGCTAACTTGACATCCTCAACGGGCCGACCAGACAGCACCTTGTGTAGGGTCTGTAGGGGGAGAGGGAGACGTTAGTGAAATAGTGAAGGGAGAGGGGGAGGGAGAAGACCCCCTGTAACTCGGCCAGCTCGACGTCCTCCACAGGCCGACCAGACAGCACCTTGTGTAGGGTCTGTAGGGGGAGAGGAGAGACGTTACTGAAATAGTGAAGGGAGAGGGGAGGGAGAAGACGCCCTGTAACTCGGCCAGCTCGACGTCCTCCACAGGCCGACCAGACAGCACCTTGTGTAGGGTCTGTAGGGGGAGAGGGAGACGTTAGTGAAATAGTGAAGGGAGAGGGGAGGGAGAAGACCCCCTGTAACTCGGCTAACTTGACGTCCTCCGCGGGCCGACCAGACAGCACCTTGTGTAGGGTCTGTAGGGGGAGAGGGGAGACGTTAGTGAAATAGTGAAGGGAGAGGGGAGGGAGAAGACCCCCTGTAACTCAGCTAACTTGACGTCCTCCGCGGGCCGACCAGACAGCACCTTGTGTAAAAGTTTTTCTTTTACAATAGTTGGAAATTGTTTTTAAACATGAGCAAACTAAACCGTAGTAGTGAGGGGCCTGCTGTGGTAATACACGTCACATGCAGGTAAATGAGACCGTGTGTCTCCTACCTGCAGGTTATTATTCAATCGCAGTATCACACGCAGGGCAACGTGAGATGGAGACTAATTAAGCTGTATTAGATATACAATACATCCTCGTTTAAATGAGCCGCGTAACTTATGTAACCATCATCGGTGTAGAGACAGGTACGAGTAATTACTCACAATTTTACATGTTTCTGATAAGCCAGTCTTCGAGAAATGGTGCAAACATATACTACTTAAACACACACACTGCTGATCATCCCACCTTTTTTCCTTTTCATTTTGTTGTTGGCGTTGACACAAGCTGTAGTATCTAGTGAAACTGGATACATTCCTTGCTTCATCTTAGAGAATGTGTTCATATTTTAGGTCTCCCTTTTCATAATCTGTTAATTACCCCAGTTATATTATTTCACTTGATCAACTGAAAGACCATGTATACCAGACTAGGACGTTGACAATAACAATGTGTGCTTACCTTGGCGAGCGCGGTGCGGGCGGAGGTGACCGCGGGGTCGAGGGTCAAACACTGCAGGTAGGCCATGGCCGCCTCCTCGTGGAAACACAGCCCGCTCAGGGCAGTCGCCTTCCGGTAGTAACCCTGGAGACGGAACCAAGGTCAGGTCAAAGTCAACTTACAGAAAACATATTTATGTCTTTCATTTCAACAATATACACAAATATCATCATGGGCTAACTATACAGTAGATTTTAGCTACTTGGAACAACATTTTAACCATTTTACTATTTCTGCTATCCTTTATATTTCGTATTATCAGAAAGATAAATTTGGGGTTTTCTAGTGCTGTCAGTTCGACAGTCATTGGACCTAGCGATGTTTTAAAGACAAACACTGATAGCCCTTTTTCTATCATACACCAAATTAAAGGTCCTTACCTTGGCCCAGTCAGGTCTCAGCCGTATGGTGACCTCGGCGTCCCTCAGGGCGTCCTCGTACTGGTCGAGGGAGGCGAAGGCGAACGACCGGTTACTGGGGATCAGGTGGTCCGTCGGGGCTGGAGAGAGGAGATACAATTAGTAATCAGAAAGTGTCTTTTGGAAAACTTGGAGGGAATTCAGTGATGGACGTAAGTTAAAAAATCCAGGGGCCAGTTGGACCCCCTAGCTTTCCAAATCTAGGGGCCCTTACCTAAATCTAAGGGCCCTCCCATGTAACAGTCTTTTTTATCCATGATTATCTAGGGGCCAGTCGGGCCCCTAACCCAGAAAATCTAGTAGCCCGACTTGCTCTTTAAGGGCATCGGGCCCCTGGTTATGTCCACCCCTGCCAGGTAATCATTGGGATTAGTTAGGAACTGGACAAATGGATGGTAGACCTAGTTGTCCGCTGGAAAACCACGGGTCTGTTCGGACTAGGCGGGTTGTTTATGTTTTCATTCTATATGTATATATATGTTATATGTATAAATTCAATAACCCTGGACTCGGAAATCCCCTTGGTGTGGAGGACATAATGTGGGCTTGTAGAAAACCCAGGTCCAATAGCAAATCGCCATCAATCTAAATTTTAAACTTCTTTCACTTGAAGGCAATTACCATACAGTATGAAATCGAATTACAAATGTGGCGGGCCACGAATTCCTAAGCCAGGGACCCTTTACATGAATGGTAAAGCTCGGAACTATGTTCAGCAGCAGGCGACTGACTGTTCCTGGACCTGGGAGACTGGGCTATGCTCGTCTCTATACTAGACAAGCAACAATCAATTATTAACAACTCAAACAAAACTGAACTAAGCCATTAATATGATCTCCAATGGCGATTTTACAGGCACTGATAGACGCATGACACATCCACCATTATCTGACATATCGGCTACATTTATCGCTGAAACTCGTTCAATGCTCGGTCATTCCCCTCTGTTAACATACATTTGTTTTCTCTGTCAGCCAACTAAGTGAAATGTTAAAAGTTAAATTCCGCCCCAACTTGATGCAAACTGAGAGTGTACACCTTTAACGGTGCGCCTCATCGGTCAGTCACCCCTGACTCGGACTCTTATCATGTTGTTCAAATGTCGGGTTATATTTTTACTCAGGAAATGGCCTTTGGAGTGATCCGCTGAAGTGAAACCTGACTTTCCCTCCACTGAGCCCAGACCTTTTACATAGTGACTCTCTGGTCAGTCACCTCGTAAACTGAGTGTGGGGCGATCTACACAGTGTGGAGGTGTTGGGGGATAGGTGTCGCGGAGGTGGGATCTTCCCGACCTAACATTAGGAGATTGGTTGACATCGGAGCTGACCACGCTCGGCCGGTGGAGACTTGTCGGCCATCAACCTCGCCTAACTCCCTATGGTGTCACCTTACGATATAAAAGTCCCGTTTTTACTGCAGCCATACGACCTTGAGTTGTCAGAAGTGAGTTATTGATGTGTAACCCATAGCTGGCTGACACCTTACCTAACCGCGTGACTCATCGGCCAGCGAACTCTCTCACATAGCAGAGAGGGTGCATGTTTACAGCAAGTGGGCTTTTATCTCAGTAAGTTGATAGTGATAGGGGGAACCTCGACCTCAGCCAGCTTTCTGAGACCTTATCCTGAAGGGTCTATACCTACTGCCCGGGGGGGGGCACTCGGTCCGGAAATGGGTACCAACTGCGGTCGGAACCTCCAGGGGCTGTAGCTGTGAATCCCGAATTTGGACCTACTGTTAGGTGATATTTTAACTGTTCACCTCTACACTCTCCTTAATTCTGTCCTACATGGTTGATACTTTGGGTAAGTTACTAAGTAAAAAAGCTGATTTCGGTTTTCGTTTTGGACCTCTTTTTATCTGGTGTTCTACTCTAGTAACTGTGAACTGTTACCAAAACGATTAAATCAAACCGGGGGACTTGCAACGTGCTGCAAACGTTTAACCCTGCTCCACTCAGCCCCCTCCCACCGACGACACGCCCCGCCTACTCCTAGAGAACCTCCCTACACCTAGGGAACCTCCCAACATGTTCTACTCCCCACCATCTCTGAACTCGAAAACCGCTAAAATACGAATCTGTACATACAGAAACACTGATAGAACCCCAAACCGGAAAATCTACGAAAATAAAATAAGATGGTGTTTGTTGGAGTGCGTTTCTTTGCCTCAGAGCCTGACTGTCTGTTACGGGCGTTAAGGACACTAAGGTCACCACCCCCCTCCCCATCCCCCTCCCCACCCCCCCCCCCCCTCCCCACCATTGATCGTTCTCAGGTTGTTGAACCCTTCACACTGAGTCTCAAGGCCGCGAGTTAAAGCTGCGTTGTGCGGCGGTACACTGAGGGAGGGATCGTTCTAATAAAAGACACCCAGAGCCCAGACAGATGTAAATAATGTAGAGCCAGCTTTGATCCCCTGGAGGAGTGGAGGCCGGAAGGGTTAGGGCCGACTGCCGGGAGGGGGAGGGGGAGTGGTGGCCGGGAGGACGTTGAACCCAGCTGTGTTGGTCGGGAGCTGCTCCGACTACAGCGTCATAAAAACCCATCCACACGAAGGCCTTGACACCCTGATGGGACTCTGAGAGGTGAACGACCGTCAGGACGACGAACCCTGCTCCTCCCGGGGACACGATCACAGCGGGGGGACCTATCACGACTTAGGGTCGAGGACAGTCACTGATGTTTACAACCCTAAAGCTCTGTTTTTATACTGAATCCACTCTGAAGCTATAGGCAGAGATCTTCTGTTTGTTCTACCCTGGCCCGAACAGAGTCCCACTCGAATTTTATTTTCAATTCCCTATTTTCCATGGGGTTTCTCTGTTCAACAACAATTTCCCCTTTTGTCATTTCTAGCAAGTTATTCAAATTAAACCCCAAAAAATTGTACAACCCAATAACTGTCAGTCAAAAACTAATATTTTGAGAATCAAGAATTGCAGAACCTAGCCAAGCCAAATGAAATTGTCTGGGCTTTGATAAAATTTGCATATCCCCTGTGTTTTCCCTGACTGGGAATCTTTTTTGTCATTTCCCTGTGCAGTGCAGACCCTGTCTATAGGAGGTTATCTAGACCTTTAGGTAAGTAAGAATATACATAATCGGAAAATAAGGGAAAGAAATTAATATATCCATTACACGGGGCAGTGACCCTAGTTGCCAGGCACGGGGTTGGGGCTGTGTCTGTTGGGGGGGGGGGGGGGGGAGGGTAGTGAGGTGGGGGTAGTGGAGATAGATCTGGGTTAACACTGGTGCAGCACTGAACGTCGGTCGGTGACCGGCCAGAGGTGAATCACTTTATGTAAGTCAGCCCAGATACCAGCCCAGAAAAACACCTTGGTTACAAAGATGTTCCCTTTGTTTAAAGGTTGCCTCAGAGTTACCGTGTTTTGTGTTATGACTGTGTATTCTGGATACAGTAAGACGACCACCTCAGTGGTTGTGTAACGTTCAGGTTCAGAGTGGTTTCCGAACGCGCCCTCTCAGCTTATATAACCTGGACCCGGAGAATCTGGGTCAGCTTTGTTTGCTGGTCCCAGAACACATGTACACGACAAAAGGTGACATCTCACAAAGCCAGGAAACACGTAGATGATTTATACATGAAATATAGACAATGAGCTATCATTATGTTAGATTATTTAACATAATTGGAGGGAGAAAGCACCCAGCCGACCCCTGCCTCACTGGGCCGTTATACAACCAACACTCTGGACTGGTAACACTGCGAGTCATTATACAAGGCTTATACAAGGCCTCACGCCATCAGTTTTATAACCAAAACCCATTATACTTCTACAAGAAACAGCCTTCAATATTCAACTTACCAAGTGAAAATGCCTCTGAATATACTTGTATAGCTTGATGGTATTTCCTATTTGCAAATAAAGCGTTTCCTTCAGCTTTCAATTTAACAGCCTTGGCTTCATTAGAAAACCACTTGTCCATGAGAGATGTCAATAGCACATTAGTCTTGAGATGTGAAATTCTGGTGGCACTGTGGACAGTTCCACATTTACCACAAGTCTTTGTCGATGATTTCTGAAGACATTTCCTACAAAAAGTATGTCCACAGGAGACGGTCACAGGGTCGTTCCACATCCCTTTACAAATATCACAGGCGAACATCTGGTCCTCCGGGCTCAGTTTGGAGTCCGTCTTTAAGTCCTCGTTCTCGCCCATCCTGTCGACGAGGGCTGTCACTAAGTTAGTTAGTTGTTCGGGTTTTACAGGCCCACATTTGAAGGCGTTGTTGTAGGCCCTGAAGGCCGTCTGTAGCCGGCCGCCCCGGGCGTGCGAGTCGGCCAGCCCCAGGTACAACCCCGGGCTGGGGCCCGCCTCCCGGATCGTCCGGTCGTAGATCTCCGCCGCCAGGTCATAGTTCTTGGTAGAAAACGCCTGCTGAGCTAAGTCCACCATGTCTACTCTACTGGACTCATCCCAGGATTCTGAAGGCCCTGAATACTGTGTAAATCCTCCTTACTCGTCTCTGTTTTAGCCCCTTCTCTCTCTGAAGTCGACTGAGGCCTCCATTCGGCAGGAAGTTGTATAACGGTCACGTGACCCGTGAGGAGCGCGCTGATTGGTCCGTCTGAGGGCCGTCTCCCCCCCGAGTCTCCGCCTTAATACGGGAACTCGGCCCGGAGAGTGGAGGAGAATTATACAACAGGCGCTGAGTTCCCGCCTACATTCTCCACACTCTATCAGCAAGAGCTGTGCTGGCAAACCGTTCTCATATACACCAAGCCAACTTTTCTGACGTCATGGGTAAGATACCTTGAACTAAAGCTAACGCACCGTGAACAGATAAATAAAATAAAGGATGAAATAACCCCAGCCCAGGTCCCCTCCAATCCGAACATAAATCAACTTACGTAAGGTGTTTCATACCGACCCAGATTTCTGATCTCGGGTGATCAACTTAAATGCAACCTATTTCTCGCTTGACATATTTCCTGCAAATCAATAAATTTTGCAATAATTGATATTATCTTCTGGGATCAACCACACTAGGAAAGCTATGAGGCCAATTATACACTTCTATGTCTGATTCACCGACGATTGACAGAACATAAGTATTACTCTTTTTATTCAAGAACATATTGTGTGAAAAATAAGCGGAGAAACAAATCCTGAACTAGAGGCACTTAGTCTACCTATACTCAGTTCAGAGAGGAGATTCGTTTCCCAGGATGTCCTCGGTCTTCCCTGTTACGGGTCAATCATTGCTTCCGTTATGCAATATTTCTCACTTATTTTATGTACTACTTACACTGATGAAGGAAACACATAACTTTTTTGTACAAGAATGTTCATCTATACAATAGCTACAATTCAGTGAGCAACATGTCCAATGCATTAAAAAGTAATAACTGTTCTTTGAGACCTCATACGTAATTCATTTGTAATGATAAAAACATCCTACACGAAATAACAAGTTTTGTCCAAACATTCTTCTGAACCCTACGACTTCGGCTGACGTACATGCCTTCAACCCCCCTATCATGTCTGTACATCTATTTCTATACACGTATTATTTATTGTGAAGACTTTGCCATCAAAACACGTCTTTATACGATGTTCTGTCAGGAGCAAACTTTAATCCCTGCTCGCTCACGTAACAGAGAACCTAGACCCAGTTTCCTACCGCCGTTATCCAACCCGCAGACTGGAGACATTCCGGCCATTGGTCCCGACCCGTTCAGATACATGGGTATCAGCTAATTCGCAGGGGGGGGGGGGGGGGGGGGACTAACCAAAAATGACATTTTTCAAAAAAGTTCCACCTTTCCTCCAAAAATTCATTACAGAAACGCTGAAAAAATGGTTAGAAAATATGCAAAAGTTCCACTTTTTACTGTTCGCCACCTCCATTTTTATGGTCAAATTATTGGAAATATATATGCAAAAGTCCCAATTAGAAAACCTTGCGGCCCCCCCCCCCCCCCCCAAGCAGAACCTGTATACCGGCCTGATTCGGTAAACAACGAAGGCACGAACCAACCACGGACCCCGACGGTCGAAAGTTGACTTCTCCGGATAGAGACACTTTTAGATTACCACTTGATAATACTATTTCATTGCATTCACAGTGGTTATTACTTACTTTGTTCCGTTTTATAATTGCCGGTAGTCAAACAAGTAATATCTTGTTAATGGGTTCGGATATCTTTTTAAACTGTTTGACGTAGCGCACATGGAAACAAACATGATATAAACTGCACAAAAAACGTCGTTTAATGCCAAAAAGAAAGGAAAAAACAACAACAAACAGATATGTCAAATAAAGGGTTTCAAAACGAGGGGTGTTATCTTTACCCCTCTGCATCTGCTACATGAATCCGACAACATCATTTGAAAGTCTAGATTGGCATAGTTCTTACCTGTGAGATGAATTCTTCTGTTTTTCGAGAAAACCCCCAATGATTGATACAAACATTATTTGTATCAATGATTTGATCAAAATAAACCATGCAAAGTCATTAGCGTAGCTACCATGGCACACAAAACGCGGTTGAGTGCGCTCATTATATCATAGACATACATAACACGCTATGTATGTCTACGATTATATTATACAATTATGTTATAAAACATTGAAAAAATTACAGTGCATACACTAAATTTTAGAAAAATATGCCCAAATTGTGCCCTTAAGATACCCTACTGAGTTTACTCTTTTGGGGAGCCAGTTTGGCTCCTGGAGTCGGACCTTACCGATGACACCGCGCCCGGGGAACCGAGTGGTCGGCCTCCCCCCTCCCCCTCCTACCCTTGACCTTGTGCAGAAGGGGCCCCATGAGGGGGCCGTGGTGGTAGTCGGGGGGCCCTGTTGGGGGGGGGGGGGGGGGCGTCAGGTAGCCCAGGTCGGCCGGCCGCACGGGACGCCCGGGCACGTGTCGCCCTGTACACGTGACGACCCGCTGACCGGGGACAGCCCCTGACCCCTCACACCGACACACAGGTTTCTGAACGCCCCCGGTCACATCTGGTACGTAGAATGAGAATCAAATTAATCTGTGCTGTTAAATGTATTTGTATTTACATAAAAACAAATGTATGAGATCATGCACCTGGCCCTAATGTGACATAAATGTACTGTTTTACATTAGTCAATAAGGTATTTGTATTCATATTCTACGCCCCTTAATTGATGTTTGCCTGGTCAAAGCACTCTGTTAAAAACTATTAAGTAACAGGATTCTCCGAGGGTCTAAAGTATTATGTATCTCACCAATCCCATATAATATATGCGCATGCTTTCCTACCTGACTATATAAACAACGTTATCTGAGTTGTGTCTTTGGCAGCAAAACATTAGTTTTTCTTAACTTTTATCATCGGACTTGGATAGATATCATTTATATATACCTCTGACCCTAATGTCAGGATGTTTTTGCTACCTTCTCAAAACAGTCTATTGCAAAGAACAGTGTCTTAAAATTTGACATACGCATGTGATATGACTTCCCTAATAATAAATTCAGCACGCACATATCACACAAAAGACATGGACTACAGCCAAAGAACTTCATATTGAAATTTAAAAGAAAAACGACAAAAAACACCCAAAAACGGACCCAAATGACCACAGCAACCCCCCTCCCTGTTTTAGTAGCAATACTCATTTGTTAATGATTTTAAACAACTGAGGACAAAAAAGGAGAAATGAAAGTGAGAAAAGTAGAAAAGGAGCTATTCCCAAAATGACTCCCAATAAAGATCTCCTGGCAGTAAAAGAGATGTAGCACCTGTACGTGACCCAGTAGGTGGGATGCCCCCTGTCGGCCCCCAGGTGAACCTCACACAAGTCTGGGCCCGATTCCCCCGATTGTTATAAAACGGGCCTGGAATAGGTAGGTCAGTGCAACCAAGGTCACCTGGGGAATCAAAACAAACCTTATAATACAGGCTACCAGAGACAGTGTTTTATCGGTTAAAGAAGGGGCCGCGTCTTTGTAGGGATTAAATATACCAGAGACGGTGTACTACCAGTTAAAGAAGGGGGTGCGTCTTTGTAGTGTTTAAAGCTACCAGAGACAGTGTATCACCAGTTAAAGAAGGGGCAGTGTCTTTGTAGTGGCTAAAGCTACCAGAGACGGCGTATTACCAGTTAAAGAAGGGGCCGCGTCTTTGTAGTGTTTAAAGCTACCAGAGACGGCGTATTACCAGTTAAAGAAGGGGCTGCATCTTTGTAGTGGTTAAAGCTACCAGAGACGGCATATTACCAGTTAAAGAAGGGGCCGCATCTTTGTAGGGGTTAAAGCTACCAGAGACGGTGTATTACCAGTTAAAGAAGGGGCCGCGTCTTTGTAGTGGTTAAAGCTACCAGAGACGGCGTATCACCAGTTAAAGAAGGGGCCGCGTCTTTGGAGGGTTAAAGCTACCAGGGACGGTGAATCACCAGTTAAAGAAGGGGCCGCGTCTTTGTAGTGGTTATAGCTACCAGAGACGGCGTATCACCAGTTAAAGAAGGGGCTGCGTCTTTGGAGGGTTAAAGCTACCAGAGACGGTGTATCACCAGTTAAAGAAGGGGCCGCGTCTTTGGAGGGTTAAAGCTACCAGAGACGGTGTATCACCAGTTAAAGAAGGGGCCGCGTCTTTGGAGGGTTAAAGCTACCAGAGACGGTGTATCACCAGTTAGAGAAGGGGGTGCGTCTTTGTAGGGGTTAAAGCTACCAGAGACGGCGTATTACCAGTTAAAGAAGGGGCCGCGTCTTTGTAGTGTTTAAAGCTACCAGAGACGGCGTATTACCAGTTAAAGAAGGGGCTGCGTCTTTGTAGTGGTTAAAGCTACCAGAGACGGCGTATTACCAGTTAAAGAAGGGGCCGCATCTTTGTAGGGGTTAAAGCTACCAGAGACGGTGTATTACCAGTTAAAGAAGGGGCCGCGTCTTTGTAGTGGTTAAAGCTACCAGAGACGGCGTATCACCAGTTAAAGAAGGGGCCGCGTCTTTGGAGGGTTAAAGCTACCAGGGACGGTGAATCACCAGTTAAAGAAGGGGCCGCGTCTTTGTAGTGGTTATAGCTACCAGAGACGGCGTATCACCAGTTAAAGAAGGGGCTGCGTCTTTGGAGGGTTAAAGCTACCAGAGACGGTGTATCACCAGTTAAAGAAGGGGCCGCGTCTTTGGAGGGTTAAAGCTACCAGAGACGGTGTATCACCAGTTAAAGAAGGGGCCGCGTCTTTGGAGGGTTAAAGCTACCAGAGACGGTGTATCACCAGTTAAAGAAGGGGCCACGTCTGTGTAGGGATTAAATGCCAGGGAGCAATATTTTCCCTCAGAATATAGGGAAAATACCCCCCCCCCAAAAAAAAACAACAAAAAAAAAACAACAACAAACAAACATGAAATTCGTTAACATTTAACATTCAAAGCCTCAAAACTGCCCTGTAGAAAAGGTTCTCTAAGATTATCGAAGAATACAAAATATACATAAATGTGAACACTTAAAACAAAGTAAAGTAAGACCATGTTCGTTTTCTTCCAACTGCACGTGTTCCTATTTGAAATAAGCCTTATAATGTTAATCAAGAATGAACATCAGAATACTTTTTCTTACATATGTTTAATTCGTTCTATGAATAGTACATTAATTTCATATATATATATCTTATATGTACATTGATTTATTAGAACACATGGGTTTGCCAATCAGGGCTACAGTTTTTTTTATATAAAAGTCCATCTGTGCAATATATAACACATAACAACATCATGGTAGTATTTCATCGTATATATTGCGATGCTTTCACTAGAATATAAATCTGAAATATATACAATATATAAAAATCCGGGACTAAGTTAATCCAGTTGTTGTTAGTCTTGTACTTTGAGGATGTTCCTCTTCTCTAAGTTCTCCATCTCTTTCAGCATGAAGGCCACGTTGTAGCGCAGCTCGTGGAACTTGGACAGGGGCACCTGGAAAATGGATAAAGATATGGTTACCTTGTGTTAAAACTAGACCAACTTGTGTATACATGTAGTGGTTACAGTGGGCACCCGGAACATGGATAAAGATAACTTTACTGCATATCAAAACTAAACCAACTTGTGTATACATGTAGTGATTAGTGGGGCCACCTGGAACATGGATAAAGATAACTTTACTTTGTTTTAAAACTAAACCAACTTGTGTATACATGCAGTGATAAGAGTGGGCACCTGGAACATGGATAAAGATAACTTTACTTCATAACAAAACTAAACCAACTTGTGTATACATATAGTGATAAGAGTGGGCCACCTGGAACATGGATAAAGATAACTGTATCGTGTAATAAAACTAAACCAACTTGTGCATACATGTAGTGATTAGTGGGGTCACCTGGAACATGGATAAAGATAACTTTACTGTGTATTA
Source organism: Lepidonotus clava (assembly GCA_936440205.1). Classification (NCBI taxonomy): domain Eukaryota; kingdom Metazoa; phylum Annelida; class Polychaeta; order Phyllodocida; family Polynoidae; genus Lepidonotus; species Lepidonotus clava. The sequence continues at coordinate 52,438,875 of OW387142.1, forward strand.
AATTTAAACCAACTTGTGTATACATGTAGTGATTAGTGGGGTCACCTGGAACAAGGATAACGATAATTTTACAGAGTATCAAAACTAAACCAACTTGTGTATACATGTGATTTATTATATTGGTCATCTGGAACATGGATAAAGATATCGTTACCTTGTTTTAAACCCAGTATATATAAGAAAACTAAGTTGTGTTGCAAATATTGGGGCACCTGGAACAATGAATAGGGTAGGCGACGGGAAACCTGAAGACCAAAGATCCCTTCTGGGTCATGAGGCCACCCTTAGACACCTCCTCCAACCACACATACACACCTCATCGCGTTCTTATATTTGTGAATACCCAAACAAAACTCCATGTTGAAAACCATGAAAACGAGTACGACCTCTCGAAAGGTGCTACTCCCAATACGCACCGCTTGTCGTCTGTGCGGGTGATAAAATCAGGCCCGTATGTCTACATTTAAGTACAACCAGGATTCCATTTCATAGTCAGTCATTTTTGAGGGTGGCCATGATCCACCTTTCAATGGACCCCAGCACTGACTCCAATGAAAAGACCAACCTTTTCCCTTATTGTGGGGTCTGTTCAACCCAATGTAGCCTACACCACAAATCACCAGGGCAAAAACCACTGAGTGGACTTTACGACAAAAAAGAATGATTAATGCAAGGGAGAGACATTGTATTTCCAGTCGTATAATACAGCGATGAAGCAAATCACCGTGTTGAAAGAGGGACGCCCATGTAGTGATGGGCTTTGCTGCTGATTTGTAGCTGCTCTATAATATGTCAGCCCAAAATAAGCATTTTAATTGTAACAAGTGGCTTTGCCAGGATTCGAATCCACAACCTTTGGATTTGGAGGTGAGGGTCTTAACCAGTACACCATGGAGGATGAGGCTGGAACTAAGAAATGGGGTCATGATCCTATTTGCTGGTTTCCAAAGGTCCTTTTGAAAGCAGTTTAATAAAACAGCAGTCAGATGGACAGGCTGGTTATGGCCCACTTTGCTGGTTCTTGGTAAGACTTGAAGAAAGTTCAGTATGTAGACAGCAACATGCGAAAGGACATCATTTTAGAAGAAGTAGGGTAATAAATGAGATGCTGAATCTTAGCACATATATGGACATTTTTGGGACTGTCGGGGAAATACTATAAAAAGAATCATCATTAGCCACATGAATATGACAAAAAGAAGGGAAAAAGTATGTAGGTAATTAACCAAAGTATTTAGTTTCTCCGCGGAACGCTGCAATAACATCTTTACTCACCCCCTGCAGAGAATAATCTATTTCTGTCAATAGTTTAGACAGGATGTCTGTTAATTAATACACACACGTGTGTGTGTATATATATATATATATATATATATATATACATATGTAAAAATATACATACACAGGCATATATGTGTGAGTACATGCAGCCTGCTTTGACATTTGACATTCGGATAAATAAGCGAAAAAGAAATGTGACACTTGAGTTTTTTAAAATTCGACAAGCAACATTGGAACCCCCCCCCCCCCCCATCCATAGCCTGTATCATGTGGGTGTGTGGGTGTTTGTGCACATGTTACATACCAGAAGACCAAAAGTGCGGTTGCTTCTATCTCCCCCTCCCCCCCCCGCCCACCCCAGCCACCTTAGACCAAGGTGTGATTTCTTTTATTGATCTGTACAAAATTTATGCTAAATAATTTGTCACCTTCCCCCTTCCCTCTGATCTCACTGACACCAGCTGAGAGGTGCCTCGTGACTACTGAGGAGAGGCCGGTACACTCGGTTCACTGTGATCTCACACACACCAGCTGAGAGGGGCCTCGTGACTACTGAGGAGAGGCCGGTACACTCGTTCACACTGATCTCACAGACACCAGCTGAGAGGGGCCTCGTGACTACTGAGGAGAGGCCGGTACACTCGGTTCACTGTGATCTCACTGACACCAGCTGAGAGGGGCCTCGTGACTGCTGAGGAGAGGCCGGTACACTCGGTTCACTCTGATCTCACTGACACCAGCTGAGAGGTGCCTCGTGACTACTGAGGAGAGGCCGGTACACTCGGTTCACTGTGATCTCACTGACACCAGCTGAGAGGGGCCCCATGACTACTGAGGAGGGGCCGGTACACTCGGTTCACTCTGATCTCACTGACACTAACTGAGAGGGGCCTCGTGACTACTGAGGAGAGGCCGGTACACTCGGTTCACTCTGATCTCACAGACACCAGCTGAGAGGGGCCTCGTGACTACTGAGGAGGGGCGGGGACACTCGGTTCACTCTGATCTCAGACACCAGCTGAGAGGGGCCTCGTGACTACTGAGGAGAGGCCGGTACACTCGGTTCACTCTGATCTCAGTGACACCAGCAGAGAGGGGCCCCGTGACTACTGAGGAGGGGCCGGTACACTCGGTTCACTCTGATCTCACTGGCACTAGCTGAGAGGGGCCTTGTGACTACTGAGGAGAGGCCGGTACACTCGGTTCATTGTGATCTCACTGACACCAGCTGAGAGGGGCCCCGTGACTACTGAGGAGAGGCCGGTACACTCGGTTCACTCTGATCTCAGACACCAGCTGAGAGGGGCCTCGTGACTACTGAGGATAGGTCGGTACACTCGGTTCACTGTGATCTCACTTACACCAGCTGAGCGGGGCCTCGTGACTACTGAGGAGAGGCCGGTACACTAACTTTACTCTGATCTCACTGACACCAGCTGAGAGGTGCCTCGTGACAATTGAGGAGAGACCGGTACACTTGCTTCACTCTGATCTCAGACACCAGCTGAGAGGGGCCTCGTGACTACTGAGGAGGGGCTGGTACACTCGGTTCACGGCACTCTGATCTCACTGACACCAGCTGAGAGGGGCCTCGTGACTACTGAGGAGAGGCCGGTACACCCAGTTCACTCTGATCTCACTAACACCAGCGGAGAGGTGCCTCGTGACTACTGAGGAGAGGCCGGTACACTCGGTTCACTCTGATCTCAGACACCAGCTGAGAGGGGCCTCGTGACTACTGAGGAGAGGCCGGTACACTCGGTTCACTCTGATCTCACTGACACCAGCTGAGACGGGCCTCGTGACTACTGAGGAGAGGCTGGTACACTCGGTTCACTCTGATCTCAGACACCAGCTGAGAGGGGCCTCGTGACTACTGAGGAGAGGCCGGTACACTCGGTTCACTGTGATCTCACAGACACCAGCTGAGAGGGGCCTCGTGACTACTGAGGAGAGGCTGGTACACTCGGTTCATTCTGATCTCATACACCAGCTGAGAGGGGGCTCGTGACTACTGAGGAGGGGCTGGTACACTCGGTTCACGGCACTCTGATCTCACAGACACTAGCTGAGAGGGGCCTCGTGACTACTGAGGAGAGGCCGGTACACTCGGTTCACTCTGATCTCACTGACACTAGCTGAGAGGTGCCTCGTGACTACTGAGGAGAGGCCGGTACACTCGGTTCACTCTGATCACACTGACACTAGCTGAGAGGGGCCTCGTGACTACTGAGGAGAGGCCGGTACACTCACTTCACTGTGATCTCACTGACACCAGCTGAGAGGGGCCTCGTGACTACTGAGGACAGGCTGGTACACTCGGTACACTCTGATCTCAGACATCAGCTGAGAGGGGCCTCGTGACTACTGAGGAGAGGCCGGTACACTCGGTTCACTGTGATCTCACTGACACCAGCTGAGAGGGGCCTCGTGACTACTGAGGAGAGGCTGGTACACTCGGTACACTCTGATCTCACTGACACCAGCTGAGAGGTGCCTCGTGACTACTGAGGAGAGGCCGGTACACTCGGTTCACACTGATCTCACTAACACTAGCTGAGAGGTGCCTCGTGACTACTGAGGAGAGGCCGGTACACTCGGTTCACGCTGATCTCACTGACACCAGCTGAGAGGGGCCTCGTGACTACTGAGGAGAGGCCGGTACACTCGGTTCACTCTGATCTCACTGACACCAGCTGAGAGGGGCCTCGTGACTACTGAGGAGAGGCCGGTACACTCGGTTCACTGTGATCTCACTGACACCAGCTGAGAGGTGCCTCGTGACTACTGAGGAGAGGCCGGTACACTCGGTTCACTCTGATCACACTGACACTAGCTGAGAGGTGCCTCGTGACTACTGAGGAGAGGCCGGTACACTCGGTTCACTCTGATCACACTGACACTAGCTGAGAGGTGCCTCGTGACTACTGAGGAGAGGCCGGTACACTCGCTTCACTCTGATCTCACAGACACCAATGATCCTATAGCAAGCGAATGAATTATTTCTGATGTTTCGCTATTACGTCATTGATAGTTGTGCCCCCTATGAGAGTCTGTGCTACCAGATACAACACATCTGATTTTTGCCGTTTTTGTGACATTATGAAAAAGACGCACTATTTTTTTTTATTTAATAATAAAATATTGAGAAGAACATCCAACTCAACAACGGCTTGATGTAGACTTTGATATTTACTTAGACATTCAAAGGTGGTCAAATTTACATGGTTCGGATTGTTACATCCTTCATCAGATTGTTTTTATTTGTATCTGGTAGCACAGACTTTCATAGGGGGCACCAGCATCACAACATCCACGGAAAATGCTGAAGGCGATGTTCAGAGTCACATATCTTACTGTAGCTATAATATTTTTGCTGACACAAGCTCACAGGAGACTCTGTAAAGGTCATTGCGCTGTCCCCCAGTGAGCTGACCTTTACGGCTCAGGCCGTCTTACACAACCAGCGAGGCCTCACGTCTCACCTCGTCCTGGTCCTGATTAAAACCTCTAGTGACAAATAACCTGTCAAGGCCAGGTCTGTGTGCTGTTTTTAGTACATCCTAACAATGTTAAACACTAACTTAGGACCTCCACAGAATCGCATAATACTCACCTATACATAATTCTCACGACAGAATGGCTGTCGTACCTCAAGGCCCATAATGTGGCCGATAATTGTATCGCTTGCAGGTCCGACAAAGTTATTACATGGAGAAGATGATAATTTTCTCAAGTACTTGTCCCCCTTCAGCACCGAGAAAATTATCGCAGACATGCAAAATTTGACAAATAGCATTCACACTGCCAAAAGGGGCACCTTGCGATTGCAAACGATCACTTTCTCAAGTACTTATCCCCTGCAATCGGCTTGAATCCAAACTACTCAATGCAACATGTTTGATCTGATCGGTTGCAGACCTGTCGTTTGCCTCATCGTCTGCACCAGAATTGCAAACGATAAGTGTCGCAACAGATCGCGTGCACCGCATCAGCCAGGGAGAATGGGCCTTCATGGGCGAGCAATGCCTTATTGCATTCTGCTGGAGAGCACAAACAATGTGGTAATGCATTATTTTACACTCGTTTCAGGGTATTCTCAGTGTATTACAAAGGCAACAATGTCTGCTATTTCCTTAGTATTTTTAATCATGCATGCTTCCAATGGACTTGGCAGTCCCATTATCCAAAGTTCCTATTCAGCATTTATCATTATTGAGTTCTTATTCAGGCGTATGTCTGTACTGTTGTGAAGAAAGGCAACAGGATTAACTTTTTCCTGGCCACCAAACTGGCCCTGCCCTTATGACTTTTGAAGCGAAAGCCCGCTGAAAGAGTTTTTTTAACACATTCTTTTCTAATTGTAAATTCCAAGCTAATATAGGAAACGTATATAGGGATTCTCTGTGGGCCTCTGCGATCATATCCCTGGTTGCTGGGGACTTTTACTTTTATGCATTTGTCACCTTGCAAGCCATTGTCATTGACTGAAATGATCAACCTAAATCTACCAGAGACGGCGGTCAGGTGGTGCACTTCTTGTGAATAACAGATTCCCCCCCTAACATTCCAGTCACCTTGTGCAGATTGGTGACATGATCAGTTTTTGGTGATCACCATGTGGTGATCATGACCATGAGGGCCTGCAATAAATTCAAAACTTATTAATTCTAAAAGATGGCGGTTGTTGATCATGATTGAATCTGTTTGTTTCAAGAAAACGTACCATAATTATTAATTCTAAATAATCCAGAATAAGAAGAAATAACGATAACTAATCGGTCAACAATGTGGCTGTCAGTCCGCTTTGGGTCATGTGATTTATACATGTATAAATATAGACGAGTTTCCATGCGCACACTCATGCATGCTTGCACACATATATGCACATACACACTTCGACACACATGGGGTTTCTGCTATATCTAATACAATTGACTGTTTTTTTCTTGAGAAGAGGGCTGTCTAAAGCCCTGTATATGGACCTGACATCACGTGGTGTATGTGCACGTGTGTCCTGTTTATATAAGTAATATAAGCCTCTCTATGATATGTATATAGTGGGTGATATAAGCCTGTATTACGTTGTATACAGGTCACCCAGATACCAGGGACGTAACAACAGCATAATTCGATTGGAGTTCACCAGCAGACACACCGGATCAGGAAACCAATGCTTATGGAGAACCACCGCGCATTGTAGGATAGCGGCGTATGTCAGACGTAGGCAGCCGGCAGTGGACTGGCCTCAAGATCCCTGCCATACACCACCGAGGTCGGCACAGTTATATATATACACATATATGAGGGTGCCGATTCAACCATTCAGAAAGTCTGGAACTTGTATGGTTATAACTGGAACTTGTACGGAAGTCACTCTATACATAATAAGCCCATCCCAGTTTGCACCGATGTTTAAGTTTACCATCAAATATTTTAAAAATTGTTTCAATGCTTTTTCCATGAAGACAGTTACATAATACAAAATCAACAAAAGCAATTTGGTTGACAAATTGTTTCTTAAATTTGTAAAATGCAGTTTTATATATTTAGTGGGGTCTGTTAAGGTCATTTTTTTGAGAAATCGTTACGCGGCGGATAAAAGCACCAAATTTGGTATGAGGCACCTCTGAGGCATAACTATCAAATCTGGAAGGGGAGCCACGTTGATGTATCAATAGGACGGATGTGGGGGCCCAAAAACCAATATGGCCGACTTTTACTATAAAAAGTCTTATATCTCAGCTTCTAAAAAGACTAAAGAGACATGGTTGGTGTCAAAATTGAGGGATTAGGGGTCAGGGAATTCAATTATTTATGTTTCAAGTCAATGCGGAAATCCAAAATCCAAGATGGCTGACCAATTTTGAGAAATAGCATGATTTTTAGCTACTCAGGCATAATGCCAGGGGAAATGGTTCCAATATCAGTTTTTAATAGCCTAGAGGGCTCAATAAATATGATATTCATCCAATACAATACCATAAATTTCAAAATGGCTGAATTCATTAGCATGATACCTTTGATAATGACCGCTGGATTCCAAAATAATTCAAAAGAAAGGATATAGACTTTACTCTTTTGCCACAAGATTTCTTGATTTCATTTGCTATGATGATCCCCTGGGACCCCTTCATTGAATTTAAAAGGGGAGCCACCCTGAAATATCAATATAACCTGGACTAGGGCCAAAAATCCAATATGGCTGACTTTTATTGAAATAATCTTATATTTCAGCTTCTGAAATGCCTAGAAACTCATTGCTATTGTCCAAATTGGTAGATTATATGACAGGGAATTCAATTATTTACCTTTCGAATCTATACAATAGGTCTAATCGAAGCTAGCCAAAAGATATGGTTAAATACCTTAAATTTCAAATGCTAAAAACATACAAAATTTGTCAAAATTTCATATTGGTATTTCAAGATGGCTCCCCTTCTAGATTCAATAGTCATGCCTCAGAGGTGCCTCATGCAAAATTTGGTGCTTTTATCCGCCGCGTAACGAAAATGTTGTTAACAGACCCCACTAATTGGCTTCTTTCCCATAGGAACCAATGTTAAAGCTTGCCAGCCCAACCTATAATATCCGACCCTATTTTCCCTGAAATACAGCATTTTGAATGGCTAGCAAACCTGCGAATCTGTCAAGTGGTAAAATTTTAGAAATCATAATGTTTTATCAATACTTGAGGATATAAAAAAATATAATTTTTGCTTATTTCAGTAACCCTACCTCTAGGAGACAAGGATGTTTATCCATGAATGTCCAACCCTTGTCAAACCCTGGAAATACCCTATGTGGGATGGGCTTATTATACAAAGAGCAAGCTATATAGTCACTCCTCCCTAGTGACGCCAAAATTTGTATATGGTCACATGTCACTAGTGACGTCACAATCTATACATGGTCAGAGCCTGTACACTAGTGACGTCAAACCTCCCAAAACATGGTTGTAAGCCATATTGCTGATCAATTCAAAACAAAATTCATTCAAAATTCGAAACGCCTAGATCATATAAGTATGATAGATTAAACCCTTATCAGTTATCAAAATACCTTAGAATTTAATAATCGATCGATTCATAGCCACCTGTTTATGGTGATCACCAAAGAGTGGTCACGTGACCACGTCTGCACATGGCCTGTAAACGGGCCTGTAAATGGCTCTTATAAGACTTATCCCTGGAGCCCCCACAACCCCGTCTTCATACCTTACATGGACATGACCTGACGTCACCTACAGACCTACAAACACACCCACCCACATCACTGTATGTAGGTGACAGGTGGGGGTCTGTGCAGTTTTTACACTCTTTGAGACATTCACGGGTTGAGAGACAGATAATGACCGACGTGAAATGGATTTATTTATCTATTTTTCAAATTTGAAATAAAACTTAGATGTTTGAAGGTGTTTACAATTGTTTACAATTGTGTTATAAACCGGGTGGTGTCATAAAATCACCTTTATGTAACTTTCTAATATGGGTCTCACCTTTAGAGGTTAACTCTTTTATAACCCACTAACATTATACACAGCTCATGGCCCCTGTGGTCCGTCGCCTAATCAACACTGAGACTATATCTCTATTGAAAAAGATAATAAGATAAAATCTAGCATCATAATTCTCCCAATAGATTTCAGTGAAATTCGCATGGGTTTTAAACCTAAACATCTAGTTCCTAAAATTGGTGGCAGAATTAGAAGTGGCCCAGAAGTGAACCCATTACACAGTAATGTCCCTGTTGTGAGACATGGCCTTCGTTCATTGTTCTTATGCAAAGCATTATGTAACAGGCCACGGCCGTACAAGGAACGTTCATAACACACCATTGTCTTCTAAGAAGGAGGCTCCCGTGGCAATAAATTTACGTCAACAATTTAAGGTTAATGGACGCCAACATTTAGGGGGGAATTACATCATGTAATGATGATAGTTTCAAAAGAAACAAAATGGTTTAAAGAGGTTTGTTGATGAGTTAAAAAATAAAAAATTACATATTCATTTTGTCTTTTCTCACAATTTAACGGTCAATCACTGTCTCTTTGTTTGTGAGGCGCGAGGCCGCAGCAGGATATCGGGTACAATACTGTCCGTCGTCATGGTTACCGAACGACACCAGTAATAAGAGGTATTATGAAAGTGGCCATGGGACACGAGCACAACAACCATGTAACGGGGAGGGCGGGTCGGTGCAGAACGGGCGGGCCGGGGAGTGTCATAACCATAAGTACTGACATAACAGGCTGGGCTTTAAAACCCCTATTTAATGAGAAGACCCCTGTCTTAATACCAGGAGTAGACTGTCAGGGTAAAAGTGGTTGTTGTGACTCAGCGGTCGTTTCCTAAAGGGCAGAATGTACAGTGCCGGGCGTTCCGTATGTGATGCGCTCACAGGTCTCTGATATGCAGTCCTTTAATCTTATAGTAGTAATAATGGGACTACTTTTATTGACAACTGATCATGAAAGAGCTACAGGATCCAAAAGTAAGGTTTAGATACAAAGACACGTACTGGGCTGTGGCGTAGTTTCGTTGACAGCCAGGAGAGGCCTAAGTGTAAGATTTACAAATGGCTACATTTACATACATGTAGTTGTGACATTTCTCATGTTGTATAATATGATTTTTTTGGTTTAAAATTTGACAGAATGTCTTAATATGCAATGGGGTCGGGGGAGGGGAAGAGGTAACAAAAAACCCTGAAAAAGTGCTTAGATTCCTGTATAACTGTCCTTCCCCTGGATTAAGGACAGGGCGGGCAGTGTGTCTGATAATGAACCTTTAGGGTTGTCCTCGAGTGGCAATACGACACATGGGGACTGCATGAACCTCAGGCTTTGCCCTTGGTATGTGACAATCGTACGGCCACCCTCGGACGCCCCCCGCGGCTCTTCTTATTACATTATGTCTGTTAACACTTGTCCCTTCTGATGCTATTCTCTATAGGAAATAGGTATAGTCATGCGTATACATAATGTCCAACCCTATTTTGAAAACAACAATTTTGACCAATGAGATCCCCTGTACACTTACATAAGCAGATTCAAGAGGCACGGAGGGGGGGGGGGGGCGTGCCTCCCTCCCTTTTTCTAAAACAAAGCTTTTTTATTTTTGTCAAACTTCACTACACCCCGACATCTCCGTGCTGCAGATCACTGATTTCTTGTATCTGATGAAGCTTCAAATGACAAGCCGTACTCAGGGAAAATCCTGGACAATTCCCCTCACAAATGTAAAGTCAATAACAGTGTATTTGGTCTCACTTCAAATGTTACAATGTATTGGGGGTGTTGCTGTAGACGGGGTCCTGATGTCGCCGTGTCGAATTGGAGAAAGGCTTATGTCACATGTCGTTGTCGCCATGGAGTTCCCATGTCCCATATCAATTTTAAGTAATGTCCATGTCCCATGTCACTATCTTTCATAGTCATGTTGCATGTCACTATGGCCCATGTCGCCCTGTTGATTTTAGAGGTCTTTACCCATTGTATTGTTCTTTCCTCTATTTCATTGTTTCCCCTAGTTCTAAAGTTGAACAAAAACGTTTGTGTCCTCTTGGAGTCGTATCTTATTGAATGTAAGTTGCCCAACCCTTGTTCACGTTGCATGGGTTACAACCCACGGTTTCTATCCCTAATAAGGGTTCATCTTCTTGGTAACTGTTACAAAACGACAAACGTCATGGTTCTGTAGAGTATACATCCGTAGACGGAATGAACCAGCTCCGGGGACCACGTATTGGAGGTCAGTTACGAAACGCCGAGAACAGATAACCCAGATCTAGAAGTGTACTGAATGGGGCATCGAACTGGGCCCTGGGACGAACACATACAGAGGACAGAAAACTATACAATCATAACAGCTTTTTCACTAAATCTATGAGTACAGGAGAAAACTGTACAATTATAACAGTCACTTCAATCAGGGAAAGCATTCAGTGCAGAATAGTTGTTATTACAGAGGAGTCAATTTATGGAAAACTTTGCTTCTTGATATGCAGATGTTAGAAAGTAAGGCTGAATTTAAAAGAATCTATTGTTAAAAAAACGCTGTCCTTAAATGTACACTATGACCATGATCATATCATCATCACATTACCCCCGTGGGGGTACCAGGGTGGGGCTTCTGCTCCTGGGAAGAATATAGGCCCCCAGTAGCCCCTGCTGATTGTAAAAGGTGGCGATAGGGGGGACCCAGCACTGACCAAGTGGTTCTTTGGGTTTGACTCCCGGTTAGTGTCAGGGTTTACTAAGGGATGAGGTACGGCAAAAATGATTTCCAGGTTTTAATCCCCAACTGTTTGCCCGCCCGGTCACATTCATCTAATAGATACAATCACCAAAGACAGAATTTGTCCTAACCTGTTTTCGCCATTAAAATGACCCTAGCTGTTGGTACGGTGTAAAACATCCATCACTCGCTCACTCATGTCATTACATATGATATAGTAATTGTCATGTGTAAGCCAGGTGTTCAACAGGGGCATAAGACCCGCCAATACTGCCCGCCGTGAGATAATGTGACTCCATTATCACCCGTGAAAACAGGTTTACATAAAGCCGCTACAGGAAATCGTCTTACAAAACCACGGCACCACTTTAACCATGTTTTATAACCAATAGGGGAAAACACAACTGCACTACTTTTCTGAACTGCTTTGAATATTTCTTCTACGCCTACTCATTATTTGAGTTTCCTGTCGCAGTACTTTGCCGCCTTTTTTCCACAACTGTGCCATTCTAGGATTCGGGACCCCCTCGTTGCTATGCATTAGTCCGTATCTCCTCCGTTTTCTTTGGTTAATACAACCCCATGGATACCACTCATAAGGCTAGGGGCAGGGAGGGGAAAAACTTTCCAGTGAAAAATATGCTTAAACTATTTATTATATTCTAAAAATTTCACAATACAACATCGAATATATACTAAAAAAATCATATCTTTACAAGAAGGTGGTAGTATTCTTAGATTATCAATAATTTGGAAAAATGGGATTCTTAACCATTGTGCCTATGAGGTTGTATTCACCAAAGTTCGCACCTGACTACCCGGATAACCGAATCCCAGAATGGTGAAACACGGACGCGCGGTATAACCCCTGGCGTTTCCGCCCGCTCTACGTGAGTGCTTCAAGGAACAGTACCTCTGTGCTGCCAATTAGACTGTTTAAAAGACAAGTTTCAAACTATACCTTCGAAAAAATACGACCTAGTATGACTAAAACTACTATGCTGCTTCACCCATTGAGGATCTTAATGCCATTGGCAAAAGCCATGGCCTTTTAGATAAGTCTTGTGTCACCAAAGGTATGCGTTGTTGGAGGAACTCTGCATTAATCCTTCCGATATAAGACGCTGCCTTTAGGTGGAAACACCTCAAGAGTAATCTGCAAGTTTTAGTGAACTCATCTGGGAGTGGAAGATTGTTTCCAGAACAAGATATCCCCACTTGAATAGTGCTGGGACTGCACCGGGTTCCCAAGGCACTTACATAAGTTTTGTCCTATTACACAAAATCCACGTGCTATGAAAAGCAAGTCATGACTGTACGTTTACATGAAAATCATGTATTATGAAAGAAAGCCGAGTACTTTGTGAATAAGAGTATGTTACCTTGAAAGACTTGTGTAAGAGTTAAGGACTTTCTTTGAAGGCACACCTAACTTCAGTGTACAAGTTCATGACCCACCCTAGTTAGAATCATAAATCATATCACCTAATGACAGTGGTCCGTGTCCACCAACCTAACATTACCGAGTTATTTACTAGACGGAATGTTAGAATTATATAAGTTACTTAATATGTTTCCAATTCTCATGTAACATACGAAATATACATTGAACACCAGATATTATGATGATCCGCTAATAGCAACATTCGTTAAAACTTGCCTACATTCCTGTACAAATCCAATGCACATTTTAGCACAAGGGGGGATGGGGGGGTCTAAAATTTGCGAAATTTTTGTACGTACTAAATAAAAGGCCCCTAAAAATGATTCAATGAGCATAGATTAATAGATAACGGAAATATACAAATACTTGTAAATGTCTAATAGAATGGGCGTCCAAGGGTTGCCTTGATTCTGGTGGCTGGTATTTACCACAGTTTTTGATAATGACCTCTAATAATTATGGGCCCAGAGTTCCACAGCGCGACTTGGACATTATTATTACGACATGCCACTTGGAGACGACATGACGGGGGGCTTTACAACTTAGCAACATGGGACAGGGGCATTTCGTAAGTTTGATACGTGGTATGATGATAAAAGAGCGATAAGGACATGTGACAGGGACATTTCTTAAGTCTGCCACGTGACCCCCCCCCCCCCCTCCCCCGACCGTGGTGTCATTAGTCCTTCCATGACCTGATCAGACCAGTCTGATCCCCCAGCCGACGTGGACGTGACTACAGTCTATGGGGGCCCTTGATGGGGGGTCCCAAATGTCGCATGTCGAGGATAAGAAAAGGCCATCTCACGTCACGTGTCATTTATCTCCCCATGTCACATGTCGCCTCTAAGAGGCTGTCATGTCACATGTCGAAACAAGCCATGTCATGTCGTTTTGTTTTTTTCACTCATATCACTAAGCCTCATGTATCCTCATGTCGCATGTGAATTTTAAGAAATGGACATGTCGCCGTGTTGAATGTAAGTGTCCAGAGCCATTCTGTGGCGCCAGGTGAAGGTCAACTTATGTAAAAGTCGAATTTACAAGAAAACAAGTGGAACGGCACGTTACATGGAACGGCGCGTTACACAATAACCTCCCAGCACAGACGGCTCCCAGGGTTGTTGGATTAAGACACCAAAGGAACCGCTTGGAGAGTGTGAAGATAGCGGCAGATGTCGCACGTCAGCGTTCCAGTTCTGGGTAAAAACGCTGATTGGTTGATAAGAGTGAAGAAAATATCTGATGGTGAAGCAAAACGTACGTAGGACACTTCACTAGACACTTTAGCTATACACATGAAAATAGCGAGCGTCATTTGGAAGGACACGATGCGGCCCTGCAAGCCCGCCTGTTATAAAGAACTTGATTTCAGAAGGAAAAGAATTCTAATAATTAGCTTTTATTGACTATAAAGAATCAGGCAGACTCATAAGTCACTATAAGTTCCTACACATATAAAATGTACACTGGCATGGTACCATGCAAAACGAAAGTGCGATAGCCGAGGTGCGATAGGGTATATCAGTATCTATTAACTGTTGATGTTGCAAACACACCGACACTCTCAGTAACTATAGATAAAAGTGGTGGATTTAGAGGGGGGCGCAGGTTGTTGACAAAATCTATACTTTTTCAAATGTATAATTCTGCCAATAAGTCATTAAGAATATTTTTTTCCCAATAGCGTCCCCCCTTTTTTTCAAATTCCCAGACCCGACGCTGGGGTAAACATCAAGGGAAAGGTTTTGAAACTCATAGAACGCATGTTTGAAACTTTATAATGGAGCAAAGCATGTCACAAAGTGTTTATATTTGTTTTCACCTTAAAAGAAAAAATAACATTAAACCCCCAAAAAAGAGACAACAATGAATAAATCATTCACTAAAAACTAAATATATAAAATGAAAACCAAGGCTTAAAGAAACCTTTACGACATCATCCCAGCCTCGGAGAGTTAGGGGAGTGAAAGTAGAATTACTCCCGATTACTCATTTGTAATGACTTATGCTTGTTCAGTTGTGCCACTGGCCCAGTGGGTAAAACTGATATACATAATCTGAAAGCTGCTCTCTCCCCTCTGCTTCCCTTACATAAGGACCCCCTCAGTAACAGAGAGAGCTGCTTTACCTGCCATAACTCAATAAAAGGCCTAATTACTGTTTATGTAAGATGCCTCATAACGGACGCCGAATAAAACAAGCTGCGTCTGGTTACGTAAACGTAAAAAGGGGGTCATGTGACACACGCCCGGCCTCCTGTGGCAATGAAAATAACCATCCACTGATGTCAAAGTATTAACGATATGCGCACAATTTGATCGATTTATTAGGGCTCTCAAAAGAAACCCTAAAAACTGGGCTGGTCGGGAATGGGGACTTAATATGACGTGCCGTTACCGTCAAAACGGCCCTGCTGGGGATGAGTGAATTTATCAGCAGTGAATGGCGGAGTCAAAAGTATGTAAAAACATAATTATTGCAAATCAACTTGACCCCAAATAAGTAATTGAAAACATAACTTGGGCAGAAATCTCGCCAACCCCTTTTTTAGGTTTAAATTATTGAAATTGTAAGCAAAAGCCCCACTTAGGGATTCTCCCCCCCCCCCCCCCCCCCACCACACACACACAGCAGACCCTGGGTACGGGCCTGACCATCGTAACTAGCATAACATTAAAGTCCCATACCCACTAAGTGATTTGTACACAATCGGCCGACTCATCAGCTCTAAAATAGGCCGATTCTTCTAGTAGAGTCAGCCGATTTTAGCAGTGTTTCAGATCAAACATGTACATTCAATATACCATACTGACGGGCCATCATAAGAGTCAGCCGATTCTCCCAGTCGCCCGTCGCTGGGGAATTAATGTTAAGAGGCAAATGAAAACTTTACCATCTCTTATGGAATATCCGATGTTAAAGCTAGTTTTTACGGCTAATGGTACTTCACCAATGATCTTGGAACATGTTTCTTGAATTAATTCAGTTACTAAACGTTTTTT
The DNA here is from genome assembly GCA_936440205.1 of Lepidonotus clava. Lineage (NCBI taxonomy): Eukaryota > Metazoa > Annelida > Polychaeta > Phyllodocida > Polynoidae > Lepidonotus > Lepidonotus clava. The sequence continues at coordinate 52,454,846 of OW387142.1, forward strand.
CAATTATATTAGTTTCTATGGAAGTCTTGATGTCTAAATGATCGAAGCTGAAGGTGAATATCTAAAAGTGTGAAAATATGACGAAATACTGTTTTGATGATATTATATTTTTACCCGTCGGGCTTGTCATACCCCCCTCCCCTTACGTAACTGGCCTTTCTCTGGGGGTCTGTTTTCACTGGATTCTGTAACGTGGCCATGGGGGCACTCAATCTGTTATCTCTCATACAGTGACTGCCTGTATTTTTTGTGAGTGTTTTTAAACCAAGCGTGAGATTTTTATTTCAATGACCGCGGCCTCCGATCATATCTCAGAACATTATGAAACTGGGACTATTCAGCATGTGAGTGACTGATGCTGTTTCCTACCGTAAAGACTGTAAACCACACCCCAGTTTCTGAACGCAAACCGCTATTACAGATTTTCACAAGAAACTGTCACTTATAAGCCTACTCCTGCATGGAAATAAGGGAAATCTTTCTTGGTGTTTCTAGCGTAGTCCGTATAGGCCATGCAGAAAGGACATTACATGTATATGATAAAGAAATGACAACCTTTCTGTTATAAAACATTGCACGTTTTACTAAGTTTTAGAACTGAAAGACTTAAGGCCGGGACACATATACCAACTCGATTGTCAGGAGTGCTTCAGACCTGACCGTCGGGGACTGATTAGTTGCAGGGATATTCCAGGGGGGTGGCACATATAATGACCAACTGGTCGTTATGACACGATCACTTTCTATTGAAGTCTATGGAAATCAAAGAATACCGACCATGGTTAGAAAATAGTATTATTTATCAGTTGTTATAAGGAATATGTCATATGGCACTGGTAGATATTATTTTTCTATATGTTCATACTTAACATCACATCTACAGAAATATTGATTGGATGGTTACAAAAATTATACCACATAGACCTTTTTTTGGTGTGGAATCCGAATATACAACTTATTTTCAGCTTAACATGAACTAAAGGAATGTCTGTAGGCTATCTATCCTTACAGACCCGACAGTTGAGTTGTTAATCTTCAACATCTCATGATTCTCGACCCGACGGATCCGTCGGGAATAAGGCCCGACCATCCAGTCGTAAGGCTATGACACATACACCAACTGACCCCAACCCAACTCAACTGTTTAGTCAAGTCGGTATATGTGTCCGGGCCTTTAGAGGTGAAATTTCTTTCTGTGTGCAACTGCTCAGATTTAGATCATGCCGGACTTATGGGTAAGGATGATATCTTTAAACAGGGATGTAAGTCAGGCTTGATGAAAAAGTCTGAAACCTTACAGTTAATGCCAAACTATATGATCATGAGTGTGCAAATTAATCTCTGCTTGGAGTGGTTGCTTGTGCTTGGAGCATGTTCAAGGTTAAGTGACCAAATGATAAAAGAATCGTAAAATATATTTATTCTCAATTCAAACAACATAATAAATGATTAAATTATAACTATAACTCTTGCTCTATATAGGATTTTTTTTTATCAAATACATTTTAGGAGTCATACTTGGAATTGCATTAATATCAACCAATCAGAGGTCAGTATTTATTCACTGCTCAGAAAGGTTTCAGACTATTCTGATAATCTGAACTTAGTCTGAAGAAAGTCTGATTTGGGTTTAATGTTTAGAAACTGTATTCAAAAGTGGATTATCAAGCCCATTGTCACTGTCAAACATGTCATTGGATACTATTAAAATTTTATCCATGTTTTGACCATATTTGATCAATTTTATGCCACCAGTTTCCTTAAGTCTAAAAAAAATATCTGAAATCAGACTAAAGTCTGAAAACTGACATCCCTGTTTAAAGGAAAAGGTATTTAAAAAAGACAACGAATAATAATATCAATATTTATGTCTGAAAAGTAAACCTGTAATTATAGCATTATCTTTGACCGGCACTGCCACCCGACCCTAATCCCTGGGTGTTACTGTTGGTAGACTAGTGACTGACAGGCTTTATTTCAGTTCTAAGATGGTTTACAGCCAAGACTAACAACTGGGACTTTAGGAAAAGTCAGTTTCTGTTGATGGTAAAGTAACGTTATATCATATACACGGTTATGGCATAGATGTAGACTTTACGAGAACAGACATTAAAGTAGAATAAAAAGGTGGCGGGAAAAAACAGACTTTCTTTTTCTAAAACGACTTATTACTGATAACGAAGGTGCAATTATCTTAAATCTCTCTCCTTCATCTATATTACTGTGGTAATTTGCCCATCTCCTCAATCTGAATGCCTGACTTAATGAAGAACCTCTTAAATTACTCGTCTTATAAGATAACATGTACTCCCTCGCTAAGATCGGGCCTCTCCGGCTTCCACGCGCCTTCAGGTTTTACGACTTATCACCCCCCCTTGAAAAAAAGACTATTAGTCAAAAAACAAACCCTCCTTTCCATTTTCCATAAAGCTGGCTGCGGGCCTGGTAAATGAGGCTTATATTAGGCTGAATACCTTTAATCATGGATACAGATTTTCTAAACAATGTGTTTACATCGTTAACAATGTATATGAAAACATCACTTTTCAATGTATATGAAAACACCACTTTTCTCAGTAATGCCAGTATTATAATCTTCAAATATATATATTTCTGTAGTTCTGTTTCTAGTATGTGGTGGTTTGGTTCCAAAATTCTGAAATATTTGGTTGTTTTCTTGTAATTGGGGAGACAATCCATAAGTTTTTTGTCACAAAATTGAAATAGGAATTTTCTATAGTAAAGGAAGTAGATCATCACTCTCCACTCACAGCAAATCTTTTTCCTATAGGGATGCATGGAGATTGACAAAGAAGGTTTCAGTGCTTAACTCCTCACACTCTCCAGGCACATGTTTAGTACTAAAATGGTAACTTGTTATAATGATTGTGCATTCATTCTTTCACTTATTTCCTGTCACATGACCAGAAAACGACACGACGTAACCAACATTATGTCGCTCCGCCATCTTGAATGGGTGAATTTTTGTAACTTTTAAGGTTTGTTTACATTTGGAGTTAAGATATACAGACAACATGTAGGTGTTATTCCTTATACGAGGTCAGACACTATAAAATGTATATAACCCAAAAATGAGAATTTTTCCTTGTCCAGAATCAGTATAAAGCCACCTTGAATCTCGGAGATTTGGCAGGGGACTACCCACACTACCAATAGCTTCTGATTGCTACGAAATCATAGTTTCACGGTAGGCAGATGGTGCGGAAAGGAGCTCTGTAGTACAGTTTTGGGACTACCCGGTTCAAGATGGCGACTCTTGCAGCGCCCCCTATGTGATTTTGCAAGGGTTGAGTGAAAGAATTGAAATTTTAATTTCGCCGGAAGTACCCGAAAATCTAGTTTTATCACCCACTTTCGGTACATATTGAGGGTGGCACATATTCTCTGGCTGTACGCAACATTCGTCATTCTTTGTTGTTTTAATATCTTTTGAATATATCCTGGGTGATAAAATAAAGATCCCTTGAGGTCATCCTCGGGTAGCCGTACGACCCATGGGGATCGTGCAAACCTTGGGCTTTGCCCCGCTACATGGTGATTCCCTCTGGGTCGTACAGCCACCCTCGGACAAGCCCCACGGTTATTCTTATCATAAATGAATGTAATGCATATGTGAGTCTCAAGGGAAAGAAGTAGGGTATAACATCAATTAATGTAAGAAGTGCGTTTCACACGGTGCCTACCTCAAAGTTCTGCACAGTGCCGTCGCTAAGCACCGTCTCCATGAGAATGGCCGGCTCCAGCGCCCGGTTCAGCACGCTGAGAAAACAAGGGGACAGGGTTAACTTCTATCAGGATGGCCGGCTCCAGCGCCCGGTTCAGCACGCTGAGAAAAAAAGGCAGGTATGGTTATGTTTTTCCCTTAATCATTGAATTTATTTTAGACAAAAAGATTACAACCCTAACATGAAACACATCATCATTTCGTTTGGGTGACAAATGTGTAGATCAACTGAGTTTTGTTTGTTTCAAACCAGGATTTGATAAATAAATAATGACATGACTTTTCCCTAATGCAATATCAAGAGATTACCCTTGTCAGGAAACAAGAGCAATTTCGACCGCACGTACACAATGTTTGTTACTCAGTAATTCTGTCTGTCGATCTAGTCCCCCACAGAGTCTCATTGTAATACTGTCTGATAAAGCTGGTCACAAATTAATTGTTTCGAGTTTAAGACAAAAGGAAAAAATGACACTGTTGTTTTTAACACTCCAGGCTTCATAAATCATATCCACTGTCATTAACATACTACTTCTGCATGGCTTTGTTGCCCAGAGGTACTGTTCACGTCTCGGCCACACCTCCCACATGGGAAATGTGTCAGGCGAATTTTGTTTAGGTTAATTCATCGTCACATTTTCTTAGATTGCTTTTTGAACAAATGTTATGTACCCAGTGTTAAAATAGAAAAACGTCAAATGAATTTTTGCCAACACTGTATGTAAGATGAAACTAAAGAACTCCCGATAACATGCTAAAGAGTCACATAATTTATATACGTACCTGGTGGAAATAGCGACGTCTAGTCGCCATCGGAAGGACTGAAGTTTGGGCAGAGACGGAGCGTTAGAGTTCACCTTCTCTCCGATGTGTGACTGTCTGTAAGGAGGGGAGAGAACGTTAAACATCGAGTCACCAACAGAAGGACTGTAGTTTGGGCAGAGACGGAGCGTTAGAGTTCACCTTCTCCCCAATGTGTGACTGTCTGTAAGGAGGGGAGAGAACGTTAAACATCGAGTCACCAACAGAAGGACTGTAGTTTGGGCAGAGACGGAGCGTTAGAGTTCACCTTCTCTCCGATGTGTGACTGTCTGTAAGGGGGGGAGAGAACGTTAAACATCGAGTCACCAACAGAAGGACTGTAGTTTGGGCAGAGACGGGGCGTTAGAGTTCACCTTCTCTCCGATGTGAGACTCTGAATTTAAGGAGAGAACGTTGGAAGTGTCTATACCAAAGAGGGAGAACAGTAACACTGTAAGGAAACGGAGGAGAGCGATCATTTGAGGGAATATTAAAACTGCGGCAGTGCCTGAAAAGCCCATATTCCACATACCAAAAGTGCGCAATGCCGATACTGAGCATTTCCCTGGGACGTCCCATATCGGAACCATCAACCTCCTATATACGTACTACCTGATTATTTAAGGGCATTTTAAACAATGCATTTGATATCCAGAAAATGTTCAGGCAACCAGAATGCATGCCTTGGCAACCAAGTCAGTTAACTATCTGCCGACCACCTCGTTTTGTTATGATTTTGATCCCTGTAGCGTCGTTTACTAGAATACTCAAAATATACGTTTTTTGAAAGGAGGAAAGAGGAGGTCCTTTATAGGTTCCCGTCTAAATGTATATAATAGAATAAAAACAAGGTCTTAAACCATGCCACATTTTCACACGCTTATACATATGGGAGAGTGTTACCTGAAAAGGGAATGTGTATTTTACATAACCAAATACAGGTCGGCATGGACCTTGGTTAACGAGGTTTTAGCGCTTCACAAATACTGTGCTCAAATGCCCAGCATTAAGATGAGCATATTTACATGGAGGATGGTCACATTACAAAGCGTGACATTTATCTACGTCGCGCTGTAAATTCTCTAAGTATATCAAAACCACCATACTCTTACATAAGACAGGCGATGTGCTTTTTAACTATGAAGCCACTGCCGACTCTTTATTAAACAAACATGGCCCCCTCGTAAACTACGGCTGGGAGCTGGGCTCTGTATGGAAAAACTGCATCTTTTTACTATTACCGTATAACCTCTAAATTAAGCCGCGGCTTCAATAAGGGTTCATATCGGAAATCAGAACCAACCAGGCCCCGACTTAGAGGGTACGGCTTAAATCAGGGGTTTATACAACCTTAATTGAATGGCATTTGGGAAACATTGTTAAGAAAAAACACCCAAAGAACAACCCAAAAGTGCGCGGCTTATATAAGGGATTTTACTGTAGTATGTAAAGGTAAAGGTTGGAAGCTACAGTTATGTAACCACCAACTTTGCCCCACTTCCCTTTATAACGTGTTAATGGTCTTGTTAATGGTCTTACAAAAGGCGGCGGCCACTTTTAGTCTCAATAACAGAAAATTAGTCTATAGTTTAGCTCTTATACAAGAACTTCGCTCATCATGCAGCAGTGATGTCGGTAAGGGTAACAGTCGTGTGACTTTACACAACACAGCACGGCTCCCGTTTTATAACGTAGAGGCCCCGTCACGTAAGGAGAGTCGGGATAACAGTTGATCTTGTTTTTACTCCAGGCATTAGAGCTGATTAATTTACGTGTATTGGACAAACATAATTAACAGACTAAAATTTTTTTTTTCTTCCTTTTTTTGATGATATCTTATTTGTCGTCTTCAGAAATGTCTGATCTTCCAGACATTACAATGTTAATAATATCTCAGTCCATTAATATGTACATTTAACAAGTTCAAAAGTTTGAATCTCTTAAAGTTTTAGCGAAGGTTACTATCAAAAGCATTTGATAGAGATAGGTCGGCCCATTTTAATCTTTATTGAATAATAATATTAATGATTTATTGTGGTAGGTGTGAACTGGCACTATAGTGACAATCTGAAAAAAATATTAAACTTGGAAGCCTAGACACTGACAGCAGCAAAATAACTTATTGACAGTGTGACGCCTATGTTTCAACATTGAGAGGTAATGATTCTGACACTGACAGTGACTTAGGCCTAGATATCTATTATTTTTTAGATAAGATATTTTGATGGTAGGTAGGGGAAAATGACACTATAGTGACAAATTCACAAATAATTTAATCTTTGAATCATTTAAATCTTAAATCCGTGTCCGACATTGACACTGACAGCACCAGTGACCAGAGAACTTATTGACAGTGTGACGCCTATGTTTCAACATTGAATGGGAATGATTCTGACACTGACAGTGACTTAGGCCTAGAGATATTTAAGTTCAGATTGAATATTTTGGTGGTAGGTCAGAAAAAAATGACACTATAGTGACAATTTCACAAATAATTTAATTTTTGAATCATTTTGAACAGCCAGCCTCTAGGCCTTAGACTGCACCATCTGTAAAATATTCTTGCAATCGTTTCCAGGCCTAAAATGATCAAACTATAATGATATATAGGACCCTGAGATATAGGACAACATAGATATATACATGGATTTCATTTTGATAGGCCTAATGAGGTTTAAATAATTATTTTTCAGATTGCAAGTGTCCGACCAATGCGCGTTAGGCCTCTAGCCTAGTTTAGGCTTATTTCAACGGTAGACTATCATTTCAAAAGCTGAAAAAAATATATGAACCCACCTTTAACGCCTGGAGTCCTGAATACATCCGAATGCTTAAATCCTCCACAATTGATATATTAGTCTAAATATCATCCAGGTTTTCTGAGTTCAATGTATCGATGCAGGCGTGCGGGGAGAGAACCCGGCGAAGGGTTGACGCCATCATGATGGTCTGACAGTGACAGTGCCTCCACGTGTCCGATCGATCCAATGTCTTGCCTTCGATACGAACGCATGATTCACGCATGAATTGTCAATGCGTTGTATGCGTTTAAGGGGGTCCAGACGTGCAAAATATATATATTGAAAGCATCAGATACCGCCGTAATCCAGGCGGAGAAGGCGCAGCCCCCTGTAACAACCACCGGCTGGGACGACTGCTCCCAGCCGTCTGCCTGTCCCGAGCGGTCTGACAGTGTCAAGCCTCCACGCGTCCGATCGATCCAATCTTTTCCCTTCGATACGAACGCATAGTTTACACCTGTCAATGCGTTGTATGCGTTTAAGGGGGTCCAGACGTCCAAAATATATATATTGAAAGCATCAGATACCGCCGTAATCCGGGTAAACAGGCGGAGAAGGCGCAGCCCCCTGTAACAACCAACCGTCCTCGCCGCCAGCGCGGGGCGGTCTGGGCTCTGTCAACGGGGGAGGCGAAGGATTGCAAGAAAACAGCGCGATGCATTTACGCGTTTAGACGCGTTATTTCGCATTATTTTCGATTCTGGGACAGTGGGAGGCTTAGCTATGGGTCGAAATCTATCTGTGTATACCAATAACTAAGGTTAGAACGATTGATTTCATGGTAAAATAGGCCTGCAAATTTGATGAACTTTGACCCAGATACCTTCTTCTTCGATCGAAAGCAAGGCTGATGTTGACGCGCCCGGTAACGCTGAATTCCTAGCACTCGCCGGGTCCGTGACACGATGGAATTTCTGCTTTATTTGATCAGATATAGATATAAATGATCAAGTTATGGTATTATTGGACCTAAGACATTATGCAGGCTTGATATCAGACAGGAAATCGATCAGTTCTATCAGATTCAATGTTTTCAGGAGTTAACGCCCCGGGAGGCGCGGCATTTAACGCGCCCGGTAACGCTGAATTCCCAGCGCCCGGCGGGTCAGTGACACGATGGAATTTCTGTTTTATTGGTCAGATATCGGTATGAATGATATATTTATGGTACTATTGGACCTTAGAGATTATGGGGCTTTGATATCAAGCAACAAATCGATCAATTCTATCAGATTCTATGTTTTCTGGAGGTAACGCGCCCGGTAACGCGTTATTTAACGCGCCCGGTAACGCTGAATTTTGTGACATTCTGAGCATGACGCGTAAAATCGTCACCGAATCTAATATAACCTGACTTGATGTGGACTGGAGAATAGGTCGGCTAAGATCTAAAAGATCTAATGTCTTATTGCTTTCATCTAAAGATCAAATGCTTTATTTTACTGAGTATGTTAGCCGACCTATAATAAATATTATCTTTTGTTTTAAGATGATAATGGTATATACAATGATACTTAATTTCATGCATGAACATATCTGGAACCAAAGTCTACAAGGATTTACCAATATAGTGATGCTAAATGCCATTTAATAAAGAAAAGCTATCAACATTTTCTCATATAAAAGGACACGTATTGTACTGTAAAGCGTCGGGCGGTTTTAAGAATTCACTGAAATAGCCTTTGAGCCCAAACAACTTGTGTAAGTTATGTCTGTGAATGTTTAGCGTATCAGGCAAGACTTTTCCAGGGAAAAGTCTTTGATCATGTTAAGTTGCATCGGAACGGCCCCTGGTTAAAAACAACCATGAGTCTTATACAATAGGGCATTTGCGGCAAATAGCGCTGCAAAAAGGCCTGACTGGCACCGGCCAGGTGTATACAGGTGGGCCACTGTGACCAGCAGCCACTGTGAGCTGTGATCTGCCCACTCAGGCGTCTCACCTGTGAACACTGCTTGTACCTGTAATTGGCACAATAGGTAGTCTGCCAGCCGCTATTGGCGAACACTCCCTTTTGTTTCAGCCTCCCGAATAAGCCTTCTCAGACCTATTCCGGCGGCAAGCACTGCACAAATCAGCTCTGCCATCTAGTGGTTAAACCGTGAACTATTATTATACCTGTCCTGGTAGAACGCAACATGCAGATGTTGAACTAGGAATAATTACGCACCAACTATAGTATAGAAAATCAAAATTCCTACGCCTCTCCTCCCCTCCTCTAGGGCCAAATTGCAAGACTTATTTACCTCATTATGGTTTAATTCCAAATAAAGTTGACCTATTCTGAACTTTAACTCCTGCTGTCCTGGTGTTGGTTAGACAGTTATTTCCACCTTTTGACTTTTCATTTAAATATTTGTAAATGTAAATGTTTGAAAGCCTTGTTTACGGTAGACGGAAAGGGTCAATGTTGGTTCTGCATTGGAAGATACAAAGACAAGAACAAGATGGAGGGCGGAGGATGCATCAATTTGTAGCTCAAGTTGAAAAGGTTTCCCATTTCACGTTTTACTTTTAGTTCTTCTTTTCTTTCCCCCGGCGCCCCTAGACGTATCTATAAAGTTGATTTTCATGTCGTCGGTTATCTAACAATGTAAGCATCTCCCCTAGACCCCATGATGCCCAAACTGGCCGAACTCACTTTGCTTTGAAGACGACGGAGGAGATGTCTGCCACGAACTCGTCGGGGATTCTGAAATAGTAAAAAGCCAGACCTATCTTGAGCATAAAACAATGGTGACTAGAGTATACTTCACTAAAATAACAAATTAAGTTGATTTTTTATTGTGTCGATGTTTTAAAGTAAAAAAAAAATGTTCCAGGTACAAGCATACACACATAAGTTAAAGTTTTACTGATAAAATTCTAAAAGATAATATTGAATTAGTTCTTGTCCTGTTTGAAGATATATATTTATCCAGAAAATTAGCTAGAAATGTTTGTTATCTTTTAACTTTATTCTTTTGTCAAAGCGATTCTAAGGCTCGTACCATTAAGAATTCCTATACATGTGTGTTTACTGTAGAAATACCAGGAGATTTATTTTTATTTCAAATAGAAATCTAACAGATTCTCAAATAAGTGGCAAACTTCAAACAAAGGACTGTAACTTTTTCAAACGATTTCTTATGATTCTACTTTGATAAATCTTATATGGAGTTGAGTCTGGGTTTGAGAGGCTCCAGATCCACCCGATCATTTTATTCGGCCAAAAAAAGTTATTATTCTATCTTAATTAAAACATGTCTACCGGCAGACTTTTATTACTTTTTTAAAGTACAAAATATGCTTAAATATATTATGTATCATAATACTTATTTAACATAACTCAAATCGATTAACTAATGTATGATGTCACTTACTTTAGTTCTTGCAAATCCTCCTTGAACACCTGAAATATTAGCAAAAAGCAGATGATCTATATGAAAAGATTAGTACATTACAAATATTTCTTTTCATTCTTACAAGTGTGCTACGCACCGTCAGCGGGAGGCGAACTCCAGACCCCTCACACTGGAGGCGGACACTCTACCAGTTAGACCACTGCTGGTGAAGCTGTGGGGAGGGGGTCAGAGTGTGGGTAGAGTGGGACATTTTGCTGGGTGCTGGTGTTCTGCTCTCTGTTTCATAGAGACATGTATGAGTTGAGATACCAGCATTTAATTCAACTGGCACTCTGCCTCTGGCTCTAACTATTCTGTGTCCAATGGAAGCTAGCATTGAAAAGATGGGGCTTGGTGAAGATTGGAAGCAACGCCAGTTTAATATAAGGAAGGTAATAAAACATAAAGTCCCGGCTTTCCTATATCGAAACCTTACAAATGTGTTTTTATGGCGCCATTAAACTGATATCTTTTTTTATTCTGTTCATATTCCACATCTAAATTAGCCCATACCTTGGGACTATGGTAGAGGATATGGACAACTGCTCGTGCTTTTGATAAAATTCTTGGTCAGTGTAGCTAAATAGTTATCCCCTATCTTGATATTGTACACATTGTCATGTTGTCGTCTTTGTAAAGCTGACAGGTCGTACTCGTGCCCACCTCCTCCTGTTTCATGGAGACGAGCAGTACGGCCTTCTGTAACTCACCTCCTGTTTCATGAAGACGAGCAGCACCCTCGTGGCCTTCTGTCTCTCACCTCCTGTTTCACAGAGACGAGCGGTACCCTCATGCCTGTTGTAACTCACCTCCTGTTTCACAGAGACGAGTGGTACCCTCGTGGCCTTCTGTAACTCACCTCCTGTTTCATGGAGACCAGTGGTACCCTCCAACCTTCTGTCACTCACCTCCTGTTTCATGAAGACGGGCTGTACCCTTGTGGCCTTCTGTAACTCACCTCGTTTTTCATGGGGAGGAGCGGTACTCTCATGGCCTTCTGTAACTCACCTCCTGCAACATGGAGATGAGTGACACCCTAATGGCTTTCTGTCACTCACCTGCTGTTTCATGGGGACGAGCGGTACCCTCACGACCTTCTGTAATCTACTTCCTGTTTCATGGGGACAACGGTACCATCGTGGCCTTCTGTAACCCACCTCCTGTTTCATGGAGACAACTGGTACCCTCACGGCCTCCTGTAACTCACCTCTTGTTTCATGGAGATGAGCGGTACCCTCATGGCCTTCTGTCGCTCACCTCCTGTTTCATGGAGACAAGCGGTACCATCGTGGCCTTCTGTAACCCACCTCCTGTTTCATGGAGACAACTGGTACCCTCACGGCCTCCTGTAACTCACCTCTTGTTTCATGGAGATGAGCGGTACCCTCATGGCCTTCTGTAACCCACCTCCTGTTCATGGGGACAACTGGTACCCTCACGGCCTCCTGTAACTCACCTCCTGTTTCATGGAGACGAGTGGTACCCTCATGGCCTTCTGCAGCAGTTTGAGCAGCCCCGAGTAGATGAATGCCAGAGTCTCCTCCGTCAGCTTCCCAGACTGCAGTGCTGCCACCTGGGAGTACTCCACAGAAGTACCCTGCATCGACGACATGATCACTGAAAGTCACAAGTGATGTTTGGATTAAACAAAAATGCACATGTTAATGTTATGTTAACACTGCAATACTTCAAAGTTGGCCATTGTCTGAAGGTCAAAGTTTTGGACAAATTTTCCTAGCAATAATTACTGAGGAATCTGAAGCGACTTAGAATATGCTCTCTGCTATGTAGATTCTAGGTCCTATAATTTTATACAGGCATTACAGTGGCGGATTTAGAGGGGGGGCGCGGGGGCGCGCGCCCCCCCCCCCTTTTTTGGGCCGATTTTAGATTTTTTTAATGTAAAACTCGCCCAAAAGGTAATTAAAGGGGAAAAAATTCCATTAGCGCGCCCCCCCCTTTTTGAAAACCTGGATCCGCCACTGCATTATAGTATCACTATGCCCTGCAGGTTAAAATAGTCGCTGGTTGGCTACAACTAGCCGGGGCCGGATCCAGAGGCAGCTACAATGCAGAGATGATTCGTCATACAGCCAGCATCGAAATGACAGAGTGAGGTCGAAAAAAATAGGGAAGGCAAGGTGATTTAAATCTTCTTTATGGTGACCTCGTGACTGGGCCCGTCGCGGACTGGGACCGTCGATTAGGCCCCCACCTTTCCCGGCACCTACGGCAACACCTCCCGGCACTTTTCACGCCTAGGGGTGGGCAAATTCTGCATGTCGATAACACCCTTGCATAATTATATTTTTGAGAGGATATATATAGGCAATTTGACTTTTTTTTATTATCCATAAACAAGGAATAGGGACGAGTAAAGGCCGTGTTCCACATACCGATTTTGATGCTGCCGATTTTGTACTTGTTTGTTTTTCTCTCAGAATATGACATGAGACATTACATCTTACACATGATTCAAAAGCAGGGGTGCCAACTGTCCCGGATCTCCCTGGACAGTCCCGGATTTTAGACCCTGTCCCGGATAAGGCCTAAATGTCCCGGAAAATAGCAGAGGGGAATTACACTAAAATTTCAGGCCTGCCAACATTTTAACAACAGTCTCTACAACACTCTGAAAAATATGGTACAATGGTCAGAAAAGCGGTACACTTCTTTGACATATCTAGATCTAGACCCCTAAATTTGAGCTATTCCAAAAACGTTATAAAATTTTACAGTCTGCTTAAAATAACAGAGGTGCCTACAATCCATTACGGCCAGGAGATTTCCTTTTTTTGTGTTATTTCAGGAAGAGCTCCTTTCCTTTTCTCACTTTCAATTCTTTTTTTTCTTATTTTTTGCCTCAATTTTTAAAAAAAAATCATAAACATACATATTAATTGCTTATAAACATATCCTTTACAATTGAATAGAAACCATTGTAAATTTTATTACAGGTGTCTAAGTAAAAAGAAAATTTAATCAACTTAACTATCTTAATTTCCTCGATCAGTGACAATTTAACCTAAAAATACAACATAAAAATAACCTCTAAGAATCATTTTTGCCCTTTTCTTATTAACCTGAACAATGTCTTGATTCTAACCTTCCATAAAGGAGATCTCCTTTTTTTAAATAGCAATTCATTTGGCACCTCTGAAATAATAATACAGGCACCAGAATTTACCACCAGATGATAAAGCTTAGATTTCTCTTTCGGTGTCCACCATGTATCCATCAAAACCTTTTTGTTGAGTTTACCATTATTACAAAGATGCACAAAAAACGGTACATTCATGTGCCTTTAAGGTCTACACCCGGGACATGGGTGAAAAAACAGTAGATCTACAGTACCGGCAAATACGGTACACTTGGCAGGCCTGAAATGTTCTCAGAAGTGTGCTAAAATGGATGGCTAAAATGCTTTGAAATGCACCATTTTGAATATCAGATTTTCAAATTTCCTGGGAGAGACCAGTTTAAGTCGAGATGTAATCAGGATCAATGTTGCAATAAAAAAATATATCTGAAATTAGAGTGAAATCTGACAGCTGACATCCCTAAAATGTCAGAAATGTGATAAATTATATGCCCAAAATGCCTCAAAATGCAATATTTCGAGGCTTAATTTTTCAGAATTTCCTGGGGGGAGAACCCCCCCAACCCCCCTTTGGATATCCCGGATTTCAACCATCACAGGTTGGCAGGCCTGCAAAAGAGAATTTTAAGACCTTTCCATTGGTATATGCCATATCTATATTTGACCTTTATGCTACATTCCCACTGTCGATTTTCAAAATCTGCAGCAAATTCGGTATTTGGAATATGGCCTTTAGGGTTAGTGTTGAATCCTAGAGATGGTTTAGAAGAGAGGGATGACTTATATAGTTCTTATTTGTTCTGTAACTTATGTTTAGTCACCACCTATTGGAACACCCCCCTGACGGCACTTGGTGCCAGGATTGCCGTGGGGTGGGGGCCGAATCGACGGTCCCAGTCCGCGACGGTCCCAGTCACCTGGCAATCTTTTTTATTACACAAATAAACTCAGTCTCAGGCAGTCATGAAAATTCAGATATCACACCAGACACCATGTAAAACAATAGAATACCGAGCACCTAGAATACATCTCTTGATCCAGGTAGATCTCTACATGAATCTTCTACCAATTGTCATTCTTGCCTAGTTCAGCTTTATTAGATCTGATTGAGGTATATTTATTTCTTTCCACTATAGTCTAGACACTTCTAGGCTAGATTCTAGGGTGTGCCGTCTTTGGGCCAAGGGAACTGTATCTAATATCTTTAGGTGCTGCATTTGCCATTTATTTTTGCAAGACCTGGTAAAGCAAATATCACTGTACCACTATCAGTCAAACACTGTAGATCTAGTCTGTACCAGTAAGTCACAGTCTAGATCTAACTTGGTCTGTACTACTTACTTACTTAGTCTGAGTCTTACTCTTAGACGATCTACCTACCCTGCAAGAGCTTCCTCAAAGTGGGTCTGTCAATGTGCTTCAGATGTTTCACCATTATTTTGATTTCATCTGGGACTTTGGCCCCGAG
This sequence comes from Lepidonotus clava, assembly GCA_936440205.1. NCBI lineage: Eukaryota > Metazoa > Annelida > Polychaeta > Phyllodocida > Polynoidae > Lepidonotus > Lepidonotus clava. The sequence goes on from OW387142.1 coordinate 52,470,145, forward strand.
GAAGGACGTCCTGTCGACATGGGTCCCGGTCTTTTTACTGTCGGTGACGTGAATTATGGACATTTTTCACGTTTTGAGAACCACGAAAGTGGCCGCCTCCCACAACAAACCTGCACTTCCGGGGCTCCGCACTGAATTTCACGAAAAGTTCATGTGGTGATAATAAAAGTATCAATGATATTCTATGCAAAATAAAGACATCATAAATAATTATTATATAAGGGTATTTACAGAAAAATAACAACATATTTCTTTAGCCATTATTAAAGCCAAACAGAAATCCCGAGCTTTATTCACTGCGAAACTACAAGATGGGTGAAACAAGGCACGTCCCGTAAGTTTTACAACTAAAGTTTCTCAAAATAGATCAAATCTAGCTAGAACTGTGTAGTATGCTTACGAAATTTGAATTCTACATGCATTTATTAATTAGAAGGGCAAGTTACAAGAGTTAAGATGAACTAGTTTTTTTCATAATCTTCATTCTTTGAGGGACCGGTATCGTTTTCCATAGTCTCATAGTCACAGTCATCGAGTGGAACCCACATCACATGATCTAAGAGAGATACTGCACTTTCCTCTCGCCAACATCTGTTTGCTTTTGGCTTAACAAATTCTTATGATTTCTATCTATGAATGACTTGGTATAACAAGTACAAGAATACTGTTAGTAGATCTACAGATGGTCGACGGGGTGGGTCCAGGCCCTGGAAGCTGGATCCCTGGACCAGGGGAGCGCGGTCCAGGGAGTCCTGACCCCCCACCATTTTTTGTTTTTGTTTTTGTTTTTTGTTTTTTTGTTAACCCCTAAAACAATAAAAAGAGGGGGAATCAAGACATGAGATTCAGCTTTTTGAATAATTCATTGAATTTTGGGGTGAAAACTTGCTTTATTTTGCCAGAAAAGCTTACCGATCCAAACTGGTCGAGAAGGGTATACATAGTTTTAACAAAGTCCATACTGCAAAGTAAAACTGTGAAAATGGGCCATAAAAACATTCTCGTCAGGCAAAATTTGTAAAATTCGTATAGATCTAGATCTAATGGCAAATCAAACCTACATCTGTGTCTGTGAATTTAGAATTTTCAAAATCAGATTAGAAAAAATATTTTAGTTAATTTATGGAATAACAAATAAAGAAAAATATTCAGTATCGTAACGTTTCAAAATGTGAATTCGGCTCCCTGGCCGAATTAATATGGTGGCCTCCAACATTTTTACTGAATATGTTAGCCTATATTCGTATGCATGTTATACAGTTTTAGAGCCGTTTTCAATTTTAGATTTTTGTGTGTGCATTTTTTTCAAATTTCATTCGCCAATAACACAAGTTGATTTTTAATAAATCATCATATGAACAGACCCCGTTATCTGACAAGTTTCCATGATGACCTATACTTTTTATTTTCATTTTTGATATCTATTGAGGTATAACTTTAATTGTGCAGATTTACCAAGAAATCTTAATTTATGATTTGTAATGGTGTGGTTGTGCTTAACAGCCCTGATGAGGAGAATAACCCTTCCTTCTCTAATTTTCCCTAACTCTAACCTTCGTACTTTCTTATTTTTTACCCCCCGTATATATTTCAGGGTTGAAGACAACCTGTCGGTGGTGTTCCGCACCCTGCTCTTCTTCACCATGCTCATGGTGACCATGCCCATCTTCTTGTACTTCTTTACTAAGGTCTATATATTTGAAGGTAAGTAGATTTTTTTGTTATTTTTCCTAACATTTAAAGCAACTTCGCGTGCAATAGTCCATGTTCTTCTAGCCGCAAATCAAACAGATCGTCCCCTAAAATGCTGGTTAAAACAAAACTTGCAGGTATTTTTTGTCCTTGTCTAAATCACTATATTTTTTTGTACGGGGATCAACGAACATGTAATTAAAAAAAAATCATTGTAGTAATCCTCAGAAATTATCTAGAAAATGTGTACACAAAAAATCCCCATATGCGGCCAGTCGAATGTGAGGGGTAAAGTAGATGTATTACTGTAGGATCTTATAAATTATGGTTGCATACACATGACTCAAATTTATAACTTATCTTAAACATTTTGTTGTCGATAATATTACAAAAGGATAGTGAACGTCTTCTGGTTGAGTGCTTAACATCAAGACCATTCATGAGTTCCTTCCTTGTTTACAGCGATAATGGGAATGTCGAGTATGAACAGCTACTTCTACGCAGCGATAGTGGCCATCATCGCTGTTCATGTGATCCTCGGTATGTTCATATACGCCGCGTGGAACGAGGGCAAGGGTCAAAAGGCCGAGTAAGACTTGAAGCGCATCATTCTCGACTTGAAGTGCATCATCCGCATCATCATATCTTCTCATCCTACCCGCCTCGCTGATTCCCCGCGGTATACCGACTCTCTACACATTAGCAATCTTGACCTGTGCAGACGCTATTCCATATAAACACTCATAGAGAACAATTATAAACATATCATTTTGTAAATAAGAAATGATATTCAATTTTAAGTGTGTTCTCAATAAACATTAACCTAATATAGAAACCATCCTAAGTAGCCTCAGTCCATAATACTCTACCTTAATATGACGTTACACACAGAGCGGTGACCACTGTTTCGTTCCACAGCTCTGGAGCTAAGACTATCAGGGCTCACATGTAATAAGGTATTTTTTTATCAGTGTTTTTGGCCTATCTTTACTTTCTTTGACAAAAAGATATTTGCATCCAAAAACTGATATTTTATAATAACATCAATATTTTATTTGATAGACAGAATTTCTAGGTATGAGACACTAAAAAAAAACGATTAGCCTAATCTGTTACGAACATGTGGGCCGAGGTATCCAGGGGGCTCAGGGTCAGGCGGTCACTTCATTGCTGAGTTTTATACAACCAGACAGAATACTTCCAAGATTGCCTTGGTGTTCTAGTTTTAATTCCGTGGCGCATGTTTAAGGAGATTGGTTTTTGTCCGACTGGAAGTGTGGGGTGAAGGGCGAGTGTTGGAGCCTTTGGTGTGTGAATGGGTAGAAATGAATGTCAAACTTAATGAATGCGAGTCAAACTTAAGTGGATTCTGTATGTACAGAAATAACATATTGGAATTGAAAATTAAATGTTGGGTGGGTGTTGCCTAGCACTGTGAATATCCAATACAAATTAAGATTTCGGTTTATCTAGTTGGTGTATCATGTAATCTTGTTTAATTTTCATACAGAATGTATTTTGGTTAGAAGTTTTAATGTGTATGTACATGAATGTTTTGATAATGTGCACTAGAATGTACTGAGATGTATATTGAGCTGTAGATGACATTTATTTTGTAAATATTGGATTAAAATGTTGGCAAGAAGTACAAGACACATAGTTAATAGTTATTACTCTATAGTTTATGAAAAGAAAATACTCGGACCGATTGCATTTCGATCTTGGTTGAGGGCCCATCTATAGGTTTCTGCCGTTAACGAAATGCTTTCGATTTTCAAATGGTTCAATTTATTTCATCAGAAATCATCTTTTCATTAAGTGCAAATTGTAATTATATATTAAGAGATTAAAACAGGAGAACTTATATATAGTGCATCGATGACTTTATTGAGTAGTCGGGGATGAATAGAAAACGCATGTTGGCAGATTCCTTTAAACCTGTGGCGATAATCAAACCTAGAAAACAGGACGACTTGTCAGAGACAGACCACTTCACTAAATCATACCGGGTGTGAGTGGAGGCCACTTCACTAAATCATACCGGGTGTGAGTGGAGGCCACTTCACTAAATCATACCGGGTGTGAGTGGAGGCCACTTCACTAAATCATACCGGGTGTGAGTGGAGGCCACACTCGGCGCTGACCTCTTACTGTACTCAGGTAAAAGGTACACAACGTGTCGACATTATGCCCTAAAGAATTGTAAAGTCTTGTTCGTGAGCTGAAATCCTTAACACATTGTTCCTGACGTCTAATCGGACTGTGGCATATATACCAGTGCTAGCAAGTGATGAAGAAACAGATTTTTTGTGATTGTACGATAAGTTTTCAAGAAGTATCCCTTGCTTGTCTTCCAAACTGCATTGAAACCAGATACTCTCTTTTAGACTTGAGATTTTATTGCAAATTTTTCACTCTCTTTTAGACTTGAGATTTTATTGCAAATTTTTCTCTTCGTAATTGTTTCAATAAAGACCGTCATATCCAATTCATAAGCATCTATGTTGAAAATTTATAAGTAAGACAAATATATAACATTTAGAATGTATGCAATTAGAAAATGTATTAATGTAATTCAACACGTCAATTTTCATTTAGTGCACTTTCTTACTCAATTCTGTTAGCTGTGTCTATCTACTGTCTGCTACCGCGACCAAACTAAACAAGGTTTTATGATTTTTTTGGTCTATTTTCTTGGTTACTTTCATCTCAGAAATTTGATACAAAAGTAGAGTTCAGGCAGAAACACCCGATCTCGACGTTGAGAAATTTTTATTGAAGACAGTTGTCATCGTCAACCACTGGAATTTTCTAAACCTGCATGAAGGGAGATACTTTTAAAGACTGGTAGAAACGGTATAAATCAAAAACCGACTTCTGGAGAAAGATGCTTGGTAACTATATAGGTTAATGAAATAATGTGTACGTTTTAGATTGACATTACCAGTAACCTTTACAAATTCTGAACGTCATCACCATGGTGACTTAGTTTACAATACACATTATGTACAGTCCTCTGCAAAACTCTTTGACATTACTTTACAAACGGTCAAGCAGGGAAACCCAAAGAATTCTAGAGGCTGAAGTCGACACGAAACACAAGCATCGACGCGCACGGCTAGGCCTTGACTTAATCACTTAACTTTAATATACTTTTCACATTCAAATGGTATTGAAAACCGTATTAAGAGTTTAAAAGCACATTTTAATGGGCAAAACGAGGTGAAGTGCTCTATGATATGTTTTCTGTTTTACTTCTTGCTTGGATTCCATTTCCACTGAATATTTGATGAGCCAATCGCAAGGCAAGCCTTAGTTTTATATGCAATTGTATTACATACAGGTAACCTTTAGTAAATCAGAACAATCCTTGAAGACTCATTCTAAATGGCAAAACAAAACAAATATCTCCAGGATAGAATCAATTCTACGTAGTCATCAGTGCATGCATCCTATGGCAACGAAATGGTCTACTTAGTCTGTACAGGTAGAGCAGTGTTTCCCTCCAATAAAAAGACAAACAAATTGAAAGTGGAAGATGTTTTCAGACAGTGACAAGGACAAGGGAGGTGTTAAGCTGAAGTGTCTATCCAGAAGATGCATAGTAATGACAGGCCTGTAAAATCACAGTTAATGTCCACGTCGCACTTCCACACGTGAGGCCTAGCTCCGGATACCCACCAAATAAATCACCACTAGAGTACTAAACAGAGTCAGTCCAGGATCGCACTAGGAAACACGCCCGCTGTATAATACATAGACGTCTACTAAACAGTCAGTCCTGTATCGCACTAGGAAACATGCCCACTGTATTTTACATAGACTTCTACTATCGGAATTATTACATACAGGAAACAGTCTCACTTCTTGCTCTGCACGGCTGAAAACCTGCCTCATTCTAAGCGGCCAAAGGTTGGGAGTTCAAAGTTCTTCCATTTCAGGAATAGTTTCACATCAGGTAAATCGTAGAACAAGAATTATGTACAGAGCGAATCAACAAAGGGCACGCATGGCCGGGGCGGGGCGAGGAGGGGCGGGGGGCAGTCAGTCTAAAACTTATTTATCACACCGGTTTATGCTAGTTTCTCGGGGCAAGATAGAGAATATTCTAAGAGTACGTTGCATTATCTTTCTACTTCTCCTATCATACTAGTAGTAGGGAATTTCATCAATCAATAGTTTAAAAAGATTTCATTTTCTTCCTGTAGGAATTGATACTAAGTTTTCTAAATTGATCACGGACGTGAGATTTGACAACTCGGAAAGACCACGTAGGTTTAGAACATAATTAGGAAGTCGAGAAAAGTGAAAAATGAGCTTTCTGTACTTCATGAAAGATTAAACGAGAATTTTTATAATATCTTAAATTACTTAATTGACTCATTTAAAAATTCTTACTTTATAAAAGATTACCCGTTTCACAACAATACTTCATTGAAAATACACTTTCTAAATAACTTGAATACCCACGGTATGAAAATCCCACTGTAATATCATTAGCAGCTCTAATTAAAAAACGCGTGAAGGCAACTATTATTGAAAGCCTTCACCATAAAGAATTGAAATCTTTCTCAGAACTGATTGTCCAACAATATAATGTGACTATAAACGAAATGCGGCTAAGCGAATGTTACTTCATATTCATTCTCAAATCCAAAACAGTGCTTACAGTATCTGTGGGCAAGAAAGTCAGCGTAATTAAGGGTTTGTTGCTTTCATTTTCTGTTTTCAATTTTCCGACAATTTCTTGGTTATTCTTCGTCTATTTGGCAATGGTCCCTCAGAACGGGAACCAACACATTGTTACTTGTCACGGAACACCAATAGGAAGGGTCGATACAAACCACCAATCAGAGGACTTCTTACAATCAGTATAACAGTATGTACAACAAAGCTGGTTTTGTTTGGTACCCGAGCGGTCGACCGCCACATCTCGGTGCGTCTTACAATGTGTGCAGCGCAGTGCGCTAAAGCGTGCCCTCCGTTAACCATGACATGACCTACAGGATGAGTACGAGGAGGGACCTGACTTTAGCCGAAATCTTGAAAATCTACCATTAACCTCTTTGGAAAGACTATAATATTACCGTCCTCCACTCCAAGAGAAGTTCTGCTTTAGTTGTAGTACAAGTGACAATTTCGTGCAATGAATCAATTTGTTTTTTTACACCAAGATATTGGTCTAACCTTTTTTTCTTTGTTTTTCTTCTGTAAAAAAAACAAAAACACTGGGAATAAAATGAGAATTTGTCGAGTCTAGGCGGAGGCTCTGTCGCTTTGATAAATATACGCGAAAGTCCCTCGCCGTAGGATGACAAAGCGAATTGATGTGAGTTTACTCGGGTGATGGGATGGAGGCGACGACTGTGGTCGGTGATGGGAGGACGGGTTAACTCTAACTCAGTAACTGTTCTGTCGCCCGCTCCACGTCCCAGTTGTGTGTCGAGAGAGCTACGCGCGACCGGTGCTGGCGATGAAAACAAGAGACAATACAGGAACACGTAGGCATAAAATAACACGCATAAATTCAGGAAACAATACACTAAAACGTATGCATTATTATGGGAAATAATACGAGAAAGTGTATATAGTATAAGAAATTATCATGGGAAACAATAAAGGAAAGCATATGCAAACACCCTCTCAAAAAACAAAAACAAAAACAAAACAAAAACAAAAAACAATAATAGACAAAAACCAAAGACCTAAATTTTACTAAATCCACCGCTATCCACCCATGATAGTTTAACCCAAACTACCTGCCCTTTATTATGTCACAGCCTTTCCCCAGACTCGATTACTCATACTCCATCTCACTCCATCTCATTCTTCTTCACCTTTTTGTTCCTTGTACATACTTCCTCGTTAACTCCAATTAACTTACCACATGGTTAAAAATAAGTTTGTCTGTTGAAAACAAACATTGTATATTTGTTCTATTTACATTTTATTGTTAATTTAGTTTTAATCAACATTACCGTACAAATATGTAAGGTCTGAGACTGGCAATCACTGGAAGTGTTGTATGTGCTTTTGAAAAAAAAAAAAAAAAAAAAAAAAAAAATATATGCATTATTATGGGAAATAATAAAGGAAAGTGTATATAGTAGTCCAGGAAAGAATGTAGGCTCCCAGTACTTGGTGACAAAGCCAGTTTATATGCAGTCAAATAAGACATCTGTATTTTTTTATATTTTTACTAATGCTTCCAAAAATACTTTTAAGGGATCTCTGTTAATTCCATTGTTATAAATTATTCTTAATGTACTCTCGACTTTCCCAATGAAACAGATTCTACTCACCTCGTCAAATCCCATACTTTTAACTTGGTGCACTTTACTATCCATATCAGAGACAGGTTTACTCCCTGAAATGTAACACGGACACTCTTAAAAGAAACCACAGTTGAGAAAGCTTTATATCATTGTATAAGTGCTGCAGCTAGTTTTCTCATGTTTTAAGAAGTGAATACAATAGGATACATGTAATGAAGGTTGTAAACGATCTATAAGAGAAACAATTCAATCTAGTTAGATTCACACTTTACCACTACTTCTACTCTACAAACTTTAAAAACTAGATCACGGGATCTTGGTCTATAGACAGGCCCGTAGCCAGCTTTTCTCAGAGGGGGGTTCTTTTTTTGAATAGCAGTTTGTTTTTTTCCAGGGGGGGTTCGTTTTTTTGAAAAAATACTTATTTTTTTGATTTTGTGTCATATTTTACATTAAAAATTAAAGAAAATATCCTCCAAGGTACGAACCCCCCGAACCCCCCCTGGCTACGGGCCTGATAGATCTTCTAAGGTACCGCAGGTACCCATGAGGCGGGGGTCGTAAGAAAGTTCAAATTTAAAATCAGATTGAATATTTTGTTGTAGGTATGAAAAAATGACACTGTGCAGAAATGGTCATGTGATCACGTTTTGGTGATCACCACCTGGTGATCAAGACCACATGGATAGAATAGTATAGAATTAATACAAATAAATCAATTCTAATTAATGATAGTTGCTATTACTCAGTGAGACTACTTGTAGCATAAAACTATATTCTAGAAACTTCAAACTTTAGAAAACAAGGGTTATAAAACGATCACAAATATGGCCGCCAGCCCATTGTGACAGTTATGACGTCATACACATGTCTATAGTGACAAATTCACAAATCATTTTAAGGGCGAATCCAAATGCTTGACAGTGTCAGTATTTTGTTTTTTTCTTTATTTCATAGTCTGAACAACTTTGGTTTGCATAAATATCCAGGCCTAAAATGATCTAACCATTCGCGAAAGGTGGTGCCATCTGGTGGAGAGTTCAAGAACTGCTCTAGCTTCGAAGGGGGTCCAGCAAATCGCTGCTGGGCCGTTCGGCCGATTACTATGTACCCAGGGTACACACCAGGAAAGTGTACCCTGGGGCCACTTCAAAATCAACCAATCAGAAGAGCCGTTACAAAGGAGGTTTGGGCATGTATGTATTAGACTGTAGTAGACTCAGGGTACAGAAAATGAAGACCTAGCGTATAGTAGGTGAAGAAAGTGATCTCAGGGGCTCAACAGGCAACTCCCTAATAAAGCAGGCCAGTACTCAATAAAAAATTCAGTAGGCTCAGGGTACAGAAGGTGTCGACCCTGGGTATAGTAATTAAAATTAGTAGACTCAGGGTACAAAAAGTGAAGACCCAGGGTATAGTAGGTAAAGTTGGCAGCATTCAGGGCCTCAATCGCTCAGTAGGGCAGGGCTATGCATTTTAGGGGTAGTGCCCTCAGAGTATGGAAGGTGTAGACCCAGGGTATAGTAAAATTAGTAGGCTCAGGGTATAGAAAATGAAGACCCAGGGTAGAGTAGAGCTAGTAGACCCAGGGTATATTGTAAAATTAGTATACCCAGGATAGAGAAAATGAAGACCCAGGGTATAGTAGAGCTATTAGACCCAGGGTATAGTAGAGTTAGGAGACCCAGGGTAGAGTAGAGCTAGTAGACCCAGAGTATAGTTTAGTAGACCCAGGGTATAGTGCTGTAAGTAGATCCAGGGTACACAGTTAAGTAAGTATACTCAGGGTACAGAAGGTGAAGACCAAGGGTATTCTAGGGTAAAGCTGGTAGATTCAGTGGCTCAGAAGCCCGGTGCCCAGCTGCTGGACAGAAGGGCTGGTAGTAGACCAAGGGTAAAGAATGTGATTACCCAGGGTATAGTAAATAAATGTTGTAGACTCAGGGTACAGAAGCTGAAGACCCAGGGTATAGTAGGTATTGGCTGTATACTCAAGGGCTCAGAGGGACAGCAGTACCAGACTGTAAAATGTTAGGGTAGTAGACCCAGGGTATAGAAAGTGAAGACCCAGTGTATCAGCAGGTTTCTGAAGTAAGGTGCATTCTGATTGGCTGAATTAAAAGTAGACCCTGGGGATAGTTCTCTGCAGAATACCCTGGGTCAACTGTAATCGGCCGAACGGCCCAGCAGCCTGTAGATCGTACCCAGTTTCTCCATGTACAAATGAGTGTGGTGTAAGCAGACTTAAGGTCTCCTGGATCCAGGATCGAACTTGCTACACTGCCTCATAATTAGGTAAAAGAAAAAGAGCTTATATGTGCGATGAATATTAGTAAAAAGAAAATCAGTCTTCGTACTGGGAAATTTTGGAGAATTTTTATCAATGAACAATTTTACAAGGCAAGATGTAAGAACTCAAAAATAGGGTATTACTTTTTTAAAAACTACCTATGTAAGGGAACAACAGCACACTAAAAACCCCACACTTACCCCCGGCGTATCTGTTTGCCCAATGCTGTGCTGTCTGGGCGAAGAGTTCAGGTTTCTCCTTGTATTGTCGGGCCACGACAGCGTCCTGAGGGTCATCGGGCTCAGCCGCCGCCATGAGGGCCTGGAGGGACAGGAGCACCGTCCGCAGGGTCATGGCCGCCGCCCTGTAACACGGAGAGATACAGTCATCTACAGACACTGTAACATACACATACTGTAACATACACTGTAACATACACTAAAGTCACCAGGAGGGCCTGGATGGACAGGAGCACCGTCCGCAGGGTCATGGCCGCCGCCCTGTAACACCGAGAGATACAGTCATCTATAGACACTGTAACATACACTGTAACACACACTGTAACAAACACTGTAACATACACTGTAGTCACCAGGAGGGCCTGGATGGACAGCAGCACTGTCTGTAGGGTCATGGCCGCCGCCCTGTAACACGGAGAGATACAGTCATCTACAGACACTGTAACATACACATACTGTAACAAACACTGTAACATACACTGTAGTCACCAGGAGGGCCTGAAGGGACAGCAGCACTGCAGGCCCGTCTGCCCCCCCCCCCCCCCCTGAACACACAGACATTGTAACATACAGGCATTGTAACATACACTGTAACATACACACAGACATTGTAGCCACCAGGAGGGCCTGAAGGGACAGCAGCACTGTTTGCAGGGCCATGGCTGCCGCACTGTAAGTGTAACATAGTCACCTAAAAACACTGTAACATACACTGTAAATACACATATTGTAACAAACTGTAGTCTGTTGACACTGTCACATACACCTCCACAATCACAGTCACGTACATACAGATAGGCTGTCCCATTCACACTGACACAGAAACGTACAGAGTAACATATGCACCGACACAGTAACAAACTTAACAATAATGTACACAGACACTGTAACATACCCACTGTAACACACTGTAGAATACGGATATAGAATCTTCGTAATAGCCATATACACTTGAATACTAATGGGGGTAGGGCCTCACAGCGCACATTTCACATCAACACGAAAGATCCAGGCGCGGTTTCCATTAAACCTGGGACTTTGAGAAACCCATCTTCACTTTACTACAACTAACAGTCACCTTTAAGCATGACTTGAGTGAAACCCAATTTTTCGGCTGACACAAAGAGCCCAACTCACCACTGGTCCTTGAGGATGTCCAGGCAGATGGCACCGGTCACCGAGCTGATGTTTGGGTGCCAGATCTGGGTGATGAACTTTACCTACAAACAAAGGAATAGCCTTTTAAGCAATGTCAATTTCCTATCAAATAAAATATAACTTATTAGATTACAGGGTTAACTTCTTTTGTTTTTGTTTGACACTTTATTTTACATATTCTATTTTTGACGTACCTTTGGTGGGTTAAAGGGGTAGGTCTCAGGGATCTTGATGTCAAGAACGAAGGTTCCCCCCTCGTACGGCGTATCCGGCGGGCCAGCGATCTGACCGAGCAGCTCCGTGTAGCTGTCATTCTTTAGTTCAACCTTGATGTGGCACTTGGCAGCCTAAGCAGAAAAAAAGATGAAGAAGTTAACTTTAAGTGTCAAAATTGATAGCAGGCTGTGAAGATGGGTTGGTCAAGTTTGACTGATTGGACAACTGAAGTCAGTTAGCTAGCTAGCCTCAAGTGCATGCTTACTTGGGGCTGCTGGTTCTATTGCAGAATTCACTATTGTGACACAAAACATTTATGATACCAGGAAATCTATACAATTTTAATATAATACACATTTCTATGGATGTAGACAAGTTTTCCCTGAGTTACTGGAGACAGTATTTATTAGACGGAAACCCTTGTATGATATATTCAGAAATTATAGGTCACAGTCTGAGTAGGACTCTGAAGTTAAACGGTGAATAGATTATTTGACTAATAACACCCCTTAAATAATCTCCATACAAAATTCAGGCCTGATATTACGAAATGTTTTAGGAGAGATACCCAGCGGTATCTTGGTTCATGATCTACAATTTCGAGTCCTCGATCTTGGCCCAAAGCCCTAATATTTGGAAGTACCTTTTAGACTTGGTGAGGTGAGCCAACGGTTTAGGTGTGACTTCACGACACAACTGGGTGGGGGGGGGGGGGGGGGGGGGGGTGAGGGTCCTTACTGAAAACATCCAGTGGTCCTTACTCAAATCTAGAGGCCTCATTTTTGTGATAAATTATTGAAACATCAAAAGAAAAAAACAGAAAAAATTTGTATTGGTACAAAGTAATAAGTTTTTTTCATGGTAACTTGAGGCTGAAATTGCACATGAAAGTCATATTCTAGATTGCAACATTTCATTATCCACCTGTGAATTCCACAGGGCCAGAAGGGCTTTCCTTTTTCTTATTATAACGTTCTTTATTCTGGCAAAGTTAAGTACATTTACTAGTTTTATTGCACGGCGAAGTGAGTGAGTGTGGCAGAATTTAGACCCAACTTCTGGTGCCTCCCGCACAGGAGAGTTGAACCCGCTCGCGCCGTATATAAAGGACCACAGTTCTATTCAGACTTCTGACTGTATCAACTTTAATCCACTCTCGACGTTTCCAAATATTTCTAATTTGCGCTTTCTTTTTACTTTTTCAGACTCATGTTTAAAACATTTTGTCTTAAGACTTAAGTCAAAGAGACAATCTTTTCTTATGTTAAATGGTTTGATATGGACAAAAAACAAAGCCGTAACAAGCACAGAAGATACTGGAGAATTTAGTTACAAACATTATATTCATTGTATTGTATTTTTAAAACACATATGATATCTCCAAGTACTGGGAAATAAAAAGTCTCTTCTATGTTGCCAAATGAACAAAATATGACAGATTTGCCCATTTCCTTTTGAGCATGGCATGTCACATAAAAAGAAAACTCAAGAGGACACATATTGTGACAAAATTGAGCAAAGGGTTGTGATGTGCTTGAATTTTACACTGAAAAATTTGCATAACATAACAGTATTGTTTATTAACGTTATTGAGAAAAACAAATTAAACTGAGAGTGGCTTCACCTGTCAACAGGCTTTCTCTAAATTCACTGGTGATAATATTCACAGCTTGTGTAAAACTGAGTTTTACGAAAAAGAGATAGAATGTGACACGTTAAGGACAAGTAACTCATTAGAATATTAGTCATGTTTTTGTTGTGTTGTTGGGAAAGCAGTTTTTGATTCACTTCCAGAAAAGAGTGAGTCTCAACCTCAGACGTTCAGAAGTCTCCCCTCATTCAGATAGGGAATTCTGTACCCTCTGGGATCTTGCTGGTGAGGGCAAATTGTAGTTTTGGGATGATTTGGATAGTACACAAATCAGATAATGATTTTGGATCTTTAAAACATTGCGTAATGCTAACGTAAGGGAAATGCCTGGAAAACACTTTTCTGTGAACTTGTCGAATGTGAAGAACGGTCGCCATACCTCTTCGCTGCTGACAACTTCTTTGAATTCTCTTCTTATTCGAGCAACAGCGATGTTTGCCATTTCTGCAATGGAACTCTCAGACTTTCTTCCCTTCACGTACAAACTTCTGTGGCTCTGGGATGTGTTTTTGTGGGGGATATTTAAGTTTTTCTGTCTCGTCAACAACCTCTTTTACAAGTAATGGCAGAGACCGGAAGTTGACAGCACGCAGGTCTCAGCCACTTCCGGGTAAACTCAACTTGTTCCCGGCGTGCGGCACTCTTTGAGGTTACTCCCGCTGTAACCAGCGAAACCCATCACTCTCCACTCACATTCCTGGTTCACGTCAAACTACAAAACAGAGGGCCTTGTGGACGTAAACTCTGCTTGGAAACTCCGATCTGACCTTGGACCTCGTCATTGCGAGATGAAAATAATGATATTATAAACAATTTTAAACACCGAATTTCGATTTTGACAGTAATAAAATGCCGAATAATTGTGTTTTAGTTGAAATAAATCGTTTATTTTGTAAATGTTTGTTGTTTTCGCTCGACGTAGGATGCGGTCGAGCCCAGCACGAAGATCCCTGACAGACGTTCGGTCCCGGCGGGCAGGGCAGGCCAACAACGTCTCCAACATGCCCAACATCAAGATATTCTCCGGCACCTCGCACCCAGACCTCGCCCAGAAGATCGCCGACCGGCTGGGGATCGAGCTGGGCAAGGTTGTCACCAAGAAATTCAGCAACCAAGAGACGTGGTAGGTGAAGGTTTGGGCCGCCATCGGACGCCGAGCTCCACGTGCGGTGGTTGCTGAAACCTGCGTCTGAGACCCTTTTTTAACATCTCATTTTCTCTGGTTTCTTGATAGAAACACGACCTTATTTATTACCAACCACCTTGGCAATATCGTAGGCGTGGTCTCTAGGACTGGATGGGGCGTTTCCTCTCATACATGGTATTTCATCGTAAACAAGCTGGGATTAAATTTAGTCGTTTTGGAGGACGGGGACCTGTCAGATTGTGACGGGGGCCAGGGGAGGGGCGACCGGGGGGCACGGGGCGACGGGCCGCCCCTCTGTCTGTTTGATGAGATCACTCATGATACAGTGACGGGGGTCTGGGGAGGGGCGGCCGGAGGTCGGACAGACGGGCCACCCCTCTGACTGTTTAATGAGATCAGTCA
Source organism: Lepidonotus clava (assembly GCA_936440205.1). Taxonomy (NCBI): domain Eukaryota; kingdom Metazoa; phylum Annelida; class Polychaeta; order Phyllodocida; family Polynoidae; genus Lepidonotus; species Lepidonotus clava. The sequence goes on from OW387142.1 coordinate 52,485,215, forward strand.
TGATACAGTGACAGGGGTCCGGGAGGGGTGGCCGGGCCCGGGGGTCGGACCGACGGGCCACCCCTCTGTCTGTTTGATGAGATCACTAGCAATACCAAACCCCTGAGAAATCTATGGTCAAATCAGAAAAACTGCCAATTCTACAAGTTTGGAAATATTAATTTGACTATCATTTTTCGAATTTTGACAGTAGAGAAAAGAAAATACTACCATAAGAAAGAGAATGTTCTTGAGCATGGAAATACAAAATTTTATTAAAATTGGCATAAATTTGATATATTTTTCCTCACTTTTACAGTTAGAGATTGCATCCTATTTTGGTTCAATTGTACTTGCCCAATGTGGGCCACTTTTTTCAAAATTTCCATTTCAAGATTTTTCACAATAATTTCTAAATTCAACAAATAATAAAATCCCAATTAAATATGGCAAAAGGACTGAGATCCGCGGAAAAATATGTTCTTTTCACTGATATATAGCATAAATATATACAATAAGAAAGAGATCCGCGGATTTAAGCATAAAATTGACATTATTGGGTGAAAAATAGGCTAAAATAGGCTATTTTGGGGGTCCATGCCTCTGCTGTTGATTCAATGTAAACCTGATGAAAAAACATACCACTTTTTTCATTATATTTTTGACAACATCTCACAAGTCCCATATCCGATTTTAATTCTGTTTGAAATTATAAAAAGCACTGGAAAATGTTGATCTAACAGGTATGAACAAATAATTGAAAATTCAAATAATATTTTTTGTGTGGTATTGCTAAGATCACTCATGATACAGTGACGGGGGTCTGGGGAGGGTCGGCCGGGGGTCGGACCGACGGGCCACCCCTCTGTCTGTTTGATGAGATCACTCATGATACAGTGACGGGGGTCTGGGGAGGGGCGGCCGGGGGTCGGACAGACGGGCCACCCCTCTGACTGTTTAATGAGATCAGTCATGATACAGTGACAGGGGTCCGGGGAGGGGCGGCCGGGGGTTGGACCGACGGGCCACCCCTCTGTCTGTTTGATGAGATCACTCATGATACAGTGACGGGGTCCGGGGAGAGGCAGCTGGGGGTCGGACAGACGGGCCACCCCTCTGACTGTTTGATGAGATCACTCATGATACAGTGACGGGGTCCGGGGAGGGGCGGCCGGGGGTCGGACCGACGGGCCACCCCTCTGACTGTTTGATGAGATCACTCATGATACAGTGACGGGGTCCGGGGAGGGGCGGCCGGGGGTCGGACCGATGGGCCACCCCTCTGACTGTTTGATGAGATCACTCATGATACAGTGACGGGGGTCTGGGGAGGGGTGGCAGGGGATCGGACAGACGGGCCACCCCTCTGACTGTTTAATGAGATCACTCATGATACAGTGACGGGGGTCTGGGGAGGGGCGGCCGGGGGTCGGACCGATGGGCCACCCCTCTGACTGTTTGATGAGATCACTCATGATACAGTGACGGGGGGCCGGGGAGGGGCGGCCGGGGGTCGGACCGACGGGCCACCCCTCTGACTGTTTGATGAGATCACTCATGATACAGTCACGGGGTCCAGGGAGGGGCGGCCGGGGGTCGGACCGATGGGCCACCCCTCTGACTGTTTGATGAGATCACTCATGATACAGTGACGGGGGTCTGGGGAGGGGTGGCCGGGGATCGGACAGACGGGCCACCCCTCTGACTGTTTAATGAGATCACTCATGATACAGTGAAGGGGTCTGGGGAGGGGCGGCCGCGGGTCGGACCGATGGGCCACCCCTCTGACTGTTTAATGAGATCAGTCATGATACAGTGACGGGGGTCTGGGGAGGGGTGGCCGGGGTCGGACAGACGGGCCACCCCTCTGACTGTTTGATGAGATCACTCATGATACAGTGACGGGGGTCTGGGGAGGGGTGGCTGGGGGTCGGACCAACGGGCCACCCCTCTGACTGTTTGATGAGATCACTCATGATACAGTGACGGGGGCCGGGGAGGGGCGGCTGGGGGTCGGACAGATGGGCCACCCCTCTGACTGTTTGACGAGATCACTCATGATACAGTGACGGGGGTCTGGGGATGGGCGGCCAGGGGCACAGGGTGACGGGCCACCCCTCTGACTGTTTGATGAGATCACTCATGATATGCTGTGGGAGCAGCGGATTCTCAGTTTGTACGACTTATCATTCTACTCCCTTGATAGATTTCGACGTGAAAATGGCGTCAGGGTCGATTCATACAAAAGTATGAAGAACGAGGCTTGAACCTGTAAGTGATGATACCGCGTGATAATGAGGTCAGTTCATGGTGAACTGGATATTTATAGTGACATGTAACTTCTCCATGGTTACGGGTCCCTGTCTGTGATTGGATCAGGGGCTCTCTATAGCTGGTTCCTGGGAAGGAAGAGCTATACCACTGTTGAGGTTTCCAACTGATGAGGTCCCCAAAAAAGACTTAAACTAGTGTAGAGTGTAAAGGGGGGTCTCCCTCACAATGAGAATGCCCTGAGGCCATCCTAAAAAAAAATTCTGTTTCCGGTGGACCGGCCGGGTGAGTATTTTTAGGCCGGGTGGGAAGAATTTTTTTCATTTCTCAAAAAAAAATTTTTTTTTTCCAAAATTTTTCTGTTATATTCTTACCAACCATAAAAAAAAAAAAAAAAAAAAAAAAAAGAAATCCCGGCCGCCCGGGTCACCTTAATTAAGGCCACCCGCTGGACCGGAAACAGAATTTTTTTTAAGGGCGGCCTGAGTGGGGAGTCTCAGTAACAGAGTTAAAAGACTCCCTCCTGGGAGGTGGGTCTTGAATGCGGTTTCGAGTAGTCTCTCTTCAGGCATCAAAAGGTGGGTCACGGTACACAACTAGCGTTGGGAAGAAAGGAAGGGTTCTCAAAGATGAGGACCAGTCCCTAGAAATGGAGTGTCAAGGCGACTAGTGTGGCCTAATACATGTCAAGATGGGGGGGGTGTAAAGCACACGTCCCTCAAAAATATCATGGAGGTATCTCCCTTCGAAAAAGGAGAAAAAGGAAAAATCCAGTTCCAGAAATAAACACATTTTCTTCCAGAAATTTGTTCCAGAATTTTGTTCCAGAAAAAAAAAAAAAAAAAAAAATGACAGATTTTATTAAATGATTTTCAGTGATCTGGTAAGGATGTTGCTCAGTCTCGGGTTATGACATATCAGGATCAGCTGTCAAGTCAGCGTGGTTGGAGGGATCTCTGGTTATTGACTTTTAAACAAAATTCAGAAATGTCAAATTTCAGACTAGTAATTACCCGGGCTCGCTGTATTATCAAGTCATCTTCGAAATATGATCGATCTATCGAATCTCGCCCGGGTATATGACTTGAACATTTAGGCGGGAAACGCCATTGAACTAAAACAGAACCAGCGGAAACAAGATCGCAAATTTAGACCTACATCCGGTTGGCAGTACTTCTCTATGTAATGTCTATACCAGAAATTGACCATTGACAAAGCATTAGCCGAGATGGGGACGGAGAATGAGAGCGCCAATCTGTATAACATCGACTCGACGCCTCAGCATTGAAAAGCCTAGCGTGCCGGATTGCAGTGTAGTGTTGGAGCCAGTTGAATAAATTATGTTAATGAGCGTGAAGACGGCGAGCATGGCGGCCCCCGGTTTCCGATCGGAAAGTTGGCCGGGAATGCTCGCCTATTTCGCCCATTTTCTGCGCGTTTCGGTCGACTTCACGCGCCATAGAGATCTATGCCGATCTTTTATTGATGATGCCGATGTATTGGGAAGCTATATGTCAATATAAACCCAGAAAATCGCATTTCTTCACGAACTAGTTTTCATGCGTAGTCCCTTCCGGGCGAAGCGCATCTCGCGTATTGACACTGTCAAACCACAGCGCCTTTCATCAGAGGCCAAAATGGCGCGACCCGGTCAGGACACGTGTAGTTCTTCTCCGCGGGTAACCGTCTTTTACGCCTTAAATCGGCATCGTCCAGCAATATGGAGTACCTGTTATGGATTATTAATATCCTGAGCTTGTCTGGGTCGATATATTATGAAGAATTATGTCGATATATACGATCGGCATCGAAAGCAAGGTTAGTAAAGAGACGGCCTGTAGGTGAACGATAATGGAGGAAGATGGCGGCGGACTCGCGTGTGCATCTTTTTGTTTAATTTGATCGATAATTCGCTCGATAATTCGTATTCCTATCCCCCATATTTCATCAAGCATTCCTTTCATATATAGAAAAAGAAGACGAATAACCCGGGTTTTTTCGGTTTTCTAACCGATATTTTTCTTCCATACCTCAACCTGTGTCCTTGTTTCTTTGAGGTGACTTAGTACCTCCCAGGTATAGCAATTAACTGTATGGTAAAAAAGACTGGATGAAACAAGTTATAGTTTTAAGTTTTCAAAGTCAAAGATAATTCCAATTTTCAATAAAAACAGAGATGAATTATCTGTGTAGATCTAAGGATGTTTAGCCTTTGGAAACTGTTGCCTCGCGTCGCTTCTGATAAGGGACATGAAGCAACAGTTTCTCAACATTAGATCTATATGGTTTATCACCCGATTCCCCAGATCACACTTATCTTTGTAATCTGATCATTGTTTACCACCTAGGTACATGGCTACTGAGTACTCATCAGGCATCGACCACAAATAGTCGCCTAGACCTGTCCTTTGAACAGTTACGTCACAAAGGTAGTTTATGACGCAAGAAGTGTAGACTCTTAATTCACAGGGGCATCAAGGAGAGGAATTATCATATATCAAAACAATCATATCCAGCTGAACTCTCCATTATTGTTGACATGTCAATCTATTTATATCGATCTAATTCTGAACAAACATTGGAAAACTTGCAGGAGGAAAATTAAGGCAAAATCATTGCAAATAGAACATGTCAATCTCTTGTAGATCTACATATAAATTAGTTTTTCGTGACGAATAGTTCAGGTGTGAGAAATACAATGATTAAACCAGTTAGTTTAAAAATGTGGAAGGCAAGGAAAATTACTTCAATTTTCTGGTTGTCAGAGGACAACCAATATGAGAAAGCTGGTCGTCCACATATATTTTATAGGTTGTTCTCATTATACTTATAGGGACATATTCATGAAAGGAAAAACCTAGATTTTTTTGAGGAGTGTTTGAGTAATAGCTTCAAAAAAGCTGGTCGTCAGAAGGACGACAAATTTCATATTTTCTTTTTCATTCACAACAGTTTTCTGGTAGTCAAGAATGCATGGACACGCAGATTTTTCCTAGCCTGTGTGGATAGGCCTTTATAAATCTGAAAACTGCTTTGAAGCCTGTAAGTGTTGATAAAAAAGGGGAGCACTGAAACAGGATAGAGTATGTTTGTATCACAGTCCACTGATTTGACTGAATATCTGTCCTTCAACAGACTCGTCAAAAAACGAGGGCACTTAGTGCAGTGAATAAAAACGAGCAATGAACCTGAGTGTAGAAAGATTAGATAAAGAGCTTTGTATATTTTCCAAAAGGGTCCCCCCCCCAAAAAAAAAAACAAAAAAAAACAAAAAAAAAAACAGAAGAAATAATGATAAAATAAAACTATAAATAAATAAGAAATGTGAAAAAAAGAAATGAAAGAATTCTCCAGTGATCATGTAATTTATGCTTTTTAAACATCATCGATGTGTGTGTTGAGTCTTGTATATATCTGAAGATAATGGCTTGGGATTTTAGAATATCCTAGGTGTAAAAAAGTGGCCAATACATAGAGAACTAGCAAGACAATTAAGCTTCTATAAGAAAACGTTCAACGTGCCTTGGTCTAAAGTGAGCGTATCTGTGGTAAGCTTTAGGGGTGGATGGGGGGGGGGGGTGTAGACGGGTAGACTAACCGTTTGGGGGGGAGTTGGGGCCCAGGGCAGCAACTGGGGCGTGACTGAGGAGAAAACTGGGGCATCAGTAGGCCGGGCAATAAGGGTTTAGACCAGCCAGTGTAAAAAGGTCAATCTATTAAGGTACTACTTTATCTAGGGCAGGGTAGATCTGGGGCTCGTTGCATATCAAACTGGGGCTATGTTGGCTTATGGCCGTTACCACACCTCCCCGTAAACCCACTGTTTTCAGGTCTGTTGCAGAATCATTTGGCTTACGGGAGGCTGGGTTAACGGTTATCTCCCGTAAGCCCTTCCCGTAAGCCCGTTTTTTCACCGTTACCCAGGAAGTAGGGGTGTCTTTTCCTGGGTTATGGGAGGGTTTACGGGAGGTCAGTGGAGTCAAGGCCACATGAGAGGGAATCTTATGGTGGTGGGTGGGGGGCAGCTGGTGGGAGGGGTTATGGCACTATTGAATCCCATTGAAAAAGGTTACCATTATAAAGTATTTACTAATTGGAATTTATTGAAAAGTTTGAAACCCACTATTTTCAGGCAGGGGAAAAGAATGGTATTCTCAGTTTTGTTCAATACATTGTAGAAACTGTTATCCCATACCATAAAACCTACTCCATGACTAGGTCTTACCAAAGCTACTGTTATCCTGATTTTGGTGACCCAGATTCACCGTAAGCCCAAGGTCAGATTCTTTTTGCAACAGGCCCCAGCTGGTTTCCCATAAGCCAAAAGTTAGACTTGGCTCTCTGCAACAGATACTTATCAAAATACTACAATATACAACAGACACTGGGCTAACGGGAGGGTTCCGGAAGCCCATTCTGATATGCAACGGCCCCCAGCGGAAAAGGAGTTCGTCATAGAACACGAGATACGCTGGTAAAGCAAACCGCAATGGTTTTGTCTAACCTGGGCACGATGTCAGTTTACACTGGTTTTCAGTATCAGCCAGGGAACTAACCACAAGTACAAGGATAATATGAAAGCACAACGTTTTAGACTTTAGAATAAAATATACTATTAATCAACGTGTACAAATACCCCAAAATAGTAGTTTCCTATTGAGTGGTGGAGAAGTCTATTAATTTTCGAAATGTTGGTTATAGACTAAATAGGTCTTCATGAAGTCTTGAGTTGATGTCCTAAAAGGCGTGGACACCTTGAAGAGAGATTGAAGCACTTCGACTATAGTACAGAATAGGCCACCTGCCCCCTGCCCTCTGATGTCGTAATTGGGTTTGGAACTTTACCCCCAACGACCAAGGGGAAGGTTGGCCATGCCTTAACCCTCCCCGCCCACTACCGCCCTCCTCCCTTACCCCTGTTTGTGGCCTCTGTGTGTAGGTGGCATCTAGTGGTATCTGCCCCTGAGGCCCCTGTCTCCATACCAACTGGTCACGTGCCAGAATCACCCCCATCCCCAATCCCGTCAGATCCTTCTTTGTCTCTCCCCGACCTCCGTCCTCTGTCCTCCACCCTCAACTCTCTTCCCTCCACCTACCACCCCGCAACCTCTACCCTCCGCCCTCCACCTCCCACCCTCCAACCCTCTCCTCCACCCTCCTCTACCCTCGATCCTCCACCCTCCACAATTACCAGCTACAGAGCTTGTGTTTGCACGGCACCAGCTATGGAGAAGCCTATTAAAGGTATGTGAAAATTGTAATTGGTTGTACTTTATGGAACCGTGGTACATAGACCCCTCCCCATCTCCAGGCCCCTACCCCCTCACCACTCCGACTTCTGTCTTGTGACTCCCCTACCCCTTCACCCGTCCCTTTGCAGTGTAACGACGTTGTTTTACAGTATTTTTGAGGTATTTCATTGTTTTCACCGTTCAACATTTCATGACCAGTTCAAGCATGCCTGATTTACTGATTTCATTTGGCCGAGATCCAGCTTGTAAAGCAACCCCCTTAAATCCAATCAGATCGTGTTACTGAATCGTGTGAATGTTTGGCATGGTACAAAGCCTAATTAGAGGGACCTGCTGGGTGGGGGAGGGGGGGGGGGTAATGACTGAGCCAGCGTCCAAAACCAGAGACAGTCATCTGCATCCCCGATGTGTAGGGTTCACCAGGAGTGCCCGACGGGATGCACATAACCATGCATTCTAATCATTATGTCTGGGCTAAAACCTTGGACGTTCTGTCCATGGAAGTAAAAAAATATGGTATATTATGCTCATATTGTCCAACAGCATATAAGCTGATGTCTGATAAAGAGGTGGTGAACGTGGGACACAATGTCCAGCACGTTAAAAAGTTGTTCACATAATGACATAGTTTAAGTCCTTGATGGACAGAACTGGTAGAAGTTGGAGCGACTTGAAAAAACACGTTGAGGTCAGACCGGTTTAGAGGGCCCTTTCAGTGAAAGTGCAGGCCCTTTAAATTTAATAGCAGAATACCGACAAAGGGAGAATGGCCCCTTCCTGGCAAACCTGTAATAATAGTGGCGTGAAGCTGCATCCTCCAGCCCCGGGCTTTTACCAGACTTCTGGGGGGATGAATAAATACATTCATTGGGTGACATTTTGGACTAAATCATCTTTGAGTTTGTTGAGTTACAAAATGTACAACTGTTACCTAAAAGGGTCTTTGCTATATTTGTTGAACTTCTCAGAAACCATCTTTCCCTCGGCCCCTCTCTATGGGATTCGGTATAGAAGGACTGGACCGCTCACCCCAGACACTACACAGGACGGTATGAGCCGAGCGTTACCCATGGTCAGGGGAATTCACCCTTACCTATACGAAGGGAAATAGGCCCACCCCCACCTAGAGCCCAGTCCTACCAGGGGAACTTGTAACTTAATAGACCCTAACACCGCTTTACCCGTGAAGACCCGCCTGTCAAAGCCCATTATATGTGGTGTACGGAGCTCAAAGTTTGAAGTCTCAAACTGTCTGAACGAATTGTATGATGTGCAGTTAACTGTTCTGCTTGTGGGTGGGTGAAATATTGCAGCTGCGTTAGGGTATTCACCCAGTATGCAGTGAAACTGTTAGGGCCGCGCCTTGTGCCCCTGACGTATTAACAAATAAAAGTCACATTGAATGTTAAACACTGTGCCAATGAAACATTTATGATTTTTAAAGACACTAAAATATCCAGAAATATCGAATTTCCATGACAATAAGTCTTGTATAACTTCAAAGCAGGGCGCCATTGTCATATACCTCACATTTCTCTGACACTATTACTGAGTATGATGTTTCTGGGGACTGGGCCCAGCCAGAGAGAACGACAGAGACAAGTCACAGTGAACCTGACATGTCAGTTTTGACCAGTCCCCCATCAGGATAGGGCAACTTGTCTTCATGCTGAGGGCCCAGACCCCGGTAGCCCACCGGCCCCCGCTGCCTTCATTGATCGGTGACCCGGGTGGGTATGTATGGCAGGCGCTTCATGGCAATATCGATGGGAAACATCAACATGTTTCCTCCTGTCTACCGGGGGGATCTGTTCTAGGCGGTGAACAATGTATTGTCTCGACCCAGTAGTTTTGACAAATGGACTATAGAAACACTGGGTCGTTTATATATCTAGGCTTGACAAAGTCCAAAAGATTTTCTTTTATCTTGGATAGGTAGGGGCCTTCCCCTAATTATACTCACATAAAGGGACGAGGGAGATTTAGCACATTTCTAATGCGCAAGAAGTCTGACAGACATTTCTTGTCACATATCTGTTGTCGCTATATTGGTTTATTATTATAACAGATTTGATATCTACTATTGTAGATTATCATTAAATGATTGAGCAAGGTTTAAAAGAATCAACCAGAAAATAACTACTAACTGGAAATCAACACAGAAAAATGCCCAGATTCAGCCCTCTACCCCTCCACCTCGTCCCGCTGGTTGTTTTGCTGGTTGCCCTTGACCAGATTCAGGCAGCGTCCATATGACCACGTGACCAGCAGTCAAGGTCACCTGAGGTCAGCGGGCTGGGATACACTGCCCAGACCGGGGGACGGGGACAGGGGAGAGGGAGGGAACATGAGGTATAAAGGTGGGCCAGACTGCCCAACTCCTTATGACCTGACGGTAGGGGATGGTTGGGAACATCTGACAATTTAGATATTTTCCTGACAGTGTTTGATACTCTCATCAGTGTGTGCAGGACTAAAAGGGCAACCCTGTGTCCCCAACAGGGTCACCAAAGGCCGGGTGTGTAGTGCACACAAAAAAACTTGCCACTCGAAAAGAGTAGGGTATCGCACGTTGTGGCTTTCCCCCCCCCCCCCCCCCCCCCCCAAATCATAGATACAATCACCCAGAAGTTGAAAAGCATTACCTTGTGCAGTCTGGAAAGAACATTGTGTGGTTGACCAGACGTTAAACTACCCCAACAAACAAACAAAACTGCAACAATTGGGTAGGATTGTAAGAACATAGTGTGTGGCCAGCTTAAGGGAGGGGCGGAATGGAAGAGAGATGAGAAGGGTTGGGATTGGACGAGGAGAGTAAGTGTAGAATGGGCTTGCACGCTGGGCCAAATGATCCATATTTCTCCACAAGTCTACCAATAGCAAAATCCTGCTATACAAAATCAGTTTTAGGCTGCCCACTTTTCTTACCTCTCAAATGAATATTGAAATGTTGTGCAAGGGGCAATTATGCTAGCCGGGGTTGGGTCAAATGGTGTGTTTAAAAGATTGAAGTGGGTGGGGGAGAGAGAAAAGAGAATTTGGTAATAGAGAAAGTGGAAGGGGATTGATAGAAGATGGATGGGTTAGCAGAGTACGAAATTAACTTTTCTGGCCGTCAGCCCGGACATACTACAATGTATTACAGGTGTGAAAAATCGGGGCTGATTTTAATGTAATTTTCTCAAAATTTGTCAGCCCTGATTCAAAACAATCAGCCTGGGTCTGACGGGCTGACGTTAATTTCGAACCCTGGTTAGGAGATGCGGAGATGGGTTGGAGACAGGGTTAAATGAAAGAAAGTGAAGCTGGGGGGGGGGGTGAAGGTGATTGAGATTGAGGGATAGTAAAGGAAGCTGGGTTGAGCAAAGACTTATTGGGCATAGATAAAAACCCAAAAGGAGCCGGTCATAGAAGAAGACAACAGGATGATAGGTACTGTGAAGATAAAGAAAAGGGAATAGGTATCTTGGGGAGAGACCCGAGAAAGCAAAGATTGCCTCAGCTCGGCGAGGCAGCTGGCGGGTTTATTCCCCGGCCACCAGCACCAGTTGATCGGCCGCTCCCGGAGCTGCCGGGAGAAAATCAATGATGGCTGTTGGCAGTCGGTAAACAAGTGTCCCAGTCCCCGCTGGTAGCTTACCCTCTCCCCGTGTACCTTTATAGACGTCTTACAGAACCCACCTCACGCACACGCGCCAGCAGAAACTCCTACCTCTGTGTCACACACACACACAACACACACACCACACACACACACACACACACACACCCTACACACACACCACACACACACACCCTACACATACACACCACACACACACCCCCACACCACCCCCACACACACACCCTACATATACACACCACATACACACCACACACACACCCCCACACCCCCACACCCCCACCACACAAACACAACACACACACCACACACACACACACCACACACACCACACACACACACAACACACACACAACACACACACAACACAAATAACCCACACCACACCACACATACGCACACCACACCACACATACAAACATACACACACACATCACAAACACACAAACACAAACACACACACACACACACACACACAATGAATGAAGTCATTTCTTAGTTTCGCCTTTGTTTTGTGGCTACTTGATTGGTTATATCAAGGCCCAAAAGCGTTATCTCGTGTATCAAAGATGCACTTCTTTGTTCTTTTCACACAGAATACTGAAACGTGTTTAACAAAATTTAGTATTTTTTCAGTAAAATATTGATAAATCTACAGATTATGACTTTACTAACCCAACCAGATGTGTCCCACCACACCAGACCAGTCCTTTTTGTTCTGTACACAAATAGATCCCCTACATTAAGGGATAAATATTTCACAACCACCCCAAGGATCGGAGCCAATTGGCCTATCGCGGGGAGGAAGTCGATCGATATTTCCCGCAGAGTCGGCTGATGACAGTCAGATCTCTGAGGCTATGTAGATAACCTGCAGGTGGGGAACATTGGATTTGGAGTCAACAAATAGTGTCATTCAGAAAATAATTTAAATGAATGAACCTTGAATTTGTATGTATATATCCTGTTGTCTGAATTCTGTATTGAACTGTTTGATTATCGTATAGCGAACAGGGCACCACCATTAAATCCACCGAGTGATTGATTAACTACTTCAGCTTTTATTTGGTGCACCTGGTGCAGGGACACAACCACAAATTGAAACAGAATTTGCAGTGTTTGATATCAGTATGTGTAGATTTCCTAAAGGAAAACATAGGTATAGTACAATCATGCCTCATAGCCTAGTAGTAGGTCGACCCTGAGTCCCTGTGTCAAGTCAGTGCATGTTACAAACCACACAGGCAAAACAGGATAATGACAAAAAAATTCCTGACAAGGAAAACATAGGGAATTTGCGAATTTTACCAAAACACAGGAAAAACACAAGGAATTTCATTTGGCCAGGTTCTGAAATTCCTGGTTCAGACTCAGTCCGGGTTTTGGCACAGATTGGTCAGCCCTGATCAGGAAATGTCAGCTGTGTTGTCACACGTGAAATGTGGGGCTGACCTTAATTTCGAACCCTACTCAACAACCGTCTCTAGGTTTTATAACGTCTACTGGGCACTGTAATAACACAACAACCCACTCTGGGCTTTTATAACGTCGACCAGGTATTGTAGTACTGATAGTCCCCAAATTACCTAAATATGCATTTAATACTTACGCCAACATCCATTATATAACCCCCGTGAGGGACCGGGTAAGAATAGGCCCCCAGTAGCCCCTGCTGATTGTAGGTGACGATAGGGGGGACCCAGCACTGACCAAGTGTTTCTTTGGGTTCAATTCCCAGTTGGTGCTGTGGTTCACTACGGGATGAGGTACAGCAAAAACGATTTCCAGGTTTTGTTCCCCTGATGTTTGCCCGCCCTGTCACCATCATCTCATAGATTCTATTACCAAAGACAGAATGCGTCCCAACTGGTTTTTGCCGTGAAAATGACCCTGGCTGTCGGTACGGCATTAAAGACCCAACACTCACTCTCTCATTCACTCACTCCATTATATAATGCTCAGATACTACAAACTGTTGTCGGTTAGTGTACATAGTGTGTAAATGATGTATAAATAACACCAACACGGACCCTGACTGATCCGAACCTTCCTCCAACAAAAAGTGAACGTCAGGTACATTATGTATGTGTTTATAACGGTGGTGTCTGATGTCACCAAGGATACAAAACGTGCGACCGTCCAAAGTTCTCGGCTTAAATAATAAGCCATAGTTGTAAGTTTTCATAAAATTTTATCGACATTAAAACACAATGCTGGAGTTAGACGAAAACCATGTAATCGAGACAACCCAGGATAAATAAATTGAAAAAAAAAAGTGTTTTGGTGGACAGTAGAAGGTGAGAGTGATGCTGTATGGGCAGATATCGTTAGTCTCTACACACATCACCCAACCACGTATACATAGCCCTGACCCGGTGTGTAAAAGGTCTGTAATCCGGGTACTAAGAGGGGTTAATAGGTGCTGTTAATTAGTGCTACTAGAGGAGGTGTGGGCCTCACTGTAGGAGGAGGAAAAAACGACATGGTAGTATTAGTCTATAAGCACTTACCTTGCTCATCATCTTTTGGTTTGCAGCAGAGATGCCATCTAACCTCCTGTTTAGGTTTTCCTATTCTAAGGATTTTGGACGGTACAGCTACTTTTCCCTACCTTACTTTGATGTCTTTTTAGAGTATTTTAGTTTTATTCAATTTACGTACAAATTCTGTGTCAGGATTCCACAATATGTCTTTCCTGAAATATATTTGCTAATAGAGGAAAAAAACACAAAAAAATGTTTCCAACATTTTTCACAATACTAGTCGGAGATGAGTTTGCAGTTATTTCAGGAAAAAACAACAATAAAGAAATCATACATTAGACTACACGTATGTCACAGGGTAATCAAACCGAGGGACTGTAGCCCTTAGCGTCATTGATGCGGCAGAACAATACTGATTTATAGTCTATACGGGCAGTGCAGTTTTGGCATCAATGGCAACAAAACATGGTAGATTCTAGATAAACAACAGATTGTTCAAAGTTGGTATTAAATGCGAGATAATGGAATTCTGATGATGTTCACAATGACATCTGTATACTGGTACAGCATGTCTAATACAGGCTCACGTTGAACAGTGGACACCGCAGACTGTACTTGGTGAAAGTTAACGGGAGCATATATTCCATAATAAAACACTGATAGTCACTTGCGAAAATGTAACTTATTGCTATCGATACCGTGTCACTTTCGCAAAGCTATTGTGGAAATTCTGTGTATATTTCCACATAATTAAAACAGCAGAGATGGGTACAGACTAATGAATCTGACATTCTGATTGGCTCAGACCATTCTAACATACAGAATTGTCAAATCCAAACATGAAGAGTGCAGCGAGGTAAAACGTGGGTGGTGACACAACAACCCCAGTGTACTTGTATACCGCTGTATACCGCAAGTAATACGCTCTTCTCATTTTACAGTTCCTCATTTTACTAGTTCGTTGACCTGTTAGTTGTTACGATTCAATAACCATACGGCATATTTTTCCTGGAAAATGGACAGAAAATGCCTTGAAACTATATAGAAAATACAAGAAAGATATATAGCAATTTTCATGATATTTGATTGGCAACATTTGCGTTTTGCTTTTTAGATAAAGAAAAATCGTCAGTGTAACTTCTACCAATAGGTCTTACAGTAGAACTTGGAGGGATGAAGACTGTGATTGAGCAGGTTTCAAAGATTCAAAGGAAGATGTTAGAATTACAACCACCTATAATGCAGCATTATGTCCTCATGTACATATCAAAGAGTCCGATGTGGGTTATCCGTTATAGCATATTTACCTATTCAGCGTTAAATGTAGTCATCAACTGGGGAGATGGTGTGTGGGGAGGATATATACATCGTAAAAAAAAAAAGTGGGTGCGGGGAGATGCTTATACTATATCAACCCTGTTTAGCGTAACATTTAAACTATGGACAGGGATATAAGTTTCCAGATTTTAGTCGGATTTCATCCCTTCATTTTAATATGATAAACCCACTTTATCACTCAGGTTTCTGATTAACCCGTTTTGTCATCTCCTTTCAGCGTGGAGATCGGGGAATCTGTGCGTGGGGAGGATGTCTACATCGTACAGAGTGGGTGTGGGGAGGTCAACGACATGCTCATGGAGCTGTGTATTATGATCAATGCGTGTAAGATCGCCTCGGCATGTCGCGTCACAGCCGTCATTCCCTGCTTCCCCTACGCCCGCCAAGACAAAAAGGACAAGGTGAGAGAGTAGACTTTAAAGTAATGAAAGAAAAAGTTTAGAATTCATGGATTTGGAGTGGTTTGGGATGAAAAGCTCTGATTGGTAATCTTTAATGAAAAATATATATGAATTTTTAATCATGAGCTTGTTTTGTCTTTCCTAAATTGCACACTAAAGGGCGTAATAATACAGAAATGAATCCAGATCTAAGGTGCAGCGTATTAGAACATATAACAAATAACCTATGGTTTCTTTAATGTATGTGTGTACATGATTGTCTGCACCTCATGTCAGTCCCTGCCTGTTTTCAGAGTCGCGCCCCGATCTCGGCTAAGCTGGTAGCCAACATGCTCTCCGTCGCTGGTGCTGACCACATCATCACCATGGATCTACACGCCTCCCAGATCCAGGTAACCATCTATGAGAATAGCCACATGTATGTAGGTGAGGGTGGTGACCAGATCCAGGTAACGGTCTATGAGAATAGCCATGTGTATGTAGGTGAGGGTGATCTCCCAGATCCAGGTAACCGTCTATGAGAATAGCCACATGTATGTAGGTGAGGGTGGTGACCCGATCCAGGTAACCGTCTATGAGAATAGCTACGTGTATGTAGGTGAGGGTGGTGACCAGATCCAGGTAACGGTCTATGAGAATAGCCACGTGTATGTAGGTGAGGGTGGTGACCTCCCAGATCCAGGTAACCGTCTATGAGAATAGCCACGTGTATGTAGGTGAGGGGGGTGACCTCCCAGATCCAGGTAACCGTCTATGAGAATAGCCACATGTATGTAGGTGAGGGTGATCTCCCAGATCCAGGTAACCGTCTATGAGAATAGCCACATGTATGTAGGTGAGGGTGGTGACCTCCCAGATCCAGGTAACCGTCTATGAGAATAGCCACGTGTATGTAGGGGAGGGTGGTGACCTCCCAGATCCAGGTAACCGTCTATGAGAATAGCCACATGTATGTAGGGGAGGGTAGTGACCTCCCAGATCCAGGTAACCGTCTATGAGAATAGCCACGTGTATGTAGGTGAGGGTGGTGACCAGATCCAGGTAACCGTCTATGAGAATAGCCACATGTATGTAGGTGAGGGGGGTGATCTCCCAGATCCAGGTAACCGTCTATGAGAATAGCCACGTGTATGTAGGTGAGGGGGGTGACCAGATCCAGGTAACCATCTATGAGAATAGCCGGAAGCTGCACACAGGGTGACAGGGTGGTAGAGACTTACATGTCAGTGGGCATTGAGACACAAATACCCTTGAAGTAGGGCCCATCGCAGGCTAGAATAGCTTTTTATATTAAACATACATTAAATCACACAGTACATTAAAGATGTTTTCAAATTTTAGATCATCACATTATTTCAGGCATTTTTGCTCAGGCCGACTTACATCCCTGTATATAGTAAGATCCCAGATGAAGAAATATGAAAATACAATCCGTAAGACAAACAGAAATTATAATTTCTGCAGTTTGCCTTCTAAATTTTGTGATGCTGTTTTTCAGGGCTTCTTTGACATTCCGGTGGACAATTTGTATGCGGAGCCTGCAGTACTGAAGTGGATCCGAGAGAATATCCCTGAGTGGAGGAACAGTATCATTGTATCGCCCGATGCAGGCGGGGCGAAAAGGTCAGTAAGACGGGTACTTTTGTGGTGTACTAATGGCCAGGCTTTTATGGTTTCCTTTCATACTCTGCCGAAATGTTGTGTTTGAGAAAAGTGATACTTATTTCCTATACATGGATTAGTTAGCTTCTAGTTAGCTACAGACTAAAAGTTTAATAAAGATGCACCAGGTATGCACGGAAGCAATAATGTTACACGTTTGATATATTGGATAATACATAATCTATTAATTGGAGGAAAATATTCCAAAATATATGCTTTTTTTACCAATGTAAAATTAATCCTAGATATGTTATGTCAGATGTGATCCACGTCAAATGTTTTTAGAGTAATGTTTATTGAAAACATCTTTAACCTGATTTATATTGCTGTCAAGTTGACCATCATGAGACAATTTCGACCGTACAATAATGTTAGTTCAATGCTGTCTTCAGAGTAACGTCGATCGCAGACAAGTTGAATGTGGACTTTGCGCTGATCCACAAGGAGCGTAAGAAGGCTAATGAGGTCTCGTCCATGGTGCTGGTCGGAGACGTACGGGACAAGATTGCTATCATGGTGGACGACATGGCTGACACCTGCGGCACTGTGTGCCACGCCGCTGAAAAGTACGTAGGACCTGGGTCGGACAATAGTAAAGGGTTTAGCCACCTAGTACTGGGTCTGATAATAGTGCAGGGTTTGACCACTTAGTAAAGGGCAACATATCCCCCAAAACCTTCTGAAACGGTAGACAAATCATCTGAAATTTAAAGGGATTACATTGGACATTTCCTTGCAATAACGAACATTTCATAATCAAAAGGGTAGCATTTAGCAAGCTAATAGTTATTATAAAATGTGTCATTTTATATTGGCAGTAATTATTAAATTGCAATGCCACGTAGGTTTCGCCACATGTACAATGATGTGGCTGGGACCTTGCAACGACTCATTGACATGACAATTCTCATGCGATACATTTCTGAATCTCCTCCATAAACACCAATCCCTTACCCCGGTGCCTTTCCCCCGTTGCAGGCTGCACGAGGCAGGTGCCAGTAAGATGTACTCCATCACGACCCATGGCATTTTCTCTGGTCCCGCCATCTCGCGGATAAACAACTCGATGTTTGAGTGTGTTGTCGTCACCAACACCATTCCCCAGGACGAGAAGATGAAGCTGAGTAGTAAGATCCGGGTAAGTGACTCGTTGGGTAACACGCTAAATGCTCTGTTAAGTAACGTACTAAGAACTCATTTAGAAACTTGCTTTTAAAAAATAAGATTTAAATGTATCCTCGGGGAAGCTAAGTAGTAAGATCTATGTAAGTGATCTTCTTATATGTGTTGATTTTTTTTCTGTTCTGTCAGAATTTTGAAAAACAACCCTCGGGTTTAAAAAAAGTAATAAAGGCTTATAGCTGCTTTCTTTTCTTTTTTAAGTCCCATGTTAGTATTACACTAAGTAACTTACCAATGTAAGTCTCCAGGAAGTAAAAATAAAAGTTTTACTGTTTTGACTTAGCAATGGCTGTAATGTATATACGTATTATTGTTGTTTCTTCAGTGTATATATAATATTGTTGTGTTTTTTCAGTGTATTGACATATCGATGATGCTGTCGGAGGCCATTCGCCGCACCCACAACGGGGAGTCGGTTTCCTACCTCTTCAGTCACGTCCCACTCTAATACCCACCGACAACCAGAAACAGTGCCACCATGGAGGACGCGGAGAGAGACACCCGAGAAACACAGCGCCCAACACGACGACCCCTATCTCCCCACCCACCGCATGTAGCCCGCGGCAGTGCTACTGAGACCCGAGCTATTCGCTGATTTTACGTTACTTGGGATGTTCAATATAATTGCCATATATAAGGGACAGTACCGTTTTATCAGCTGTTAAGAATTTCTGTTTATTGTGTATGATCCTTGTCGAACCGAAGGACGTCACATTAACTTGAGATGCGAAAAACAATCATGGTAAAATTTAACAGTAATTTCTTAGAGAAAAATCCAAAATTTTGGTTATATATCCCATCACTATGAAGACTAGCCCTACACCATCTGGGATATAACGGTAAATAGTGTTTTATAAAAAGAACCAAGAACTCCCAACAGAAAACTGAACTTCTACTAGTCCTTGTGTAGCATACAGTAATTGGGAGCTGCCAATGTTTGACTTTACCTCCACTTCAAGTCAGGATTCCCCTTCCACTGATCTCTATTATGTGTTTTTTGTCATTTGAAATACTGTATAAATAAATGGAATATGTTGTAGTATTTCTGTATTTTATAAAGGAATATACTGATCCTTTTGGATTGAGAGGTGAAAAATTTATTTGCCACTAAGGATTCCAACACTTTGTAAGGCCCATATTTTGCTTAATGTAGAAAAGGTAACGTGAATATAATTTTGGAATGAAGTAGTACCTCTCTCTGGTTCCCTCTTTTTATTTCCCTGATGTCATCTTCTGTAGGACTTTTCTTGTAGAGGACGTTCTTTACCGGTGCAACCCCTCCACGCGGCCGTTGATGTGTTAACACCCCGAGCTTATTCCCGTTTCACTGGTGGGAACATTACATTACTTTAGGGGTGCGCTACACTTGGGTCAGCGGCCTTGTGGACGGGGATTTCTTAGTTTTTCCTTTACGCAACCTCTGTTTAGTGTTCCAAGCAACAATGTATGTAAAATGTGATTCAGATCATTCCGTCTTTTGCTGCTAACCCCCTTCACCCCTTAGCATTGGGTTGCTCGATCAATAGTTACCCTTACAGACAGGCATAATTAATAAGTGGAAACCCTTATCTTTAAACTATCAAAGATATTTTTATACATGAATAAAACTTCCAGAATATTTTTGAAAGAAGCGAGAAATGTCTGCAGTCAAGTTAAATTCCCCTGTTTTCTCCTTCAGAACTTCTCCACTTCTAACTGCTACTTATTCCCTTGCTGCTATTTGGTTGTGACAACTCTCACGTCTTATAGTGTAACTAACAGATAGTCTTGGTAACAGTGTCCATAGTGACGTTTCTTACCCTGAAGACCTCTTTTTGTGGGTGAGGTCTGTCTCCTCCACCCGACACTGACGCTGGTTGACCTTGAGATGGGATGACCTTGAGAAACAATGTCATTGACTCGTTAAGACACCGTATCTGTGCTACTGATTATTATCAACTGGTGGCCGCGTTGGTCGTAAGATGTGAACTTGTTCGAGGGTTGCCGCTGTTGGCTTAGGCATCCCAGACTACGGGAAGTAATAAATGATTGTTGTAACTCAAGAATTAGCACAAAGTTGCCGCTAGTTGTACCCTAATGTGAAGTATGAGATGAGCGCGTGGCGAGTGACTGCGTACTTGTAGCAAGTTACATATGTATGTAAGTGTCTTTAGTAAAAATTCTCACCGTTAAAGGAAACAAATATATATCACTGTTTTGATATGGAAAAATTGTATGGAACATAAAAGTTCTAACTTTGTCTTTGGTTGACATTGGTAAAGTGTAAAAACCAGTCGCCTACTAGTTGATCCATGTTAGAAGGACTCTTGCCATATCACGTAATCATGAAATTAAATTGTAAGGTAGGGTATGAAAGGAACAGAATTAACCTGGCGATAGACTATCGCAGACCCGGGGGGAAATAAATGTCTCGTGAAACCCCTCATCACTGTCTGTTTTACTTCTGTTATACAACTTAATGTTTGTTTTATTGTAAAATGAACTAAAACTGAACAAAATCTTTACCTAATCAAATAAATAACAACAGGTTTACTGACGGGAAGAGCGACTACACTTTTCCATTCTTGTTTTGTTTTAAGACTGAAGATAGATATCATGTCGTAAATGGAAATTGTTATGTGGACTGGAACACTTAAAACCGTAATTAAAGGAAGTCTTTTTATGTTAGGTCTATTTGAGTAATTCCAAACTATAACTATTGATACAATAGGCTTTATTTATTGTCAAACGGCCTTTGAATTTCCATGATTAAATAATGTAACTGTTATTTGCAAAAAAAAAACTTAATTTAAATGGTTATAACATTATTTTCCCTCTGTAAATGATATATTTCGTATATAATATACATCTTTTATTGTCGTTCTAACTGGTTCTATTCAGTCAAGTCATTTTGTTTTCCACCTCAATTTCGCGTTTTATACCTATCAAATGGCGCATATTTCAGGCGAGAAATAGATTGAGTTATAAACTTCGGAGAATGTTATTGCTACTGAATTAATTTCTGAAACATGTCATTAGTGTTCTCTATCTGCTGGATTTTGCTTCGTTAATTAAATGTTTTAAGGTGGTGTTTTTTCTTTCTTTATTATTCCTTATCAGGGCTCACGGAATTTAAAAATGGTTAGGTGTCCTGCGGACACCCTGACCGGCATTTTGGGTGTCCTGCACCATAAAACAGGGGGTCCCATTGCCTCAACCTTGATATTAAGGTGTGATTTTTAGGGTGTCCACAGGACACCCTGAGGGTCCTGTCTGGGTGTCCTGTGCCTTTAGGGGGGTGGACAGGACACCCAGGACGCTGGATTTGGTGAGCCCTGCTTTTGAAATTTGATCGTTCTGAGTAAATGAAATCCTAACCCTGTCTCTAGTAAAGGTGATCAGATAGTTTTGGTGTGTACACGAGTTCGGCTTGCATTGGTGTTGAATATTGAACATGGCTGTCGCACTACCTTACATAGTCCATGTAGCAACCATGACCAACCTTCCTACAACTTAAAAATTTGATCACAAATATTTGGTAGCATTTGTTACAATCTCGGTTTTTTCATAATCTGAAATTAATTTTGCTCAGTATCTCCTTGGCTAAGCATTCCCACTATCCAACAATCCTGTGTGAAGAAGATAGCTTTTCCTTGTGCTTGGAAATTTCTGAACCTAATCAAAATCTGTACAAGCTGTGAGACGATAAGAAACTAGATTAACTAGTTCATTGTGTCAAATCATTGTACGCTCTACCTCTTAGAAAAGATCCATATATGGGAAGATTTAGTAGCCAAGATGAGAAATAATAATAAAAAGGTAATTTGTAAACCTCTCATACACTTCTCAGAATTGACCAGGAAGACCTTACTCCACATAGTTCTAACTGACATGCCGACTCCAGGCCCGGCGGGTGGCGAGTGGCCACAGAAATGCCATGGTGTGAAATGTGCAAATAACACTAATAATCCCCCACCTGGTGTTAAATATAGACCACTGCTGGGGGCCTGGGCAGAGAACAAAGGGGGACGGTCACTGGGTGAGTGTCTGGACCGGGCATACCGGGAGTAAGATAAAGGTAATCTGATGAGCGACTATCGCCGTTTATTAATGGTTAAGGAGATAACAGAGACGGAGAAGAGATGTAAGTGATAAGTTGTTTTCTGTGACGGGTATCCCGCGAATGTCAGTCATTTGAAGTACTCTTGGAAGAAATAAATGACTAATACCATAAGTAGATAACCGATGCCTTTTGTCGTATTTTAAAATTAAAACGTCAGTGTAAAGAGTGAACAGTTTGGATATATCTGATTTCCCGCGCGTCTGTGAAGGATTCCAATAATTAAATATTTGTCTACATTGTGAATATCTGCGTATATAGCTCCTTTGGAAGTGTATATCTACGTGGTATCGTTTATTGATACGGCGACATTAATTCTAGAAATTATTCTATAGAGATTCTTTTGAAAAAAAAAATTAATTTTAATTTTTTCATTTAAACTTAAGAGTGTTTTTATGATAATTAATAAGTAAAACTCCTTCCATGTATAACTTGATGCTTTTATTACAAAATGGATATTGCATAGTTCACTAGATAGGTTTAAAGATTACAAACAGCAAAACTGAACACCTTTTATAGGTTTATGAATATGACACTATGCTGGTAATAAATAGATGAGGTGCAGTCTATGATACAAAAATAAACTACACATCAGTATTCCGTGATATCTGGTTAGCACCTGGGATGTGGGGTGATATGAAAGTTCTGTCTGCGATTACATATCTCACACGCTCTTTTTGATATTTGTATAAAAACTTGTGCACATCAATACTAGTTACACTATTAAAAGAAGTCATTCGAGAACAACGCAGTCCTACAACTGACCAGCTATAAAGAGTTTCTTTGACATCAATTCATGTTCATACTTTTAACTGATATCCAAGTTTGATGTACTTGGAAAGCCATGTTTGCAAGGTATAGGAAATATGAATACATATCTATGTTTTTTTAGGCAAGAATATGTTTCTTTTATACAGTAATTTGGAGAATATGTCAGTGAAAAGGATGCATGAAATTTACAATATGAGATTTGTTGATGAAGCTAGAACTGTAGCACATTTTTCTAGCTGGATGGACGAACGGTGTTGAAATGCTGTTGGGGATGGTTTTCTCTTAGATATAGAGCTGCCCTTAATATCAGTATTCTTTATAGATGTCTGTCACCACACATGTCATGGAATAGTTCTGCCCGTAATGTTCGTACTTCTTATAGCTGTCATCCGTCACTGTTCACGCCGTGGTGTAGTTCTGCCCCTAATATGAGTAGGCATGTTGTGGTGTAGTTCTGCCCCTTATATTAGTACTCCTTATAGATGTCGTCGGTCATCACTCATCACACATGTCGTAGGGTAGTTCTGCCTCTTATATACTCCTTACAGATATCTGTATTCATGCATGCCGTCGGGTAGTTCTGCCCCTTATATCAGTACTCCTTATAGATGTCGTCGGTCATCACGCATGCCGTCGGGTAGTTCTCGGGGATAGGTTTCGAGCCGGGTGGGCAACCTGAAAATGACATTTTTTATGAAGATAATATGAAGGATAATGATAAGGACATTGTCCTATCCAGAAGGGCTATTTTGATTTTTGTACCATCCCTGTTCTTTATCGTTACTCGCATGATGTTCACATTTTGCCATAGAAGCCTCACCCACGTGTTAGTTTTGTATCACACCTCTACTGTATCGTTATACTTACGATGTTCACATATCTTGCCATAGAAGCCGGTCCCTTCACATTCACAGTACCACCCCGATGTTAGTTTTGTACCACCCGTCTACTGTATCGTTATATTCACGATGTTCACACATCTTGGCGTAGAAGCCGGTCCCGGCACATTCACATACCACCCCTATGTTTGTTTTGTACCACCCTTCTACTGTATCGTTATACTCACGATGTTCACACATCTTGCCATAGAAGCCCTTTGTTACACTCTTACATTACCACCCATGTGTTGGTTTTGTACCACCCCTCTAATATATCATTGTACTCACGATGTTCACACATCTTGCCGTAGAAGCCGGTCCCTGCACATTCACAGTACCACCCCCTCGTCCCCTTGTGCAGTATCTGCAGACAGACGCCATTCTTACACGGGTGCCCAGCGCACTGGTCATTCATTCCTGCAAAAAAGGACAAGATTAAAATCATTGGTAATGTTTTTTAATTAATGGCCTGGAAACATTATAAGTTAGAAAAAAAAGACCCTTTTATTTCTTTCAAGAAGGTTTAACATGAAATATATGTAATGATTAAAGTTTTCTAGGTAATTAAAGCTTATTTTCTAAAGTGATTTTGTGACATAGTATTAAAATGTTTCATTCAATCTAAATTCTAATGAAATTACATCAAAACTAAGCATTACACAAGAAATAATACATTAGTTTGAGTAACAAATCAAATTCTAATGACAAAACAATTATTGTTGGGCATTATATATGGATCTGAATACAAGTCTAGGTGAACCAGTAGCTACAGTAACCACACCATTACTTCACAACACCTCAGTGTCTCCACATAGAGGGCAGTGAGAAAACTTACATAAGTGGAACCAGTATCTTGGTACTCTGGTTGTCATGCTAACAGTCTCCAGGGAGGTGGTCACCTGGAGGGGCTGACCTCTGTGACCTCTGACTGTCTGAGTACTGCTGGTCGTCATGGTAACAGTCTGTTGGTAGGTGGTCACCTGGAGGGGCTGACCTCTGTGACCTCTGACTGTCTTAGTACAGGTGGTCGTCATGGTAATGGTCTGTAGGTAGTTGGTCACCTGGAGGGGCTGACCTATGTGACCTCTGACTGTCTTAGTACTGGTGGTTGTCATGGTAACGGTCTGTAGGTAGGTGGTCACCTGGAGGGGCTGACCTCTGTGACCTCTGACTGTCTTAGTACTGCTGGTTGTCATGGTAACGGTCTGTAGGTAGGTGGTCACCTGGAGGGGCTGACCTATGTGACCTCTGACTGTCTGAGTACTGCTGGTCGTCATGGTAATGGTCTGTAGGTAGGTGGTCACCTGGAGGGGCTGACCTCTGTGACCTCTGACTGTCTTAGTACTGCTGGTCGTCATGGTAACGGTCTGTAGGTAGGTGGTCACCTGGAGGGGCTGACCTCTGTGACCTCTGACTGCCTTAGTACTGCTGGTTGTCATGGTAACGGTCTGTAGGTAGGTGGTCACCTGGAGGGGCTGACCTATGTGACCTCTGACTGTCTGAGTACTGCTGGTCGTCATGGTAATGGTCTGTAGGTAGGTGGTCACCTGGAGGGGCTGACCTCTGTGACCTCTGACTGCCTTAGTACTGCTGGTTGTCATGGTAACGGTCTGTAGGTAGGTGGTCACCTGGAGGGGCTGACCTATGTGACCTCTGACTGTCTTAGTACTGCTGGTCGTCATGGTAACGGTCTGTAGGTAGGTGGTCACCTGGAGGGGCTGACCTCTGTGACCTCTGACTGCCTTAGTACTGCTGGTTGTCATGGTAACGGTCTGTAGGTAGGTGGTCACCTGGAGGGGCTGACCTATGTGACCTCTGACTGTCTGAGTACTGCTGGTCGTCATGGTAATGGTCTGTAGGTAGGTGGTCACCTGGAGGGGCTGACCTCTGTGACCTCTGACTGTCTTAGTACTGGTGGTTGTCATGGTAACGGTCTGTAGGTAGGTGGTCACCTGGAGGGGCTGACCTATGTGACCTCTGACTGTCTTAGTACTGGTGGTTGTCATGGTAACGGTCTGTAGGTAGGTGGTCACCTGGAGGGGCTGACCTCTGTGACCTCTGACTGTCTGAGTACTGCTGGTCGTCATGGTAATGGTCTGTAGGTAGGTGGTCACCTGGAGGGGCTGACCTCTGTGACCTCTGACTGTCTTAGTACTGGTGGTTGTCATGGTAACGGTCTGTAGGTAGGTGGTCACCTGGAGGGGCTGACCTCTGTGACCTCTGACTGTCTGAGTACTGCTGGTCGTCATGGTAACGGTCTGTTGGTAGGTGGTCACCTGGAGGGGCTGACCTATGTGACCTCTGACTGTCTTAGTACTGCTGGTTGTCATGGTAACGGTCTGTAGGTAGATGGTCACCTGGAGGGGCTGACCTATGTGACCTCTGACTGTCTTAGTACTGGTGGTTGTCATGGTAACGGTCTGTAGGTAGATGGTCACCTGGAGGGGCTGACCTCTGTGACCTCTGACTGTCTGAGTACTGCTGGTTGTCATGGTAACGGTCTGTAGGTAGGTGGTCACCTGGAGGGGCTGACCTCTGTGACCTCTGACTGTCTGAGTACTGCTGGTTGTCATGGTAACGGTCTGTAGGTAGGTGGTCACCTGGAGGGGCTGACCTATGTGACCTCTGACTGTCTGAGTACTGCTGGTTGTCATGGTAACGGTCTGTAGGTAGGTGGTCACCTGGAGGGGCTGACCTATGTGACCTCTGACTGTCTTAGTACTGCTGGTCGTCATGGTAACGGTCTGTAGGTAGTTGGTCACCTGGAGGGGCTGACCTATGTGACCTCTGACTGTCTTAGTACTGGTGGTTGTCATGCTAACAGTCTGTAGGTAGGTGGTCACCTGGAGGGGCTGACCTCTGTGACCTCTGACTGTCTGAGTACTGCTGGTCGTCATGGTAACGGTCTGTAGGTAGGTGGTCACCTGGAGGGGCTGACCTCTGTGACCTCTGACTGTCCGAGTACTGCTGGTCGTCATGGTAACGGTCTGTAGGTAGGTGGTCACTTGGAGGGGCTGACCTCTGTGACCTCTGACTGTCTGAGTACTACTGGTCGTCATGGTAACGGTCTGTAGGTAGGTGGTCACCTGGAGGGGCTGACCTATGTGACCTCTGACTGTCTTAGTACTGGTGGTTGTCATGGTAACGGTCTGTAGGTAGGTGGTCACCTGGAGGGGCTGACCTCTGTGACCTCTGACTGTCTTAGTACTGCTGGTTGTCATGGTAATGGTCTGTAGGTAGGTGGTCACCTGGAGGGGCTGACCTCTGTGACCTCTGACTGTCTGAGTACTGCTGGTCGTCATGGTAACGGTCTGTAGGTAGGTGGTCACCTGGAGGGGCTGACCTCTGTGACCCCTCTGAACCCTGGAGGCAGAGGTCAGAGGTGAGTGGGGACACAGTGAGGGAGGGGGATGTGGTGGTCAGTGTTTGGTTGAACCCTGAGGGCGGGTGACCCCTGACTGACGCAGGGCTTCAGGGGTCGGATGTAGGCTAGTATAAAACACCATGTGGTTTCATAGAACTTAATCTTATTCCAATAACCATACAAAGACGTTTGTACACGTGCAATATGCTATAGCATTTCTAATATATTCACCATTTCCTTTCTCCCAGTAGTGTTATATTGTAGTATCAAATTATTGTCATTAACAGTGGTTTTCTTAACATGATCGGTTACATATATTTCCCACAGAGCTATTTTATCTAATATTCATTTTAGAAATAGAAACAATTTTGGGGAACAATCAATACAACTCCACATCATAGCTTTACTGCTTCAATGATTGTCTATAAACTATCCCTAGGAATGATGCTATGGGAAAAAGAAATGAATGACATACATGATTATAGTGAAGGTAATAAAATGTTCTATGCAAATAGGGTCAATGTTTAGTACTTTTCTTCTATTGGTTACATTGAAAAACACCTTGTAGGGGAAGGGGTTGTGACAGGTGCGGACCTCGTCATACTGAGGTATGATAAATAACAAACCTACCTCAGATATAATACAATGTATATTACTCACCCTTAGCGTCATCTAGGCACTCCTTCTCGGTGTTATAAGGGAAGGGATTGTGACAGGCACGGACCTCATCACATTCACACCGACCCTGGAACAACCGACACCCGGCATGACGGTGCTTCTTACAGTGCTTAGCTGACACCGCCGCTACTGGAAAGGAGGAAAAAGGTTTTCATATCAATCATAAAGAAATGTCTTTTTTATTTATAATGATTATTAATCAGGTTCATATATAAACAATACAGGAAGCAGGTTGTTAAAAGGTATTGTTTGTAAACAATTTAAGTGAATAAAGCTCTACTCTTTAAAAATGACAAACACAATACGGCTCACATTTACAAAATCCTACAGCTTCTAATAAGGCCGTCCTTAAAAAAAATTCAGTTTCCGGTGGACCGGCCGGGTGACTATTTTGGGGCCGGGTGGCAAGAATCTTTTTCATTTTTCAAAAATCCCGGCCGCCCGGGCCACGTTTATTTACGTCACCCGCTGGACCGGAAACAGATTTTTTTTTCAGGCTGGCCTAATACATGTATACTGATCCAGCAAAAGGGAAACAGAGGATCTAAAAAATAAATACTTTGAAATGTTCCCAGTATGTCACTGAAACTCATACTTATGTGAAGAAACAGCTATCGTTTTGAAATTTACTTTTAGCTATAGATATGTGCACTATGTCAAAAAAAGGCTGTGTATAATGATGGGTTCAAAATATCAATTTTGAGAAATGCTAACATAAATACATATTGTTTCCGATGATTGTTCCCATTGAATATAAAGATGTCCATATATTTTAAAAGCCTCTGTCATTACCACAACTAAGCCCCTTGTCGCCCCATCAAAATCACGAACCGTCCATGTCGCTGTGTCATTCTCAGCAGTCTCTGGGCCAAACTGTAACTAAAGCCTAGGAGGCCAGTAGCAGGGAGCCCTCCTGGTGGTAAGGTCACTCTGAGGTTAGACCCTGACTGACACCTCTCTGCCCCGTTTAACCCGGAAACACGTGTTTCACCATTCACCTGGAGCCCTCCTGGTGGTAAGGTCACTCTGAGGTCAGACACCTCTCTGCCCCGTTTAACCCGGAAACACGTGTTTCACCATTCACCTGGAGCCCTCCTGGTGGTAAGGTCACTCTGAGGTCAGACTGACACCTCTCTGCCCCGTTTAACCCGGGAACACGTGTTTCACCATTCACCTGGAGCCCTCCTGGTGGTAAGGTCACTCTGAGGTCAGACTGACACCTTTCTGCCCCGTTTAACCCGGGAACATGTGTTTCACCATTCACCTGGAGCCCTCCTGGTGGTAAGGTCACTCTGAGGTCAGACACCTCTCTGCCCCGTTTAACCCGGAAACACGTGTTTCACCATTCATCTGGAGCCCTCCTGTTGGAAAGGTCACTCTGAGGTCAGACACCTCTCTGCCCCGTTTAACCCGGAAACACGTGTTTCACCATTCACCTGGAGCCCTCCTAGTGGTAAGGTCACTCTGAGGTCAGACTGACACCTCTCTGCCCCGTTTAACCCGGGAACACGTGTTTCACCATTCACCTGGAGCCCTCCTGGTGGTAAGGTCACTCTGAGGTCAGACTGACACCTTTCTGCCCCGTTTAACCCGGGAACATGTGTTTCACCATTCACATGGAGCCCTCCTGGTGGTAAGGTCACTCTGAGGTCAGACACCTCTCTGCCCCGTTTAACCCGGAAACACGTGTTTCACCATTCACCTGGAGCCCTCCTGGTGGTAAGGTCACTCTGAGGTCAGACACCTCTCTGCCCCGTTTAACCCGGAAACACGTGTTTCACCATTCACCTGGAGCCCTCCTAGTGGTAAGGTCACTCTGAGGTCAGACTGACACCTCTCTACCCCGTTTAACGCGGGAACACGTGTTTCACCATTCACCTGGAGCCCTCCTGGTGGTAAGGTCACTCTAAGGTCAGACTGACACCTCTCTACCCCGTTTAACCCGGGAACACGTGTTTCACCATTCACCTGGAGCCCTCCTGGTGGTAAGGTCACTCTGAGGTCAGACTGACACCTCTCTACCCCGTTTAACCCGGGAACACGTGTTTCACCATTCACCTGGAGCCCTCCTGGTGGTAAGGTCACTCTGAGGTCAGACACCTCTCTGCCCCGTTTAACCCGGGAACACGTGTTTCACCATTCACCTGGAGCCCTCCTGGTGGTAAGGTCACTCGGAGGTCAGACACTTCTCTGCCCCGTTTAACCCGGGAACACGTGTTTCACCATTCACCTGGAGCCCTCCTAGTGGTAAGGTCACTCTGAGGTCAGACGACTCTCTGCCCCGTTTAACCCGGACACACGTGTTTCACCACTCACCTGGAGCCCTCCTGGTGGTAAGGTCACTCTGAGGTCAGACACCTCTCTGCCCCGTTTAACCCGGAAACACGTGTTTCACCATTCACCTGGAGCCCTCCTGGTGGTAAGGTCACTCTGAGGTCAGACACCTCTCTGCCCCGTTTAACCCGGGAACACGTGTTTCACCATTCACCTGGAGCCCTCCTGGTGGTAAGGTCACTCTGAGGTCAGACACCTCTCTGCCCCGTTTAACCCGGGAACACGTGTTTCACCATTCACCTGGAGCCATCCTGGTGGTAAGGTCACTCTGAGGTCAGACACCTCTCTGCCCCGTTTAACCCGGAAACACGTGTTTCACCATTCACCTGGAGCCCTCCTGGTGGTAAGGTCACTCTGAGGTCAGACACCTCTCTGCCCCGTTTAACCCGGAAACACGTGTTTCACCATTCACCTGGAGCCCTCCTGGTGGTAAGGTCACTCTGAGGTCAGACAGACACCTCTCTGCCCCGTTTAACCCGGGAACACGTGTTTCACCATTCACCTGGAGCCCTCCTGGTGGTAAGGTCACTCTGAGGTCAGACTGACACCTCTCTGCCCCGTTTAACCCGGGAACACATGTTTCACCATTCACCTGGAGCCCTCCTGGTGGTAAGGTCACTCTGAGGTCAGACTGACACCTCTCTGCCCCGTTTAACCCGGGAACACGTGTTTCACCATTCACCTGGAGCCCTCCTGGTGGTAAGGTCACTCTGAGGTCAGACTGACACCTTTCTGCCCCGTTTAACCCGGGAACATGTGTTTCACCATTCACCTGGAGCCCTCCTGGTGGTAAGGTCACTCTGAGGTCAGACACCTCTCTGCCCCGTTTAACCCGGAAACACGTGTTTCACCATTCATCTGGAGCCCTCCTGTTGGAAAGGTCACTCTGAGGTCAGACACCTCTCTGCCCCGTTTAACCCGGAAACACGTGTTTCACCATTCACCTGGAGCCCTCCTAGTGGTAAGGTCACTCTGAGGTCAGACTGACACCTCTCTGCCCCGTTTAACCCGGGAACACGTGTTTCACCATTCACCTGGAGCCCTCCTGGTGGTAAGGTCACTCTGAGGTCAGACTGACACCTTTCTGCCCCGTTTAACCCGGGAACATGTGTTTCACCATTCACATGGAGCCCTCCTGGTGGTAAGGTCACTCTGAGGTCAGACACCTCTCTGCCCCGTTTAACCCGGAAACACGTGTTTCACCATTCACCTGGAGCCCTCCTGGTGGTAAGGTCACTCTGAGGTCAGACACCTCTCTGCCCCGTTTAACCCGGAAACACGTGTTTCACCATTCACCTGGAGCCCTCCTAGTGGTAAGGTCACTCTGAGGTCAGACTGACACCTCTCTACCCCGTTTAACGCGGGAACACGTGTTTCACCATTCACCTGGAGCCCTCCTGGTGGTAAGGTCACTCTAAGGTCAGACTGACACCTCTCTACCCCGTTTAACCCGGGAACACGTGTTTCACCATTCACCTGGAGCCCTCCTGGTGGTAAGGTCACTCTGAGGTCAGACACCTCTCTGCCCCGTTTAACCCGGGAACACGTGTTTCACCATTCACCTGGAGCCCTCCTGGTGGTAAGGTCACTCTGAGGTCAGACACCTCTCTGCCCCGTTTAACCCGGAAACACGTGTTACACCATTCACCTGGAGCCCTCCTGGTGGTAAGGTCACTCTGAGGTCAGACACCTCTCTGCCCCGTTTAACCCGGGAACACGTGTTTCACCATTCACATGGAGCCCTCCTGGTGGTAAGGTCACTCTGAGGTCAGACACCTCTCTGCCCCGTTTAACCCGGGAACACGTGTTTCACCATTCACCTGGAGCCCTCCTGGTGGTAAGGTCACTCTGAGGTCAGACACCTCTCTGCCCCGTTTAACCCGGGAACACGTGTTTCACCATTCACCTGGAGCCCTCCTGGTGGTAAGGTCACTCTGAGGTCAGACTGACACCTTTCTGTCCAGTTTAACCCGGGAACACGTGTTTCACCATTCACCTGGAGCCCTCCTGGTGGTAAGGTCACTCTGAGGTCAGACACCTCTCTGCCCCGTTTAACCCAGGAACACGTGTTTCACCATTCACCTGGAGCCCTCCTGGTGGTAAGGTCACTCTGGGGTCAGACACCTCTCTGCCCCGTTTAACCCGGAAACACGTGTTTCACCATTCACCTGGAGCCCTCCTGGTGGTAAGGTCACTCTGAGGTCAGACACCTCTCTGCCCCGTTTAACCCGGGAACAAGTGTTTCACCATTCACCTGGAGCCCTCCTGGTGGTAAGGTCACTCTGGGGTCAGACACCTCTCTGCCCCGTTTAACCCGGGAACACGTGTTTCACCATTCACCTGGAGCACTAAGTTACCAACATGTTGGTAAATATCGGGAGTAATACTCAAGATAGTTCATCCGTGAAACTGAAACCAGTGGCTGATCCAGGGGCAAAATTTAATGGGGTAATTGCCCCTCTAGTCTCAGGGGACAAAATTTTAGCACCTTAGATTTGGAAGATCCGTGTAAATCTTGTGTTTTTCTTTTCTTTTCTTTTCATAAGGGGGGTCAGGGTTTGTCCCCCCCCTCCTATTACTGACTCTGGATCCGCCCCTGAAACACTTGCAGCGTTTACCCCCCTCCCACACCCTGCTCATTGGCCGGTCGGTTGTTTTCTCAGTGTAACACAGGCTTAACACACCACCCTGAGGTCGGGTCAAGTGGGTCCGTGATGTACCCAAGCTGGTACTCTCTCCGCCCCGCCCCCCCGCCCCCCCAAGCCCGTTACATGACGGCTGTGGGGACTGACGTAAGCAAGTATCTCAAGCAAAAAGGGCTCTATTCTCCCTACTAACAAAAGCAAGGAAGCTCCAACTCCCCCTCGATTTACTCTGCCACCTCTTTGACGCATGTATCGTCCCTATTTTACTCTACGGTTGTGAAGTCTGGGGCTTTTCAAATATTAATGCAATTGAGAGAGTACAGAGTTACTTCTGTAAATATGTCCTTCACCTTAGCCCTAAAACTGCCAACTGTATGGCCCTTGGGGAACTCGGACGCAGCCGACTTATGTGTACAGTTAAACAGCGAATGGTGAATTTTTGGTCAAGGCTGTCAACGGGGAAATCAAGTAAAGTATCGTCTATCCTGTTCCAGATTGTAAGGGAAAAACAGGCTAAAGG
Source organism: Lepidonotus clava (assembly GCA_936440205.1). Classification (NCBI taxonomy): domain Eukaryota; kingdom Metazoa; phylum Annelida; class Polychaeta; order Phyllodocida; family Polynoidae; genus Lepidonotus; species Lepidonotus clava. Next base: position 52,518,694 of record OW387142.1, read on the forward strand.
TTTACTCAACTCACCATGGTTGCAAAAAATTGAAACCTCATTTAATGAATGTGGAATGGGCTTTCTATACCACACTTTACCTGGTTATGTAAATACTGTGTACATAAAATCTGTTGTGAAGCAAAGAATCTCAGCTATAGAAAACCAGGACTGGCATAGCTCAGTCACAGACTCAGGCCACTGTAGTAACTACAGGATCTTTAAAAGTAACCTTAAGTTTGAAAAATACCTCACTGTTATAAACAAGAAAGAAGCAACTGATCTCTGTAAATTTAGGTGTGGTAATCATAGACTACCAATTGTAGTGGGTAGACATAACAATGTTGAGAAAAGTAAACGAACTTGCCCGCTATGCACTGCAAACGAGGTTGGGGATGAATTCCACTATGTTTTTGTGTGCCAAGCCTTTCACGTTGAGAGGTCAAGGTACATAGATGCAACGTACCTGAGAAAACCAAGTGCCCTCACCATGGAGAGGCTGTTTACTAGTGAGAACCCAACAACCTTATCTGATCTCTCAAAATTCTGCTGTACCATAATGAGCAGATTCCGCACTAACTGTAATGCAGCAATTAGTAACCACCCCAAACGCACAAAAAAAACCTATGCGAAAGCCAGTCTCATTGTTAAGAGAGGCACAAACACAATAGACTGTATTGTGGAGAGAAAGGCCAGGAAAATACAGGAACTCAAACAAAAGAGAGCCAACTCTAAGCAATAAATAAGCTCCTAGTCTAACCATATTTCATCCCACCCAAGCCACAAGCACTAGTCAAACTCTGCAATCTCATAGGTCAACTGTAATAGAATGTGCTAAACCATTTTTTTGTCACTTCGCTAGTCAACGTGTATTTATATTGTGTACCATTGCCATCAACTACTGTGAATATTTAAAAGGTGCTGCCATCTGTGTAGTCAGGTTACCATCACTCCTCCATGTGATGGATAGTTTAGTAGTATTAGTAGCCATTTGTGAGTTCTTAAAGAGCTAATCAGCTATTTGTGATTTAAGAGTGAAAAACTATATTATTGTTCACCGGTGAGGCCATGTATCTATCGGCTACATCCGATCTCTTTCCTTTGCCCCAACAAGGGCTGTGAATAAAGTATTGTATTGTATTGTATTGTAAGTGGGATGGACACAGGCCGGGGTAGTGGGATCTGGACCACTAAAACCACCAGAGATAATTATAGGCCTTGTAGGAAGGGATCTATATTTGCCCCCCAAAAAGAGGGGCGCCCCTACGCACCCCTCTAAATCCACCATTGAATGCAATTGCAATACAGATAAAACAATACCTATGTAATACAAAGGCAATCAATAATAACGGCAATGTTTTCTCTCAACCTCAATATTACACAGCTAATTGTCTCTTATGTAATATATAGAAAAAGTTCTCTTCTAAATAGCAGTGTTCCAGGTTTTAGGACCACTGAAAATGAAATGAAACGATAGACAATAAGAAAACTTGACTTGTCCTTAGAGAAGACACATAAAGACAATATATTATTGGCTTTCGACTGGAAGGGAACTGTTATCTACAAACATAGAGAGTAAAGTAGAAATCTATTTTACTCTTCATACTACAAGCTAGGGCCCACAAGCATCCAGTGTAGTGGGAGCTTCCTACATTTTAGTGAGTTCCCTTTATAGACGGTCTCAGTCAGGCGTGGAATGTACCCCGGGGTTTTAGGTGGTTTAGTGGACAATAGACAGGATCCCCATACCCCCCTTATCCCCCTTACACATTTGTTCAGTCACAGAGTGGTAGAAACCAATGAATAGCTCACATATTTGGTAATACTGGGCCAGCAGGAGGGGACGAGCTGCTCACATACTGGGTCATACTGTCTGGGTCATAGTGGGTTAGGGTTAGGGTTAGGGTTACATATACCGGGCATACTGGGGCATACTGGGCATACTGGGTCATACTGGACCATACTGGGTCATACTGGGTCATACCGGGTCATACTGGGCCATACTGGGTCACCCTGGGTCACACTGGGTCACACTGGGTCACACTGGACCATACTGGATCACACTGGGTCATACCGGGTCATCAGGAGGGGGCGAGGGGCTCATAATACTTATTCATTATGCAGTCTGCGACATTGGCATGTTTTCCATTAGCCCGGAGCAGGTGAGCCTTCAAAATATATATTTAATTTCGCTGAATTTTCTGAATTCCCAAAATTTTCTATTTGCCCAGTTATAATGCTACTGGCCAGAGGCCGTGGGCAAGCTGCTCCTGGAGAGGGTGAGCCACGCACCTGCTGGGTCATACTGGCTTATATTGGGTCAACGTTTCAACTTCCTGTGTAGCCCCTCTATGCTTGGGGCAATAGGAATAAGAGATGCTGGAAGGCACCACATATTTATCATAGAGGCCAGTGTCCCCCCCCCCCCCCGGTCCAGCTGGCCCGCTGGGAGGTACGCCGGTCGTGCCCACGGTCGTGACCCGCCACTCGCACAGGACGCTCCATAGCAGTGGTTGAAGTTCTTTAAGTCTAATGTAACATTATGTTATGTAGCAGTCAAGGAAAACGATTCCAATACTGATGGTGGCCCAGAAATACGTGGCCCAGAAATACATGATAAAAAAAGAAGGCATAACAGGTCGAAACATCATGATCCTGTTGCAATTGTAAAGCACCACTTAGAGCTTTAATAAACATATATGGTCCTCCTACACCCAGTCGTAAAGTGTGGCATTGGACCTACACTTCATCCTAATAATAAAAAAGTGTAGTTCCACTGTAGATAGTATTTTGTCAATGTTGCTGGTGCACTTGTGGATTAATACTTATTTTCCTAAGCCTTCCTAAAGTGTCATTTCTTCAATTAATACTATATTTTTAAAGGGCCATGGAGATTACTCGGTTAACGAGATGCACCTTGATATACCATGTAAGTTGGGAGATTTCTCGGCCTCCCGGGAACTGTTATCTACGACTACCGGCTCCATTATCATTAGCAGATCGGCGATGGGGAATTAACGATTAGATAACTGATAACACTACTACAGTGACCGGAACGTACGCGCGACTAGGTAGTTACTGTCGGCCATTGCCACTGGGGAGAAGAACTGAAGAAATGGTTCTCTTTTTACCAGTGCTGCCTTTTGAAACCTCAGACTAACTATTGAGAAGGCACCAAGAGTTTATTATATTCACTATTCACTCTCTATCCTTATACTCCACTCCTCCTTAGGAACCTGTTGATAAGGGACCTGGCAGTGCTGGGGCCAGTGATAAGGACTAGGAACCATGACAGTGTAATGTCTAACATTCTTTAATCTTTTAGACTAGGCTCGCTCATGCCTCCATAGTCTGCTCGGAACCTTGCACTAACTAGTGTACTTATTCTTTATACCAAATTCTATTATCAGAAAATTCAACTTGGCTTTCGAAATCCTTAGTAATAATGAAAGCTTCAGTCGATCCAAGCAAATTAGAAATGTATTCCTGCAAATCTGAGTTGGTTCCTTGACGTGGATGCCTACACAACTATATAGGGCTCCAGCCGCTAGATGTTTTAACACACATTTCGGAGGTTTTTCTACCCTATACTTTGATAAATCCGAGGAAGCAACAAGGGTATATACAACCCACAATATGTGAAATGAAACCCTGTTAAGAACATATAACTATTTACTAACCTGCGATGGCGATGATAAGCAGTGCTAGTATGACGACCCTCATGTTGTAGGCCTGTAGGACGGTGTAAGGGTGTGGGGTGTGGCGGTGAGGGGCAGAGGTGGTCCACTGGTGGAGGAGTCTGGGCCGGGCGGGTTATAATATGACCTACAAGACGTCTACTCCCCCACCCCCCACCATACACACACAGTCCCTCCTCCTGCCCCTCCTCCCTCCTGCCCCCTGCCGGGAGAACGGGGAACCCGTCTACACAGCCCCAGTCTATGATATGCTATATGGCCCCCTCAAACATTTATCTTTATTATTATTATTATCATAATTCATGCACTAGAGGAATATTTTTGCAATGCAATTTTAATATTGTAATTATATGGAGATAGGGAAAAAAGCGAAGTAGAAATTTCTTTCTACATCATACGGCACACCTCCACATAATCGAAACACTAGTTCTTTTTCCAAAACTATATTGCCCAATATTATTATATTGGCCTATATATTTCATATACAACATGTATTTATATAATAGGCCTATCCAGTATATGAAAAAGACGACGTTACAAAAAATTCAATTATAATGTTGGTGTTATATTAAATAGTACAGAAATGGCGTAAAGCATCCATTACTCACTCACTCATTAAATAGTACATGCAGCAGTAACTAAATGGTAAACTCTGTAAACTTTCTACAGACTGACGGCAAGTGCTCCATAAGTATGCCTACTTCCTCTCACTTCGTCGCTCTACCCCCCCCCCCCCCTACTCCCCCCTCCCCCCCCCCCTCCGCCCCCTCCGCCCCACCCCCACCCCTTGCCTCCTCCCCTGGTCTGGAGTAGAAACCACCTCCAGCTTCCCGACAGCTCAGGACCCTGAAATCGACATGGGTTCTACAACTACAATGATACTGTACTAAATCATCATATTGGTTTATACACAAAGCACATATTCCAATATCTAGCTCTTCAGAGGCATGATTCATGTATGTAGGGGCTTCCCCTGTATTAGAGTGACTAATAAATGTTGTGCTGGGGCTATCCCCTGGAAGTAGGATATATGTATCTATCCAGGTGTACCATACAGGACTACCCACCAGATAAGTTAAGACCAATAATATAACCCATGGATATGAGACAGGGTGAGGGGGCTTCCCCTATCCCCATGAACAGCCTAATGCTGGGGGGGGGGGGGGGGAGAGAGTTATGAAGGAGTAAGGAGTACGAGTGCAGAGGACATTGTGTTTATGTGCCATGAACTAAGAGGTCAGACTACCAGGAGACATCACAGTGACAGTTATATTGACTAACAATAAGGAGGAGATAAACAGAAGGACTTAACACCAAAGGAGAAAGATAGAAATTCCCTTTATGGAATGACTTGGCTTGGACTGAGGAGATGAGCTTGGCCTGTGAGTTATATGTGTGGTGGGTCTCAGGTACACCTGTGTGTCATGTAAAGGAATATTCTGTCAAGGAAATAAATACATCAACATTGTAAATGTACCTTGTGGATGCTTTACTTAATATTGAGCTAAAGGTAAGACTACATAGAACCTTTATTTAGTAACATAAATTATTTGGACTTATACAAACACACACATAAATAGCCTTACTGTTCACTAGTGGGAGCCTGATCAACTTCTACAAAGTGGACCTCCCTAACGAAGCAGCTAATTAGTGCAATACTATGCTCAATAAATGATGGAATTTCATAGTAATTAGAAAGTTTAGTTGTAGGAAAGATAAAAAAAAGAAGAAGATATTTGAGGGTTCATATATATATGTCAAGAATCTTACATTTAAAAAAGATCTAATTTGCCCCCCCCCCCCCCCCCCCGAAAAAAAAGGAGGGGAAAATCTGCCACTATATATGTGAAATTGTAAATGAAAATTGTTTTAAAATATCGGTTTTAGCTTATATATGCAGGGGCGGATCGGGAGGGGGGGGGCTGGGGGTCCAGACTCCCCCCCCCCCTTTTTGTTGGACCCCTAAACTAGAAAAAGAGTAGAAAATGCGCATGTACCTACGATTGCACACGGTTTTAGTATTTAGCCTTTATGCTGACCCTCCCCGCTTTCAAAAATCCTGTATCTGCCTCTGATATGGTCATTATTATAAGCACAGAACTGCATGACACCCTTTGAAATGGTGGTTCCCCTGTGCGTTAAATACACTAAACAGATCTTTGATCAATTTGCTTTACCTTTGATCAATTTGCTTTATTCATCATTAATGTAATTGTTATTTTCAAAATTGCCTCCGCAATATTTTCTATTTGACTTAACTGGTGTCTTCTCGGGGACAATTTCTAAAACCCTTACTTTGAAGTATGTTCATCATCATATCGACATATTATGTGACCAGGACAAGTTATGAATATCCTTAATAGCAATTAAGAGGATGTCTAATATTGCCGAACGCACTATTAATGTTGAATGAAATGGTTTGAAATTACTAATTTTTCGATGCATCTAATTTTGAATTAACCAATTGACCACAGAAATGAAAATTCTGGTAAAACATTTCAACCATTTTAAATTTTCCTATATGGCTCTGCACATATAGAGTTGGATTGAGTAGCATCCTATAGTTCGTTTAAGTTAATGTTATGTGTATGCTGTGTGACTTAGTGGCGGATCCAGTATTATGAAAAGGGGGAGGTGCGCTATTGAAAGCTTTTTCAATAATGAGTTTTGGGGTGAATTATACATTAAAAAATCACAAATTTTCCAGAAAAAGGGAGGGGCACGTAGCCCCATGCCTCCCCCATGGAACTGCCTATGCAGCACAGTCTTTTTGAAAAGTTATTCACCCTTTTCCTGGAGATGCTATATGTATATAGTGTTGATTAAGAGATCTACTTCAATATAACCGGCCTGCTGCAACTTCTTCTTTTAACAAGTTATGTAAAGTATGTATACTATAAGGAGACAGCTTTGTGACATTGATAACTAGTTTCTATAATTGTTGTAACTAGTTTTTTTTCATCCTAGAAGAACATAACCAGGTGGCCACCTGGACAAGCTTCCCGTTCGGGATATTCTGTAAGTAAAACATGAAAGGTGTGTAATATCCCATGGTGAGAGGCGATAGAGGCCTAAGCGTATACCTGTAGGGTAAAAAAAGACAGGGCACCTGTTCTTTGAAGATATGCCCAGCCAAGCATGTGACGTTATTATAAAGTTGGAGCAACATTCTGTTTGGTTCTGTATTGGTTCTTTTTTCGTTATTTTGATGACTCACAGTCACATTGCTGCAAAGTACTGCTATGATGTTGCACTGTGACATTATTATAACATTCTGGTTATGTTCTTCAACCTATACAGAATGTTCTTATAACATACCGTTTTGGTTTCATCCTAACATCACCAAAAAATAATGTAATGATAAAATTCTATTTTGGTGAGGTTTCAACCTTGCCATCAATAATGTAATTGTTACGTGCCATCTCAATAAGTAACAAACTGCCTAAAAAGTATGGTCACAGAACGTCTCTGTTATGTCTCAGTTCGGCTGGGTGTGACCATGGTGACTATTTCACATGCAGCGTGGTGGGATGGACACAAACGTCCTGTGAACAACTAGGGTGGTCATTGTTACTGATATAGTGAATGTAGGAATACCTGGTGCCAACATTAGTCAACAGCTCCATGTATAATGGTCAGCCCGTACTCCCTCCGTCCGGCGGCCAGGTGGTGCACCTGTGCCCACCAACAGGTTGTGACCTGGCTGTCCCAGTTTACGATGTGCCCTCTTTATACTATAAGCCTTTCCCATAGGCCTATATTGATAATAGCTGAATGGACGACCAAAATTCACAGACCTAGGCATGGGCAAGCTGGGGCAATAACAATATTGCTGTGTGCACCCACGGTCTGGAACAAGAATGCTGAGAATTTTGCAAATTGTTAGGGACAACACAAAAATTGGCATAGGCTTGGCCAGATAGGTGTTATCATACCCTCCAGGGCAGTACAGCTCTGATCATTATTCACCCAAAATTGAGAAGGCAGGACAATGGCCGGACACTGGTTAAGGCAGTAGGTTGGGATCCTAATACAGAGTGGAAGCTCAGAGCTAACAGCTTTTACCAGACTCTAAGATTGGATTGTCCTGCGTCAATTTGAAGAAAACATTACTGTATCATTTCATTGTCAATTCGATCAAGACTTCCTTTCTATTCTGCATAACGCGTGGAGGTGCCATAGGTATGTCAATAGCCCCTCATTGATAATCAACAATCCTTTGATTTTGTCTGGAGCCTATAGTTAATGATTATTGACAACTAGGCCTATCGCAATCTCTATAGGATTTAAATAAAATCTATATAATATTATAATTAAATAACAGGGCCTACAGATAATATGTATACAGGTAGGTTAACAAAAGACATCCATTGAAACAATTAGTCTAAGCAGTGTACCTACTAACGTTTCTCTTAAATAACTTTTTATCAACTCAGAACAACTTTGAATTTTATAATTCTACATATAATTAATGTAAATGTCATTAATTTACATAACTTACAATAACATTAACAATAACTTCACAAACAAATGGCATATAACAATACAAACATACAAAAATACAAGAATACAATAATACAACGATACAATTATACAACAATACAATAATACAATGATACAATGATACAATGATACAACAATACAACAATACAATGATACAATAATACAATGATACAAAGATACAAAGATACAATGATACAATGATACAAAGATACAATGATACAATGATACAACAATTCAACAATTCAATGATACAACAATACAATAATACAATAATACAATGATACAACGATACAAATATAAAACAATACAACGATACAATGATGCAATGATACAAATATAAAACAATACAATGATACAATAATACAACAATATAATAATACAATAATACAATGATACAATGATACAACAATACAATGATACAATGATACAATAATGGTTTATTTGACTAATGTATTTAGATAAATTAATTCCTCTTTGACTAATGTTGTTACATTCATGTCAGGATAACATGCCATCCAGGTAGACAGTTAGTTTCAGCGTTTCCCACTAGGTGGCAGCACCCTACCCCCCACCCTCCCACAGAAGGCGGCCATCACAGTAAACAACACACGTGGGGGAACAAGGCCTAACCCAGGCCTACTGAAGGTTACGGTCGGCCTAAGCCGGCCTAACACTGCTCACATCTCCACCTCACAGGCCTAAGGATCAGGGATTACCCCAGGGACGACAGGAGACACTCAGGACGACTGACAGGTAGGGGAACGACTGATTCTACTACTTCTAGGCGGGCTGGGAGATTAGGCCTATAGTGGGACAGTGAGTAGTGTAGACTGTAGGTGTCTGTAGAGTTAGGTAATGAGGGTCGCCCATCTGTAGTGTAGGCCGACTACTGCAGGAGTCTGCGGCTGCAGGTAGTGTTATCTAGGCTGCAGGCCTACAGCTGGTTGTATAATACTACAACTACTTCTTGGATGATTCTAGGTATAGAAGACCCTTCATAATTAAGCATTTATTCCTCAAAATTTTAATTGTTAAATTGTCAGATATGGGTTGATAAGAAAATAAATAATAAATAAAGACAGTTGATGTATAGGCTTATATTGTAATGACATTGACCTAACAATTTGAAATATGTATAGGCCTACGTACATGTATAGATCTAGGCCCTATAGTTTTTATTGTTGGTTTTGTTACTTGTATTTAGTATATTTATCCGGGTAGAGTCCAAGCAGTTCGTCTGGCCTTCCCCTGTAATCTGTCACATTATCTTTATTGGTGCTCTCATTACTCTTTTTATAAATGAGGCTCAGATTAAATGCTAGCACTTTTTTAAAAGCTATTTGGGCCTGATACAAACAACAATGTGCATAGGCCTTTAAACGTATGTAGGCATATATATATGTGTAACTATATAAAATGTACTTCCATGGTAATATAAAATGGCAATATTTTTCAATTTGCATTCACCCCCCATGCCGGCCCACCGTTAGCTCCAAATAAACACTAAATCCAAATAATGAATGCAGAGGTAAATACACATAATTACTTTCGTGTGGTGTGAATAGTGGTATAATAGTGTGCAGACAGACTGCCTTGATTGGCAGGCTGATTAGAGACATGCAGGTATGGGAGCCTCAGTGTACACAACAGGCGGGGGGAAGGGGAGGGGGAGGGGAGGGGGTGGGGGGTCTCATCCTGAAGGCTTAACACACAGGACCTGCAAGTTGATTAAGAGTTCGATACATTAGGCCTATAACAATTATGATATTTATATATAATTTTTGGAGTATATATATATATATATATATATATATATATATATATAAAATCCGTGTTTCTTGCGACACCTATAGGCATACACAGGGTATATCAGCTACTCTTTGGAAAGAACTGTGTGAGCCCATATGCCCACATAGATAGGGGGACGAGAGTTGCCCCCGAATATTAATATGGAGACAGGTGCAGCCTACCGGAGAAATGGTATACTTACATGAAAAGGGTTGGTTCTGCTCTTCTAAAAGATTAAAGTCACATTCTGAGTTAAGCCGAGCCGAGCCCTTATTAAAGGTGCTCGGTAACTAAGGTAACCACCCCCGTATGGTCGGCCCCCTATACCCCCGCCCCCCTATAACAACTCCCCCCCCACCTGCCTTATCTGGGGTTACCACGAGATCCGGTCATACACGGGGGGTCAGGAAGGTCACAAGAAGGTCACCTGGAGGTCTCACAGAGGTCACACAGAGGTCATAGGTGACCGTGTTCTTCTTCCGGTGATAAGGAACCCTTTAATCATATCACTCATATCCACTCATCTTATGACGTTTGATGCAACAACGGGCGTTTATATCTCGTCCTTACAGTTACAAGTGACAGTAATACAACCAACTCGCACGACATAGTATGACATAGTTGTCGTGGATATCACTATCAGATAGGTGAAATGGCGTCTTAATCATGCAGCTGGACTATTTATCTCAATTAATTATTTTGAACTATTTTGAAACAAAAATAGATGGACCAACTGATGTTTAAAATTTCATGCTGTTTGCTCAGCATGTAGGCCTAATGTTTAAGTTACATGTTATTCAATATTGTCATTTCCAAACCAAGTGAGTTTGAACCTAAACAAAAAATACCAACTTATATTAGGTCATTGAAAATTGTAAACTAGAAATGGGACATGTAATTATTGTGCCCTTGACCCTTAACTTTGACAGAGCGACATGGTCTTTATTTCAATACTACCGTTAACATGGGCCTAAGGGACAATAGCATAGGGTCGTAGAATAAAAGGGAATGGAACGTCAGATTTTCTTAAGTTTGGCATGGGAAGGTTCAAGTCAGATCATGCCTTCAGACTACAAAAACAGAGATTGAATAGGATAATATTAGAATAGTGCAGTGAACTACAGGAGATCTTTGTACCCATTGTTAGTTGGCTTCATATGCCGGCTTCCTTTTGGCGTTAAGAGCTACTCCTCCTCATACACCACACTCACGTGTTATCTCGCGATAGGAGACGAGAGTACCGCACGTTTGAGAAGTGGACAGGTGCTTGACTGGAGTATGTGTATACCATAAGGCTACGAGATAATGTTTATACCATAAAACTCTTCTTTATATGCTACCGATGTAAAAACAGAATTATTTTTTACTGTAGATCTGGGACACAAGAACCTGAACGTTTTCTCTCACCTCCTGTTAGTTTGTCTGTTCCCAGTGGCGGATCCAGGGGAGGGGGGGGGGGGGGGCAAAAGGGGCAATTGCCCCCCCCCCCCTAGACCAAAAATGGACTCTCGTAGTTTTGAAAAATCTGAGGAGAAATTTTGCAAGCTAAATCATGGGGGGAGGGACAGATATATTGCCCCCCCTAGAAGACAGTCTCTGGATCTGCCCCTGGTTCCTATGCTCTTGTAAATTCACTAAAATGCAAATCTAAATCATTCAAAGTGCCATGATAATATGTGTCCTGTTAATGTACAGCACTTCATATAAAATAACATGTATAATATCTAGCCAGAATTCTTAACTATCACTATGTCACAATATAAGGAACACAAAATGAGCTGTTTCTTGCTGACCAGATCTATAGGCCTAGTAGTCCACATTAATTATTGAATGTGGATTGCCCGCATGGCATGTATAATATCTAGCCAGAATTCTTAACTATCACTATGTCACAATATAAGGAACACAAAATGAGCTGTTTCTTGCTGACCAGATCTATAGGCCTAGTAGTCCACATTAATTATTGAATGTGGATTGCCCGCATGGCGTTCTGCACGATCCGTTCTGGGTCACCTGCCGGGGTTCTAGCTGAGGTAGATCTGTTCCAAATCAAATTTAACTGAAATTTCAATTCTTTTCAAAACCTACATACGGCATTTCTTAATAATGCTCATGTCACATCTGATTAGATTAATTGATATTCGGTCACAGCAGATACAGATTTACTACAGAATTACCAAAAGCCTGTAATACAAACATTCATTATTTTCCACATCGTTCTAAATAAACATTAGTATTAAAAGAAATCTAAATCCCCAAAAAGACCTCTACCTCCTGCCCTTTCCAGAAGAGACAGAGGCCGTTGTCTGAGCTAGGGTTATTGCTATCGTGTGCCTACAACAGCATACGATAGCCCGCATATTGTGGTTGTATAAGGATAATATTTCAAGAGCACGCTATCATGCTGTTCAAAAAAGGTTATCACATAACCTATTTTGTTCAAGGTCGTTCGTTGGTAATGGAATGCTCACACTGCCTATGCATTCTAACTAACGTACAACCATTTTCGTATTACACAATGATCATTATTGTACACTCCATTGTATGACTATCGTCTACACCCACAATGTAAACTGGTTATACCATATACTCTCCATATACTGTCCATATATTGTAAGGGCACCACATGTGTAAAATTATGGTCATGTCACACTATTGATTCTCAGGGTACCAGACACCCATATCTGTAATATTTGTAGAATAGTCATATCACACTGTCGATTCTGGGGGTAACATATAACCATATTTGTAATATTTGTAGAATGGCCATGCCATCCTATTGATTCTAAGGGTACCAAACATCCATGTTTGTAATATTTGTACTTGTCCAGTGACAGATGGATGTCTGTTAACAGAGAGATAGACGTCCACATCAGATATTGGGACATTAACAACAGTAGGTTGGGGGGGGGGGTATCACATTGTACAAACATCGGCTGGGGATGATGTTCTATGAGCATGAAAATTGACAAAATGACATATATAAGTAAAAAATGGCAATGTTTGGGACCTCATAGAATAAAACGTTTTCCTCCAGTGCATCTGATACTACTCATTCTTATTAAGACCCTATCATACATTGTAAAGCTAGGATTTGGGTTTCTGGAATTGAGAAGGATATCAGTTGTTGAACTTAAACAAAAGACTAACCAGTTTACAGGTCCAGGTCTGTCATACAGCCTCCCCCTTCTGCACTGTGAAGGACGTCTCCCACCAGTTAAACTTACCGACTCATACCTCTCGCAGACTAACCAGTAAGTTGGACTGCTACCAGATTTAATAGAGCCAGTATGTGTAGCCAAACTGGGTGCATTCGTAGCCTAAAGTCCATTCTCTCTGGTGTGATCAATGGCAAGGAAACGGTTGCAATGGCTTACAATTATGTTACACTTATAATAAAAAGCCATTACAAGCCATGGTCACCAGTTGTCTAACAATGTTGCATTTCTCTGACCATGAGAAAAACTTAATTCTGTCATGATCATAATCTCTGACATGTTAGACCTCACACAACAAGTTATTGCAAGTCATTGTAAGCCATTGCAACCATTCTATAGATAAAATCTACATAAATTTAGAGCCATAGGGGCATTTATAAACTTGAAACTAACATGCTAATATGCATCTTGTATGTGAGTAGCCATAGGCACTATAATGTGCATCACTTGGGTTTCCTTCACTTAGCCACCACAGTTTAAACAGGGCTTAATCACTGACAAAGTATTACTGTTCTGAAACCTAGAGGAAGACTTACAGCTGTCCCCAGTTAAAGTTTCAGACTAATTAGGGGTGTCAGGCCCTACTCAGGGGCACTTCTAAGGCCTCCTTTTACTGGCAGGACCTTAGCAGAACATGTCACTGAGCTGGGTTTGATGGGTACTCAGAATATTACTGAGTGAAGGAGAGAGGATGTTTCTATGGAGGTAACTCTATTAGAGTTATACTCTCATCTACTTCCAATATTTTCTGCTTCACCTAACTTTTGGTTCTAGCTGAACTGCTTGATGGGAACAACTTTTTCAGGGTGAATCTTTCCAACTTGGATTGAAGACAGTGGTGGTCTTAGTGTGATTCATGTTGGTGTCATTGGTGACTTGGTAATTGGGCATAGTCCATTGAATATTCAAATTGTTTTAGAATTAGAATTGAAAAGTTCTTACAAGAGATACAAGATCGATACAAGGGATATGCAAATCACGAAAACATACAGCACAATGAACTTGATGAATGATAATGGAAAAGTAGCTATTACCTGATTCTACAGCATTAAAAAAACATAAGTTTACATTTAAAAATCTCCATATATTCACCATATTTACCTCAGCATGATATAATTCATTGCTTTTATCTCTCACATGAAAATATAATTCATGTCTAATGTTTTATGACATATAATAATGCTGTACCGCTGAACTGTATGAAATGTTACTGCTGTGTTAAATGTAAGACCCGTTGTGTCTCTGTATGTTTAGACCCCTGTATACCTACATGTGCCTACAGTACCTGGAGGTAAGGAGATAAGTCTGTACAGGAGGGAACCCTTTTATCTCATTCCCAGGTCACACGGGCAGTAACAGCTACATTAGGCCAGGATCAGGGCCTTGTTACAGGGGTTGACAGGCCCCAGGGGGAGGGCTCAACAGTAAAGGGGAAGTGCAAAGGAGAAAACGAAAATCCCAAATACAGTACAAACCTCTTAATTGATGTATGTTTTAAGCTGCATTAGACTTAAATTAGCATACATGGATAATACAAAAAGCTAAAGTAAGCTTATCTCGCAGGGCTATGACAACAGCTTACCCTACATATGTATGAGAGCCTAGATGACGTCACCTGCACTCAATAGAAGGCACTGTGCAACTTAATTTCTAAATATTAATTTCTCTTATATTCATGATATATTAGCAATATCTTTTGCAGATATATTTAAAGAAATATATATTCAATATATTATAGAAATTAAGATTGCCTTTGCAGTTCTCCTTTAAGGGTTTAGACTTTACTGCCCACCAGGCAGGTGTAGGAAACGTTTTATCTGCCCAGACTTTAAATACACCTGCTTTTCTTCGCTGGGTTATTATGATATCAAGAAAATTGTACCTGCCCTTCCAGCATATGGATGTCAAAAAATACCTACTCTGCCTCAAGTTTTACCTGCCCCGGGCAGGCAGGCAATGTTTGATGTCAAGCCCTAAGATGCCTCTGTCAGCCCTGGGACATGTCCTTTAAACCTCATATACATGATTAAACGTTGATGTTACTGCTAGAAATGATAAACACCAATCAAGTAAATTGTACAGAATTTTGCAAGGTATTTAGTGATTCATGATGCAAATCAACAGGCAATACAACCATTTAGTAATAAACACTAAACTGACTTTCTTAATGCTGAAGGGGACCTCTTTGAATGAGTGGAGCAGCTAATACATTGAGATATTCTGAGGGCAATTGCCCCTTAAGGCCATGCATAACACTTACAGCAACCTTTCCATGGAAACAAACTCAACCAGTTTAACTGTGGGCATAAGATGTTGCACTTATAGAATATTGGAATGCAACAGATGTATATTCAAAGACAAAGCAACTTTGCTCTGCACAGATTCACAGGTTACGGCCTTTATCCCAATGTTATTTAGGGCTCATACACCTCGGGTATCTTCCTTTTGGTACGCTATCATTGATCATAGACAATGACAGCAGTTGGGCATAATTCTGTTGGTACAGTATCATTGTGCATAGCTGGTGGCAGCAGTTAGGCCAAATACCCACAAGGCGATTTTACCATCATTGGGCGACAACCGATTGGAAAATGGGCATTGATGTCGCCAGGCGACTGTCATATCAAGCAATTTTGATAATTTGCTGGCAATTTTAATGGTGATCATCTCGCCCACTGCCTAGAACCAACACAATACCTATAGGGAATCGCCTGGCGATTGTGATCTCCTGGCGATTGTGAAGGTGATTTGACTGTCGTGCATTGCCGGGCACCTGTAAAATCACCTATGGGGTATGGGGCTTGAGGCATCTTTCTGTTTGTACAGTATCATTGTGCACAGCTGGTGGCAGCAGTTGGGCATCTTTCTGTTGGTACAGTATCATTGTGCACAGCTGGTGGCAGCAGTTAGGCATCTTTCTGTTTGTACAGTATCATTGTGCACAGCTGGTGGCAGCAGTTGGGCATCTTTCTGTTGGTACAGTATCATTGTGCACAGCTGGTGGCAGCAGTTAGGCATCTTTCTGTTGGTACAGTATCATTGTGCACAGCTGGTGGCAGCAGTTAGGCATCTTTCTGTTGGTACAGTATCATTGTGCACAGATGGTGGCAGCAGTTAGGCATCTTTCTGTTGGTACAGTATCATTGTGCACAGCTGGTGGCAGCAGTTAGGCATCTTTCTGTTGGTACAGTATCATTGTGCACAGCTGGTGGCAGCAGTTAGGCATCTTTCTGTTGGTACAGTATCATTGTGCACAGCTGGTGGCAGCAGTTAGGCATCTTTCTGTTGGTACAGTATCATTGTGCATAGCTGGTGGCAGCAGTTAGGCACCTTTCTGTTGGAACAGTATCATTGTGCACAGCTGGTGGCAGCAGTTAGGCACCTATCTGTGGGGAAAAGTATCATTGTTCATAGATGTTCGCAGCAGTTGTGCATCTTTCTTTGTGCACAATAACTTTGTTCATAGACATTAGTCTAGAGACACATTATTGTTTTACATCGTTTGCGGCAGTTGGGTACAAGACCCCTTGCCACTTTGCGAAAAGAGTAGCCTATCGAACCTGGTGGTGGGTTTCTCCTAATCCTAAATCATATCATAGATACGATCACCCAAAGCTGAAAAGCATTACCTTGTCCAGTCTTGAAAAACCCTAAAAGGTTGGTGTAAGTTTAAACTACCCCAAGGAACAAATTTCTTCGTTATTAGATATTGGCAGCAGTTAGGTGTCTTTCCTCAAGAAAAGCACCATTGCTGATAGGAACTGCTTACCTTGGAAACTTTTGAATAAAATCCTTGAAACTTTGCTAATATAAAGATGTTGGTGTACAACAAGATATATATCTGCATAAAAACGAGACATAGTCTTTCAAATCCGGTAGAGACTTTAATTAGCACTCGCACGAGCTCAGACTCACTAACATTATCTGATTCAAAAAAGGACGTTAGACTGTAGACTAAACCAGCCTCAGAGATGTCCTCTAAACAGGCGATAACCTTCACAGCGACATGTAAAACCTCCCACACTGTGAGGGGATTAATCACTGTGTGCCTTTACGTCTCAGATTTGTCCCTGAAGCCTTCCTCTACACATTCAAGCAATAGTAAACTCTCCTTCTTTCCTTTGAAGGAAAATGTATTACATATGTATCTTCAGGGTCGAACACAGTATATAAAAATATGATGAATGTGTTTGTATTGTAATTACAATAATGGTCTACGTTGAAACAACTTAAGCAAACAATAGTGCAAATGGATGCAGGTTAGTAAGTAAATGTAGACAATAGATGATACATGTTTATTAAGTACAAAAGAGTCATTGTTCTCAGTATAATAGGAGAATTTAAATGTTTATCACTCGTATTCCTGGAAAGCAGTATGTATAGGGGCCAGTCCATATTGTCTGGCCGTGCGTGCCACTCGTAATGTTCGTGACTTTCAACATGAATTGAAACTAGAACTAGAACTGGGATCGTCTTCAGGTGTATGTACAACCCATGGGACTTGTATGGACCTTGGGTCATGATGATCCCCTCTGGGTCGTTCAGACACCCTTGGACATCCCCCGCAGTTCTTCCTATTATAATACAATGTATATGTGAATAATCTTTATCATTAAAGACTCTATTTCCTTATGCCTTTCAAAGTCCTTAGAGGGCTGCCCCCATAGCTCATCATAAGTCTGTTAACAACATTTTCGTTACGCGGCGGATAAAAGCACCAAATTTTGCATGAGGCACCTCTGAGGCATAACTATTGAATCTAGAAGGGGAGCCATCTTGAAATAACAAAATGAAATTTTGACAAATTTTGTATGTTTTTAGCATTTGAAATTTAAGGTATTTAACCAAAACTTTTGGCTAGCTTCGATTAGACCTATTGTATAGATTCGAAAGGTAAATAATTGAATTCCCTGTCCTATAATCTACCAATTTGGACAATAGCAATGTGTTTCTAGGCATTTCAGAAGCTGAGATATAAGATTATTTCAATAAAAGTCGGCCATATTGGATTTTTGGCCCCTGTCCGGGTTATATTGATATTTCAAGGTGGCTCCCCTTTTAAATTCGATGAAGGGGTCCCAGGGGATCATCATACCAAATGAAATCAAGAAATCTTGTGGCAAAAGAGTAAAGTCTATATCATTTCTTTTGAATTATTTTGGAATCCAGCAGTCATTATCAAAGGTATTATACTAATGAATTCAGCCATTTTGAAATTTATGGTATTGTATTGGATGAATATCATATTTATTGAGCCCTCTAGGCCATTAACAACTGATATTGGAACCATTTCCCCTGGCCTTATGCCTAAGTAGCTAAAAATCATAATATTTCTCAAAATTGGTCAGCCATCTTGGATTTTGGATTTCCGCATTGACTTGAAACATAAATAATTGAATTCCCTGACCCTCCTGATGGGCCTGGGATTTTGGCACCTGTCAATCAATGCTATTGCCAGACAACTGGTCACCTGCCGTCTCATTTGCTGTCTGGAGGTATGGGTCAGTGGGCACCATGCTTAGGGGGAGGGGCCATGTACCCTGATTTACAAGTACCCCCTCCCTTACCTACCTGGTTACCTGTAGTGTGTTGAAGTAGCAGTATAATTGTGGGGAGGGGCTTTGTACTTAGATTGACAAGTATACTTTGACAGGTACCCCTTCCTGTTTCTTGTAGTCACCGAGGGTGGCGCCATAAGTCATTGATCAGTATAGATAATTGCTTTTCGCCACCAAAGCATTTTTTTTCAGTCCAAATGATTAAAAAATATTGTATTCTCTTGCTGTAGATTTTATAGTCAGGACTCCCAGCCACTCCCTCCCCCCATCCGCTCAGAGTGAGGTGACAACAGATTGGTCAGAGTGGCCCACTCAGGGGCCTAAGTAGTGGCCCTAAGTAGTGGCCCTACAAAGCCCTCCCCAACATGTCGGCCGCTGATTTAGCCGGCCAACATAACTATTTATGTGTGTGTTAAGCGGCCTGTTGTCGCCTCTCGGCCGGGGACGAGCTGTCGATGGTCGATCGGCCCCTCCTGTCATTGCTCAATCGGCCCCTGCAGGCCCCCTTCCTTCCCTCTCGTGTCTTATCGGTTAGGCCAAGCCATTTGCTGGCCTAGGCCCCTAGGCCTGAAATAGGCCTGATATTCACGAGGGGGTGCTTAGGCCTGGAGGGAGGGGAGAGTGTGGGGGGGGGGGGGGGTAAAGATGGCCAGATGAAGGTCTTGTTTTACTGGGGTCAGCTTAGTTCAGCATGGAGGCTCACCATGTGGAGTGAGGGTCATTTGGAGGTTATCTTTATATTTGATTTAGATTGTGACCACATAAAGGGGGGAAGTTTGCAGGTATATACAGGATCCCCTAAGCAGGTGGGGAGGGGGTTCTGACCCTCCCCCTATTGGTGGAGACACATAGGGAAAAATGTTGCGCATGCATGTATGAATGCACAACATTTTAGTATTTAGCCTATATGCTAACCCCCTTTTTAAAGTCCTTTGTCCACCCCTAGTTGTGGGTTAATTACCATGGAGACATGATCCATTTAGATTCACTGTTTAGATAGCCGCTGGTAAGAAATGACTACTGCCTCCATTGACTGGCCCAGGGAATGACTCTCTAGAGGGTTTGATGACTCATACAGTAGCTGCACATTGAATGATATTGGATAATGCTGTTCTAACCCCTTAGGTTGTTCTAATTTGCGAACGGTTACACACCCCACACTGAAAATTACAATCATGGTTTTTGGGAGTCCCTATATATATATATATATATATATATATATATATATATATATATATATATCAGTGTTCGAAATTAAGGATTTCTTTTATGCACATGCAGGGTGCAAAATGGTGTGAAATCATGCACCCGGCATTCTATTTATGTGCACACTTCTATATAAAGGTATTTATACTGTTCAAAATGCATGCACACGCCGGGTGCATGCCTACTCAAAAGTATGCACTCTGCACTCGAATTGTGCACACCGGGTGCAGGGTGCGCCCTTAATTTCGAACACTGTATATATATATATATATATATATTACTGTAGCTATTGTAGGGGACTCCCTCAATCAGTCATGTCTTGAGTCATTGAATTCTCTTTGTTCTTAATGTTACACAATGTCATGTTCAGCTGTTGTAGGGCATCGTCCTACAATGGTTGTTAGAGTCAGGCAATTACTCAATGTAAAGAAGGAAAAGTACAATTCCTTTACTAAAGTCTCTGAAAACTGAAAACAGTAATAGCTATCTACCTGACAAACTAACTGAACTTTACTTAACTGGTTTAACTCTATGCAGTTGCTAGAGGATTAAGTAGGTATGAATTTAGTGAAATCAGCACTCGTTATTCCTCTTGTCATCACAAGGTCTCCATTGTCCTCAAACCTCACAAAACTAAAGTTTGTGAGCTTAACCAATAAAAAATGATTCCTTAAGATGGAGTACGGAAAATCAAGAGAATTTATCTCAGTCACCGAAGATTTGATATGATTATTGAACCGAGAAAGAAGAACTCATGAACAGATACAGTTTGTCACTGTGATGAATGCACTGATAAATGATTGAAGAATTGACTGAGCAGCTCTCAATCTTCACCAATTGAAAATTATGCGGCTGAGACCTAATGAAACTCGATTACGGACATCAAGTACACAACTCACCCAAGCCTCGCTCTGGATTTACATCCCATAATGTGATTTCGACTTGGCTGGTTCCTGGCGCGGAGTGCTAATATTAGGCGGGGTGCGGAGCGTGAGGCCGTGACCAGCGAAGGCACGGGTCCCGGCGTGATCGGAATGCTCTTTTTTTCAGGACCCTCCCCTCTCAGTGATACCCTTATGGCAAGCCATTCAGGTAAACAGTGTGCAAAAACAAAAATAACATATCTAATATTCCATACGTCCAAACTGAAGCAGCATACCCAAAAGGGGATTTTCACCAGGATCGCTTATCCGATATATCAAGCAGATTTTAGATTAGAATTTTGAAGCCAAGAGAATCAGCTGGTTTCAATTGATGTGCAGAATCAGCCTGTTTGTAGTCTAATAATGTGGAAAGGTATCAACATCAAAAGTTGAATTGTAGGTAAATCAGTGGTCAATTGGCAGACCAACAGTCAGTGAGGTTAAGTTTTCTCAGTGAACATGAGGCTTTACTTTACCACAACTGCCTGTCACACCCTCCAGCCTCCCTAGCCTTGGTCAGTGAGTCCCAAGTAGAAGCAGGGGTACCCAGTTAATTGATTTATTGTCGATTGGCCTGGATTAATGGGTTATTAGCGGGGTGATGAGTCGGTCTGGGAGCTGATAGCGCTGATGGGGTGACGGTTGGGGGACGGTTGTGGGGACAGTGGGGGGATGGTGCGCTCTGTGAACGCCTTTTCTCCCCATTACACTGGGATGTCCTGTGTTGCAGGACACAGCACTATTTATACTGGATGAGAAAAAGGGCCAGTCTTATCTGCAAATGCTGTTAGTTTTTATAGAACCTTCTAATCATTTGACTGTTGAGGTCAGTGAGCGCTTTTGCTCTTCATTGCACTGTATTTAGTGGGGTCTGTTAAGGTCATTTTTTTGAGAAATCGTTACGCGGCGGATAAAAGCACCAAATTTGGTATTAGGCACCTCTGAGGCATAACTATCAAATCTGGAAGGGGAGCCACGTTGAAATATCAATAGGACGGATGTGGGGGCCCAAAAACCAATATGGCCGACTTTTACTATAAAAATTCTTATATCTCAGCTTCTAAAAAGACTAAAGAGACATGGTTGGTGTCAAAATTGAGGGATTATGGGTCAGGGAATTCAATTATTTATGTTTCAAGTCAATGCGGAAATCCAAAATCCAAGATGGCTGACCAATTTTGAGAAATATTATGATTTTTAGCTACTTAGGCATAAGGCCAGGGGAAATGGTTCCAATATCAGTTGTTAATGGCCTAGAGGGCTCAATAAATATGATATTCATCCAATACAATACCATAAATTTCAAAATGGCTGAATTCATTAGTATAATACCTTTGATAATGACTGCTGGATTCCAAAATAATTCAAAAGAAAGGATATAGACTTTACTCTTTTGCCACAAGATTTCTTGATTTCATTTGGTATGATGATCCCCTGGGACCCCTTCATCGAATTTAAAAGGGGAGCCACCTTGAAATATCAATATAACCCAGACAGGGGCCAAAAATCCAATATGGCCGACTTTTATTGAAATAATCTTATATCTCAGCTTCTGAAATGCCTAGAAACACATTGCTATTGTCCAAATTGGTAGATTATAGGACAGGGAATTCAATTATTTACCTTTCGAATCTATACAATAGGTCTAATCGAAGCTAGCCAAAAGTTTTGGTTAAATACCTTAAATTTCAAATGCTAAAAACATACAAAATTTGTCAAAATTTCATTTTGTTATTTCAAGATGGCTCCCCTTCTAGATTCAATAGTTATGCCTCAGAGGTGCCTCATGCAAAATTTGGTGCTTTTATCAGCCGCGTAACGAAAATGTTGTTAACAGACTCCATTAATTGCAGGACAACAGTATTTATACTGGAAGTGAAAAAGGGACAATGGCCTTATTTGCTTAAAAATTTCTGCATCTGCTTTAGAATTTCTTTATAATTTTCTAGTAATTGTCTGTTCGGCTGGGTGAATACTACTCATTATAATTTGGGAGTGTTCTATGTTGCAGGATTTGCTGTAATATCCGTTTGAATGGTTCAATAATTCACTCTCAAGTTCAGTTGCACTGGAAATCTGCCGAGACATGTATATCATACTTAAGCTGCCCTGAAAAGATTATAAGCAGGACTTAGAACACAGACACTGACATGTAATAGAAACTTAATCCCTGATTGTAAGCCTTCCCCCCATTGTCGAGTCTGCCCAGCCCGGCATGGCTGTGAGCGTTACAGACCCGCGGGCAGTCAGCTGTGAGCGGGATAAGTGGCGCCCCCTGCCGAGACGCCGCCTTAAACAGGATCCCCCTCCTGGTCTAATAGGACTTTAACGCCTCTGTCTCCTCAGTTAAGACCTGTCGCTGATATGTCGCAACTTCTTCCGTTAATGACAACATTACCTCTAGCACAATGAAGTTAAGCGTTAAACAGCCCGCGATACTTTACAAAGACTCGTCGTTTCTGTGTCTTGACTTTATTTTTAGAGACAAAGTTACTTCTGTCACAGTGAAGTTCCCTTGTGGGGATGCGGGGTAAGGGTTCCTTAGTGAGCCTCCTGGGAAGAATGTATCCCCAGCAGCTCCATGCTGTTTGTAGAAGCCACAAATGGGGAGACCAGACTCAATAGCCCAGTTAGTAGAGTGCCCGCTTTGAGTCTGGGAGGTCTTGGGATTTATCCCTGACTGAGTCACACCAAAGACTTTAACAATGGCAGTGGTCACTGCTTGCCCAGCACTCGGTATAAAGTAAGAACCACGAAACATGACTGGTCGGCCCGGTGTCAGTATAATAGGACTGGGTGGGATATTGTGTGGGCCTATGACACCCGATCTCAGTGGGGCAGCACTATAAAGAGGGCATTGAGACCTACTGCTACAAGTCTGCACCTCATCTCAAAGATTCGGTCACTGCCCATGTGGTGTTAAACTAGCTGCAGAGCTTTACTTTGTACAGTCTGGTACAAGAACCCAGGAGGGTTGGCTGGACGTTAAACTAACACAACAAACAAACAAACAGTGAAGTTTACCATTAGACAGCCAGACACTACTTTACATAGACCAGTTACAAATATGTCATGTTTTCTTCTGTAAAAAACAATAATACTTCTGGCACAGTTGAGTTATTAAACAGTCTATACTGGTTGTTGAAATGTCTTGACCTTTTTGTTGGAGACAAAGTTACTTCTCACACAGTAAAGTTAACCAGTAAACATCCAGACACTACTTTAAATAGACCAGTTACTAATTTGTCTTAACTTTTTCCAATAGAACTGAAGTTTCTTCTCCCTCAGTTTGGCATTGAACAGCCATGTAAATCTCTACATAGACCAGTTGCTGATATGTTGAAGCTTTTTCCATTAGAGCCAAAACTACAGCTCCCACAGATACATCAGTTATTAAACAGCCATGTTCTTCTCTATGTAAACTGGTCGCTGGTAAGTCGGGACTTTTCTATTAGAGTGCAGTTAAAGCAAAGTTAATATCCATAATGATGTCATTTTGGGATATGCTGTAACTGTTAAATCAATGAGTCCATTCATGAGTAGACCGAGAATGTTATCTAAAGGTATTCTAAAAGTGCTAAAATTGGTGTTAGGTAACAGGGTCCCGTTGCTCATAATATGTTGCGACTAAAGTTACCCCTCCAACAAAGTTAAGCATTACACAGATGTGCACTGCTCAACTTATTACTACAGTGTTCCTAATTAAGGGTGCGCCCTGCGCCCGGCGCGCACAATTCCGCCGTCGGGCGCACAATTTTCGGCACTCTGCGCCCGATGTGCGCACGTTTTTTCAGCATTATCTTGATCTATATGTATTGGTGTGTACATATCTTAATCCCCGGGTCCATTGTTTGAAAATATGTGCACCCGGCAGGCGCACAAAATAGAATGTTGATTTCGAACACTGCACTAGTACACTGCCCACAATAAAGTTACACATTATGTGAGGCAATTTCAATTTGACACAATGAAGTCAATGCTTCCACAGTAAAGCTGTGTCTTAAAAACAATCATACAATCATTTACATACCTGGTAGTCCTGTTGCTGATACATCATGGCTTTTGCCGTTACAAACTTTACAAGTCTTTATGAAAGCAAGCATTAACAGCCAAGTCAATGTTGCAACATTCCATTTTATAGACAATTTTACTTCAAAATGAAGTTATGCATTAAACAGTTATGCACTACTGTATAAGACTGATTGCAAATAAGTTTGACTTATCCCATTGGAACTAAAGTTATTGCTTCCAGACTGAATTAAACAGCCAAGTATAATTTTGCACAGACACGTCCCTGATATGTAGGGACAGAGTTACTGCTCCCACAGTGAAGTGAAGTAAACACTGGACAGACACATATATTATGATATGTCAGGATTTTTTCTGTTAGAAATGTTTGCTTGGTCAGTAAGTAGCCATACCTGACATAGCCAGCAGTAGATGGGGTAATAACATCATAGCTGGGAAAAAGAACTGAACGCAAAAAGATAGAGCATTATATAACCAAGCATGAAATAAGCTACAAGGAATACAAGAATAGACAGAAGAGGGCAGAAAGAAATAACAGCCAACCGTCAGTGACATTTGAAACACAAAAAAGTCAAACCTCAGCAAAACTGAATATGTAAAAAGTACAACCGCAGAAAACTTGAAAAGTCACAAAAAGTCACCAACAAGCCACCTAGGGTGTTATTTACAAAGGTCATCATTATTTAGATGAAATACGGCTGTAACATCAAAGGTGTTGTGTAAGTGAAGATGGTAGGAGAGGAAATGTAACACATTTGAATAGGGATTAAGGTACACATGAAACGAAACGGAGAGGACTTATCAAACAGCCCCGTTTTGGGTGGAACTCTCAGCAACAAAGATATCAGATGAAAGAGAAAATGACAAGTTGTGAAGTCTTTTTGTTAATTCCATATGGGGCCTTCCGTGAAGTACTCATGGACAATTGGGGGGGGGGAGGGGATCTGGAATTTCGAAAATGTTATATTCAAACCAAATAATCGATATCCTCCCGTTTATCTGCACTTGGCCAAGTCACTTGGCTTTTAGAAAACTCTGGAGAATGAGTATGAGGATACTTTCTTTAAATCATAACAATGGTTGTATTCAGAGTACAATAATGTAGCAGGGATTGAGTTGTGTATTGTGTGTTCTTGTAATACAAACATCTCCACTGTATTGGGAGGAAGGGTTTTCTCCTCTGAATAGAGAGATTTTCCATCGACGTACTTATTCCCAAAATTTCCGTAAACCTGCAATTCAGCATTCTGAAAACTCAAACAATAATTGACCAATATGCTGAGGCGTGCAAGCCTCCACTCCTGAGTAAATATGTCCGAATTGACCCTGAAAATGAGCCGGGGAGTTTTTACCAATAAATCTAATTACCTTGTCGAAACGACCCTGGGAATTATCCTGCAGACCGGATTCACATGGTAATTTATCATTGTGGCCATGGCCGATTGTTTAGTCTCCCCTTTATTGATTTAAAGCGGCGCTAAATTCGCCACTCAGCGCTCGATGAGACGTATTCATGGGGAGACATGGTGCGCGCATGCGATTCATATTCATTGAGTATTATTCAAAATGGAGAAATGGATAATTTTGGAATAAAACCATAAAAAACACCCCCCTGACTGCCATTTCTGTCAGTTTTCATGGCAGTCGTTAGTAATGGCCGTGTGTGGGGCTGTCTGCCCACTCCCAGCACTAGGGTATGGTTATCACTATAACATGGTGACGTTTAAAAAGGCCCTATTACACTACACGACTTGCGCTGTGATATCGGTGCAATACGAGGATATCACATAACATTCACACGCAAGGGCCAGATTATTGTTTGAAGTTGGCAATTCAGACTATGTGTAACAAAGAATTCTGTCTATAATATGTATGACTACTGTGTGACATCGCCCTATCACAGCTCAAGTCGTGTAGTGTTATACTACCTTCAGGATAAGGGGGTGCAGAGAGAGGGGGATATGGACATGGGTAAAGTTAGGGGTGTGGGTTGGGGGTGTTTTTGGGATTGTGTAGTGCATTGCGTGGGAGGGAGGTGGTGGTGATTGGGGATGGGGGAGGGAGGGGGAGGGTGTAGGGGGTGGGGAAGGGGGGTGTATCTCTTTATTCTCCAGAACCCCCTTGTCGTTTAGATGCAGATTTCTGGTCGAATCAATACCATACTCATCAGGGTGGGTGAAAAGTCCACATGCTCAGTCAAAGAAATCGCCCTTTCACATGTTGAACAAAATGTTATATTCCACTGGAAATGGCAATAACCTGTTGCATGGTTTTCTGAACTTTTGCTGTCTTCATGTTGTATTGAATATTTGGTTATTTCCGCATACATGCAACAATGGGAGAAACCCATTATATTTATTGAGAAAAGAATGTCGTACAATCCATATATAGCATTTCACAATTGCAGAACTCTATATCAAGGAGAGGAAAGCCGGTTTGAAATGCTATATCCTCATATATAATAAATCCAGCTCCTTGAGTCATCTAAATTGCTTTTCTGCATCATTGTTTTTGATAGATGGTAGAAGTTTAATCCTGCACTGGGTCTATCAGAGGTTTGGACAAAATCATCCTTGTCTCCTAGAGTATGGATAACTGAAATAACCAAGAATTACATTTCCCTATATCCCCAAGTACTGACAAAACATGATTTCTTAAATGTGACCAAAATGACAGAATTGCTAGCCGATCAAATGTTGTAGGCCTATTTCTGGGCAAAATAGGGTGGGACCTTATAGGATGGACTGACAAGCTTTAACACTGGTTCCAAGGCCAACATATAAAGCTACATTTTACAAAATTTAGAAGCAATCGTCAGCCAAATTACTTTGGTTAATTTGTATCATGCAACTCTTTTCATGGAATAAGCACATAGACAATTTTGAAAGTATCTCATGGTAAACTTGAAAGTTCGTGTAAACTAGATGGGCTCATTGTATAACCCCGGCCATGTCATTCTGCATAGTTCAAGGTGCTAAATATCGTAATATGGATTTTAATAATTACAAAAAATAGTAACAAATGCCCAAAAGCAAGTATGATGTTTTAGTGTGAACTATCTGCTATATGCTATAGCATACAAACGATATACTTTGATATGTTTGCATCCCATACCATGTATTTCTACTTCGTCATATACATGTTATATATAGATGCTTAAGTGAACTATCTGTGATATATCCGGCAAATGATTTTGATGTATTATTGTCTAGAGTATGTTATAACTGTATGAATATTTGTTTCTACAAATGACTTTACTTCATATGGCCATTAGAATATGCATAGTTATATATGCATTTCAGGCATTGAATGTAAACAAGTGCCTTTGCACTTATTTTATGTCTGATTAAATAAAGGAATTTAAAAAAAAAAAAAAAAAAGGTCTAAAGGGGGTTTTCCACTAGACGACGTGGGCTGCGATACGACGATATCACAAGGAAATTGCACATATTACAGATGAGATTCTAGGTTACCTATATGTAACATGCTCCGAATTGCAATTTTAAACCAATATATCACTCTTTTGTGCAAATTTGTGTATGATATCATCATATTGCAGTCCTTGTCATGTAGTCGAATACAGGCGTCTCCCACCCCCTCCCCGGTCCACCCCTCACCCCGTCCTGGATCCCTCACTTTGGAATGGAAAGCGGTGCTGATTCACTTGTGGTCCGAGATAAGATGGCGTCCTATTATAGCCCCATCGACCCCCATCGACCGGCCGGTTCACGTGTTGATATAGTTCGCCCGGTCACCGGGAGGTGGCGGGACAATTGATCCCTGCACCTTTTTACTGGGATAAGGCTTTGTGTCCTGCATAGGGTGTGGGGCTGCATTGGCGGATCCAGGGGGGGGGGCCAGACGGGCCTTGGCCCCCCCCCCCCCCCCTCAAAAAAAAAAAAAGAAAGAAAGAAAGAAAGAGGGAGAGGGAAGAGAAAGGAAAAGAGAAAAAGGGAGGGGGGCCGACCCATGTGGACTGGTAGACCTTGGATGTGTGTTATAGGGGAGGGGGGCCGACCCATGTGGACTGGTAGACCTTGGATGTGTGTTATAGGGGAGGGGGGCCGACCCATGAGGGCTGGTAGACCTTGGATGTGTGTTATAGGGGAGGGGGGCCGACCCATGAGGGCTGGTAGACCTTGGATGTGTGTTATAGGGGAGGGGGGCCGACCCATGTGGACTGGTAGACCTTGGATGTGTGTTATAGGGGAGGGGGGCCGACCCATGAGGGCTGGTAGACCTTGGATGTGTGTTATAGGGGAGGAGGGCCGACCTGTGAGGGCTGGTAGACCTTGGATGTGTGTTATAGGGGAGGGGGGCCGACCCATGAGGGCTGGTAGACCTTGGATGTGTGTTATAGGGGAGGGGGGCCGACCTGTGAGGGCTGGTAGACCTTAGATGGGTTAGAGGGAGGGGGGCCGACCTGTGCAGGCTGGTAGACCTTAGGTGTGTGATATAGGGGAGGGGGGCCGACCTGTGAGGACTGGTAGACCTTATAGCAGGGATGTAAGTCAGGGTTAATGAAAAAATCTGAACCCACAGAGAGAAAATTGAGAATAATCTTAAAATGCCATAAAATCTCAGGTAAGGAATTCAGTTTGAAAATTATTATATGAGGTAATGATGTGAACAAATCTGAAATCAGATTAAAATCTGAAAACTTACATCACTGTTATAGATATGTTTTAGATGGAGGGGGGCCGACCTGTGAGGAGGGTCTAGGCCCTTAAAATCGACACTGCGGCCGTTTTTTAAATACGACACTGCGACACGGCTGTCTCATTCGACAGGCGACATGGCAATTAAGGGACAAATGACATTACTGTTTTCTTAAATTCGACATGTGACAGGAGCTTAAAAAAGATAATGACAAGGGACAGGGCCATTTACTAAATTCGACATACGACCTGGATCTACATGGAGATTTATTGACAGGCGACATGGCTGTTTTTTAAATACGACACGCGACATGGAACCCCCTCATCCATACCCCATGTGAGTGGTGGTAGTATTATGCTAGATCCATACTCATCCTATGCTTCCCCTGTCGGCTCTATGCTTCCCCTGCCGGCCCTATGTTTCCCCTGTCACTGTGACTGTCAGTCCTATGCTTCCACTGTCGGCCCTATACTTACCCTGTCGGTCCTATGCTTCCCCTGTTGGCCCTATGCTTCCCCTGTCGGCCCTATACTTACCCTGTCGGTCCTATGCTTCCCCTGTTGGCCCTATGCTTCCCCTGTCGGCCCTATGCTTCCCCTGTCAGCCCTCTGCTTCCCCTCCCAGCCCTGTTCCTCCCCTCCCAGTCCTGTAGTTCTCCCGGCCCAGTTCCTCCCCTCCCAGGCCTGTGGTTCTCCTCCCAGCCCTGTGGTTCTCCCAGTTCTGTTCATCTCCTCCCAGGCCTGTGGTTCTCCTCCCGTCCCTGTTCCTACCCTCCCAGGCCTGTGGTTCTCCTCCCAGTTCTGTTCATCTCCTCCCGGCCCTGTTCCTCCCCTCCCAGGCCTGTGGTTCTCCTCCCAGTTCTGTTCATCTCCTCCCGGCCCTGTTCCTCCCCTCCCAGACCTGTGGTTCTCCTCCCAGCCCTGTGGTTCTCCTCCCATCCCTGAGTTTCCCCCAAGAGGAATCCCTTCCTTACCCTCAGAATGCTTCAGATTTCATGAATGAGGGGTTAAATTTTCAATCTTTTTCTGGGGGTGACCTCCCATACCCTCCGCTTCAAATACACTCCCACATCCCCTCTCATTCCCTGGAAGAATGAAAATGAAAATATTAGGAAAAATATCATCTCTGAAGGTGACATAAGTACCTCAGAATGCTTCAGATTGCATGAATGAGAGGTTAAATTTTCTATTTTTTTCTGGGGGTGGCCCCCCATACCTCCCTATGGGAGGGTACCCCCCTCTCATACAATCCCTTTTCAGTACACTCTCACATCCCCTCTCATTGCCTGGAAGAATGAAAATGAAAATATTAGGAAAAATATCATCTCTGAAGGTGACATAAGTGCCTCAGAATGCTTCAGATTGCATGAATGAGAGGTTAAATTTTCAATTTTTTTCTGGGGGTGGTCCCCCCATACCCCCCTATGTGAGGGTACCCCCCTCACATACTCTCCCTTTTCAGTACACTCTCACATCCCCTCTCATTCCCTGAAAGAATGGCTATGAAAATATTAGGAAAAAATATCATCTCTGAAGGTGACATAAGTGCCTCAGAATGCTTCAGATTGCATGAATGAGAGGTTAAATTTTCATTTTTTTTCTGGGGGTGGCCCCCCATATCCCCCCTATGGGAGGGGGGAACCCTCCCATACCCTCCCCCTGGACGGCTTCGCCGTCCAACAATTGAGTCTTCCTATACTACTATCACATTTTCAAATCTTGGCCCCCCCCCTAAACAATTCCTGGATCCGCCCCTGGGCACTGTTTATTTATGGGTCTTCTCAACGAGTGGTATGGTATGGTGAGATGCTAAACTTTACAATATTTCGGTGTGATCTTACCTGAAGTCTAGTATTGCTGTACACAGCAGGTGTTTTAGACCTCGTGCAGACACCTTTTGGTGATCACCACGTGGTGATCATGACCACATGGATAGAAAATATATTCAGAATTGATTATTATAAAAGTAAATAATTGTCAGTTGTGATTCATTGAATTTGTTTGAAGTAAATGGGGCATAAATTCTAGTCCTAAATATTTAAGAATAGACCTGTCCACCCCTTATTTCTATGATATTAACATTTTTAGAAAAATGTTCATCATACTTCACAGTAATTCTCCTAGTACTATTACTCAAAGTGCAACTTTATAAGCTTTTACTTTCAATATGATGTTGAATATGTAGCCGTAAGACTGGAAAGCATAAATGTCATTTTCCCATAGGGAACAGTGTTAAAGCCCCTCAGCTTTGCTTAATTTGGTTCACCTAAAATGGATGTAATTACCTAATTGAGAGAAAATAATTCATCCTCATTTAACAACACCTTATTGACTTAGAAAACACAAGTACTAACTCATTCCCTCAGATTTGTGTAAGTGCCTGACTTTGCAAAAACTGCAATTATATCCGACCTCTATATCATGCCAACAATACATCCCAAAGTGGACAGGCCTTTTATGAATAATGATGAAAATAAATTGATCACAAGTATGGCAGATGGCCCATCTTAAGAGATGTGACGTCATCATCTGCACAACGTCTTTACGACTACGGCCCCCTACTGGTGTAAACCAGAACCATAACCCTCTCTACAGTCCTGTATATCTTACCTGAAGTCTAGTATCGTTGGTCTGTAGGTGTTGTACGACCACGTGGTGAGGAGCCTCGGTCTGAAATACGGCCCCCTACTGGTGTAAACCAGAACCATGACCCTCTCTATAGTCCTGTATATCTTACCTGAAGTCTAGTATCGTTGGTCTGTAGGTGTTGTACGACCACGTGGGGAGGAGCCTCGGTCTGAGATATAGCCCCCTACTGGTGTAAACCAGAACCATGGTCCTCTCTGTAGTCCATACTGCCTCAATATACGACGTGATCTATTATCTGAGCTGTCCCGGATGTAAATAAGGACCTTCCTATATTCTGTGGTACCTGCATTATTGAGAATATTTTAAGAGTCAGTATACTTGGAGGGTTAAGGGTAAAACTTCCCATCATTCAAGGCATACTTTGCATTTTTACAGGATATATATGTATGGTATATCTATCTGATATATAGTTTGATGTTTAACAATAACACATGTCAATTGACATGTATTGAGATCAATGTTACTCCCTACTTTGAATCAAAATAGGAATCTGCAATCTTTTTATGCAAAGGGGGACTAACTTTCCCAAATAAAGCCTTTTATAATGTACTGACGCGGGTATCAGTCCACTGCGTAGGATCTTAGTTTGCTTTCGATGTAAAAGCAAGGATCAGGGCTAAGATCGACTCTCTGAATATCTGGGCGGAGAGTGAAGAGGTGATGTCATAGGTAGGAGTAAACAGACATACAGTATACCAGCAGTCCCAGAGTGTGAGCGTTAGCCAATCAGGCAAGTCATATAAAAAAAATATATAGTGGTGTACTGCACTGTGAACTCAGGTTCCTGACTGGGTGGGCTGCAGGACCAGGCTTGTTAGGAGTTGAGCGGACTACCTCTCTGTTCTGACATAGTCAACGGGAGCACAGTGACACATATTACATGAATTTGGAGTAATAAAAACTATCCATTCATGCGAGTGTTATTTGTCATCCATGAATAACAAACTACGTTCTAGGATGACTTGCGTTCAAGACAGGTAGGAAGACTGCGATACAAGGCTAGCATACTGGAATCATGAAGACCAAAAACCCATAATCGGTAGACTAACGATCAACAGTAAAATAAAACCCTATAATTTAATAGGTTGTGGACCACTCGAGGAGTAAGATACACCCCCCCCCCTCTGGATCCGCCCCTGACGCCGTCTTTACTTTCCTCCATAGGAGAAGGCATGGGGAAATCAACCCCAAATAGAAACATTCCCCATTCCCCATTAACTCCTTAACTGCCCCTGGTCTCAGAAAGTTGAATGGTCTTAGACCTGTGTCATCAGCTAGGGATGTAGATGTCACCTTTGGCACCTCATAAACTACATCTGGGAGACAGTATGAGGAAACAGAAGGCAAGAACCCACGTACTCGGTATAATTATCATTATAATTATGTGCAAACCCCCCCCCACCCCCCCCCCCACCCCTTCTGCCCCCTCCCATATTCCCGCCTCCCGCTGTTAGGTTGAGGCCCGCACGGTGACCAACGACCCCCCAACGGGACACGCACCACAGTGGGGATGGGGCTCTGGACCCCCAGGGTCCGAGGGTTACTTGGGACATGCTTGTTTTAAGAATTTCTACTTTCTTTTGGCGTGCACGTTTGGACTGTTAAAATATTGGTACAAGTACATGTAGAATATAAGATGATAGTATGATGCATGTCAATAAGTGCTCTGTACCTCCTGGCGCAGTCACAAAAGTTCCCATCGTCTGCTGGAGATACATAGACCCCACTTTGCCGTGTTGGTTGAGGGTTGGATCAAAAGATTTACACTTTTTTTTACAGCCTAAATAATATCATTGGAACACCGGCATGCAGATCTAAAATTTGGCCATGTCTTCCATTGGGATAATTTGATAAACTTTGATAGAAAGGTTTTCTCAAACTGAGATATTGATAAAACCTAATATTGTTTGCGCACCTAACTAGTGTTCAGGATGCCAAACCAACCTCACATATTAAATCCCCCCGGTTTTCCCGTTGATTATCCCCCCCCCATCTACTCCCCCCCCCACGCCCCCCCATCTACACCCCCCCATCTACACCCCCCCATCTACACCCCCCCCCCCCATCACGTAGACCATGCGCCATTCAAACAGTCACGGACACATTATACAGAGACGATCAGAATTAAAAAAACCACGAAGAGGGGGCTACAGTTATCCACCTCATGTAATTATCTGTAATGAGTTGTCGTATTAACGACGTTATAACCCGTGACTTGACACTCCCTGTTTGAGTGTTAGGTTACCATGGTAACCGCCTGTTGGACCACACTCCTCCCAAAGGTCACATGACTGTCACGTGACGACGTGTACGTCATGTGACCACGTCACGTGATTCAGGGAGGCAGGTTCTAATAGTCGGCCATTTCAGGGATGGTCCCTCTCAGAGCTGCCTCCCAAACCGTGTAAAACACTCTAGGACTATTCTCAACAAACTTCAATTGCTTCTAATCAATCCGCGTTTTATCAATCCCCCGCCCGGCCCCCCTTTACCATCAGGGTTAGCCTATGCGTAACTTAATGAAAAACCATAAAATAAATTGGCGTGAAATTGTTCTGAGTTCTCTTTTTTGATCACCAAACTGCCGAGTGTTTTCACAGCTTCAGCAAAGTGTCACCGGTGGAACTGCAGTGCTAATGTCAGAAAAAAGTATGAATTTAATAGGTTTTCCTTTCTGCGTGAGCCGTGTTGATAGAGGATGACACCTTTTTCTCCCATTCTAGACGAGTGGAGATTTACCGTTATTTGTGTTTGCCCGTCTAGAGGGGCCTGGGGCAAGTTATAATTATACCCCCCCACCATCCCAAGTGGTGAGGGAAACACATCAACACTAGGATTAGGGATATTATTGAGATTATTGTTAAATCCAGACAATCCCCTATTAGAGAGGGCCGCCTGTGGGGAGAGATGTGGGATGACGTCATGATAGATAGTCACATGACATTATATTCCAGTGCCTCTCGAGGGGTTGGGAGGAGGGGAGACAATATAGGCCCATAGGGATTCTAGCATTCTGTTTTGGACACAACTAGCGTGTTTGCCCCTTTTCTAAATTACTTCTAATAAAACATTCATACATGTTTCTAGGTTTCTTTAAATGACAAGTTATTACATATCAGTTTGTTGTTGAGTCACAGACCTCCTTCCATTTTAATGGAGTCCACCCAGGTCCCCTCCCCTGTTAAGCCTGGTGTGAGTATAATCTGATTGAGTGGGATATCATATGGGCCTATACCATGATATCCCACTGCTACAAATAGGCACCTCTTGTCATAGATTTGGTAACTGCCCATGTGGCGTAAAATTAGCAGAAAGGCTGAACATTGTGGCAGTCAGGAAAAACCCTGGAGGGTTTGGCAGACGTTAAACTATCCTAACAAACAAAGATTTCCCCTATTGATGTATATGTTACTTATGGAAAGCCCATTTAATATCTTGCTATCATGCATGTGATCTCAGACATATTTTTGCAGTCCAAAGGTCGTAGAGACCACTTGCCTTTAATACCCCCCCTGCCACACCACCCCTTCCCCAGGCCCAGTGAAGCATACACATCACTAACCCACCATTGATGGATTACGGCCAAGTTTTGTCAGATTTGAAGCATCTCCGTTTGCTGCGTGGTCGTGTCGCGAATAAAACCCTGACTATAACCCCCCTTTCCTGCTCCCCCTTCCCTCACTGCCCTCCTTTCCTGGGGTACTAGAATATAATGTCACGTGACTATCTATCATGACGTCATCTCGCATCTGTCCCAACAGGCGGCCCTCTCTAATAGGGGATCGTCAGCTTTTAACAATAATCTCAATAATATCCCTAATCCTAGTGTCAATGTGTTTACCCCCCCCCCCCCCCCCCATCCATCCATCATGCCCGGCTGACCGCCCACAACCCGCCCATCCACCGCTCAATCACACAGAGGGGTCTTTATTAATTTGAGGTTTTAATTTCACCCTGCTCCGTCAGGACCATTGAACAGATTTGGCATTGCTGCGGCTGGTTGGAGACGAGTAGGGAAATGGGGTGTCTTTAATAAGTGGTGACGTTTCACAGTCTTTACATTCTTTTCTGGTTTTGACTTTCACTGTGTTATTGTCGTTTGTTGCCCTAGTTTCTGAAAGCTTGAAAGTACCTGTGAATTACCAAATTCATTGTAAAGTACCGTCAGTATTTCACTGTGGTATCATCATTTGTTATAGTGGGGTCTGTTAAGGTCATTTTTTTGAGAAATCGTTACGCGGTGGATAAAAGCGCCAAATTTGGTATGAGGCACCTCTGAGGCATAATTATCAAATCTGGAAGGGGAGCCACATTGAAATATCAATAGGACAGATGTGGGGGCCCAAAAACCAATATGGCCGACTTTAACTATAAAAATTCTTATATCTCAGCTTCTAAAAAGACTAAAGAGACATGGTTTGTGTCAAATTGAGGGATTATGGGTCAGGGAATTCAATTATTTATGTTTCAAGTCAATGCGGAAATCCAAAATCCAAGATGGCTGACCAATTTTGAGAAATATTATGGTTTTTAGCTACTAAGGCATAAGGCCAGGGGAAATGGTTCCAATATCAGTTGTTAATAGCCTAGAGGGCTCAATAAATATGATATTCATCCAATACAATACCATAAATTTCAAAATGGCTGATTTCATTAGCATGATACCTTTGATAATGACCGCTGGATTCCAAAATAATTCAAAAGAAAGGATATAGACTTTACTCTTTTGCCACAAGATTTCTTGATTTCATTTGGTATGATGATCCCCTGGGACCCCTTCATTGAATTTAAAAGGGGAGCCACCTTGAAATATCAATATAACCCGGACGGGGGCCAAAAATCCAATATGGCCGACTTTTATTGAAATAATCTTATATCTCAGCTTCTGAAATGCCTAGAAACACATTGCTATTGTCCAAATTGGTAGATTATAGGACAGGGAATTCAATTATTAACCTTTCGAATCTATACAGTAGGTCTAATCGAAGCTAGCCAAAAGTTTTGGTTAAATACCTTAAATTTCAAATTCTAAAAACATACAAAATTTGTCAAAATTTCATTTTGGTATTTCAAGATGGCTCCCCTTCTAGATTCAATAGTTATGCCTCAGAGGTGCCTCATGCAAAATTTGGTGCTTTTATCCGCCGCGTAACGAAAATGTTGTTAACAGACCCCACTATTACACTAGTTTCTAAAAGCTTTAGATACATTCAGCTGCTTTCACAGAATTAGCCACTTCACCCTTTTCACTCTCTGCCTCTTGGTGATCACCTCCACAAACAGTAAATGCATATTCATCTGTTGCCTACACATGAATTGACCTTTCTTTTCATCTTGAATTCTCAGTGACAGCTACTTTTCTGTGCTCTGCTCATGATTTTAGTTGAAGGTCGCCTGAGAACTATAGGGAAATGACAGGGGCGGATCCAGGAATTGTTTAGGGGGGGGGGCCAAGATTTGAAAATGTGATAGTAGTATAGGAAGACTCAATTGTTGGACGGCGAAGCCGTCCAGGGGGAGGGTATGGGAGGGTTCCCCCCTCCCATAGGGGGGGTATGGGGGGCCACCCCCAGAAAAAAAAAGAAAATTTAACCTCTCATTCATGCAATCTGAAGCATTCTGAGGCACTTATGTCACCTTCAGAGATGATATTTTTTCCTAATATTTTCATAGCCATTCTTTCAGGGAATGAGAGGGGATGTGAGAGTGTACTGAAAAGGGAGAGTATGTGAGGGGGGTACCCTCACATAGGGGGGTATGGGGGGACCACCCCTAGAAAAAAATTGAAAATTTAACCTCTCATTCATGCAATCTGAAGCATTCTGAGGCACTTATGTCACCTTCAGAGATGATATTTTTCCTAATATTTTCATTTTCATTCTTCCAGGCAATGAGAGGGGATGTGAGAGTGTACTGAAAAGGGATTGTATGAGAGGGGGGTACCCTCCCATAGGGAGGTATGGGGGGCCACCCCCAGAAAAAAATAGAAAATTTAACCTCTCATTCATGCAATCTGAAGCATTCTGAGGTACTTATGTCACCTTCAGAGATGATATTTTTCCTAATATTTTCATTTTCATTCTTCCAGGGAATGAGAGGGGATGTGGGAGTGTATTTGAAGGGGAGGGTATGGGAGGTCACCCCCAGAAAAAGATTGAAAATTTAACCCCTCATTCATGAAATCTGAAGCATTCTGAGGGTAAGGAAGGGATTCCTCTTGGGGGAAACTCAGGGATGGGAGGAGAACCACAGGGCTGGGAGGAGAACCACAGGTCTGGGAGGGGAGGAACAGGGCCGGGAGGAGATGAACAGAACTGGGAGGAGAACCACAGGCCTGGGAGGGGAGGAACAGGGCCGGGAGGAGATGAACAGAACTGGGAGGAGAACCACAGGCCTGGGAGGGTAGGAACAGGGACGGGAGGAGAACCACAGGCCTGGGAGGAGATGAACAGAACTGGGAGAACCACAGGGCTGGGAGGAGAACCACAGGCCTGGGAGGGGAGGAACTGGGCCGGGAGAACTACAGGACTGGGAGGGGAGGAACAGGGCTGGGAGGGGAAGCAGAGGGCTGACAGGGGAAGCATAGGGCCGACAGGGGAAGCATAGGGCCAACAGGGGAAGCATAGGACCGACAGGGTAAGTATAGGGCCGACAGGGGAAGCATAGGGCCAACAGGGGAAGCATAGGACCGACAGGGTAAGTATAGGGCCGACAGTGGAAGCATAGGACTGACAGTCACAGTGACAGGGGAAACATAGGGCCGGCAGGGGAAGCATAGAGCCGACAGGGGAAGCATAGGATGAGTATGGATCTAGCATAATACTACCACCCCTCACAGGGGGTATGGATGAGGGGGTTCCATGTCGCGTGTCGTATTTAAAAAACAGCCATGTCGCCTGTCAATAAATCTCCATGTAGATCCAGGTCGTATGTCGAATTTAGTAAATGGCCCTGTCCCTTGTCATTATCTTTTTTAAGCTCCTGTCACATGTCGAATTTAAGAAAACAGTAATGTCATTTGTCCCTTAATTGCCATGTCGCCTGTCGAATGAGACAGCCGTGTCGCAGTGTCGTATTTAAAAAACGGCCGCAGTGTCGATTTTAAGGGCCTAGACCCTCCTCACAGGTCGGCCCCCCTCCATCTAAAACATATCTATAACAGTGATGTAAGTTTTCAGATTTTAATCTGATTTCAGATTTGTTCACATCATTACCTCATATAATAATTTTCAAACTGAATTCCTTACCTGAGATTTTATGGCATTTTAAGATTATTCTCAATTTTCTCTCTTTGGGTTCAGATTTTTTCATTAACCCTGACTTACATCCCTGCTATAAGGTCTACCAGTCCTCACAGGTCGGCCCCCCTCCCCTATATCACACACCTAAGGTCTACCAGCCTGCACAGGTCGGCCCCCCTCCCTCTAACCCATCTAAGGTCTACCAGCCCTCACAGGTCGGCCCCCCTCCCCTATAACACACATCCAAGGTCTACCAGCCCTCATGGGTCGGCCCCCCTCCCCTATAACACACATCCAAGGTCTACCAGCCCTCACAGGTCGGCCCACCTCCCCTATAACACACATCCAAGGTCTACCAGCCCTCATGGGTCGGCCCCCCTCCCCTATAACACACATCCAAGGTCTACCAGTCCACATGGGTCGGCCCCCCTCCCCTATAACACACATCCAAGGTCTACCAGCCCTCACAGGTCGGCCCTCCTCCCCTATAACACACATCCAAGGTCTACCAGCCCTCATGGGTCGGCCCCCCTCCCCTATAACACACATCCAAGGTCTACCAGTCCACATGGGTCGGCCCCCCTCCCCTATAACACACATCCAAGGTCTACCAGCCCTCATGGGTCGGCCCCCCTCCCCTATAACACACATCCAAGGTCTACCAGCCCTCATGGGTCGGCCCCCCTCCCCTATAACACACATCCAAGGTCTACCAGTCCACATGGGTCGGCCCCCCTCCCCTTTAACACACATCCAAGGTCTACCAGTCCACATGGGTCGGCCCCCCTCCCTTTTTCTCTTTTCCTTTCTCTTCCCTCTCCCTCTTTCTTTCTTTCTTTCTTTTTTTTTTTTTGAGGGGAGGGGGGGGGGGGCCAAGGCCCGTCTGGCCCCCCCCCCTGGATCCGCCAATGAATGACCCCTGGGTAGTATAGGGAAATTACCCCTGGGTAGTATAAATGTCCCCCGGGTAGTATAGGGAAATGACCCATGGGTAGTATAGGGAAATGTCCTCCGGGTAGTATAGGGAAATTACCCCTGGGTAGTATAGGGAAATGACCCCTGGGTAGTATAGGGAAATGACCCCTGGGTAGTATAAATGTCCCCCGGGTAGTATAGGGAAATGACCCCCAGGTAGTATAGGGAAATGACCCCTGGGTAGTATAGGGAAATGACCCCTGGGTAGTATAAATGTCCCCCGGGTAGTATAGGGAAACGACCCCTGGGTAGTATAAATGTCCCCCGGGTAGTATAGGGAAATGACCCCTGGGTAGTATAGGGAAACGACCCCTGGGTAGTATAGGGAAATGACCCCTGGGTAGTATAGGGAAATGACCCCTGGGTAGTATAGGGAAATGACCCCTGGGTAGTATAGGGAAATGACCCCTGGGTAGTATAGGGAAACGACCCCTGAGTAGTATAGGGAAACGACCCCTGAGTAGTATAGGGAAATGACCCCCGGGTAGTATAGGGAAACGACCCCTGAGTAGTGTAGGGAAACGACCCAGAGTAGTACAGGGAAATGACCTCTGAGTAGTATAGGGAATTTACGTAGTCTAGGAAATATCTCATAAACTACGTTTGTTTTCTTTCATGTTACTATTTATCCTTATAACATATCATATATAGCATCAACCCATTTGACATGTACTCTATCCTTGATACATTAGTCATAAAGGCTTTATTTATATGTATATTCGGCTGTATCTATTTAAACCTCAGTGCTAGCTTGTCTCTGGTTCTCTGACACCACTGACACGCAGACAGACATCAGACACCCCTCTCTCTCAGTCTGCACCCCTTAGGTCGGTGCACCTACACCTGCCACATTAGGCCTTCAGCCATGTTAGAGTTACTATGTTTACACTCAGTGCTGTGGGTGGATATCTGCAGGAGAACATGGCCATTACTGAGGAGCATGGTGTCACTTCTGCCAACATTTTAGCTTAAAGCAAAATAATTTCATTTATCTTGGTTTATAATTTGATTCAAAGATCCGGTTTTCCTTGTATATCCAGCGTTGCAATGTTGGCAGCATCGACATCAGCCTGTGGAATACAGGCTTTACTCTCAACAATATGTTCTTATAACTGTCTTTATATACTTATAATTGTCTTTAACTGAACTGTAATATTTATCCCCGCCAACGAACCGTGGAAACTCCACATGCTTTTCCATTTCCATAGAGGTGATAAAGGGCCATGACGCGTAGATTACTTAAGCCTTCAATAGAATCATTAGAGTAAAGTATAATGGAAGAAATACTCCATTAGGGGTCTACTTTATTTGAAACAAGAAAACCCTCACATCCCCCTGAGCACTCAGCCATGTCAGAGCTTACTTTGATGTTAATCCTACTATTATAATTCATCACGTAAATCTGTTAGGCAGCAAAGGTCATAGTATGAAATAAAACATCTTATTTTCCAGCTTGTAATTAACTGATTCAGTCATGTCACTTCCCTCTCCACTAGAGTTCGTTATGTTACAAACGCGTACGTCTGTGCCTATTTCTGGAGAAAGTTTCCCCGTGAGTAGTATAGAGAGATGAACCGAAATGTCAGGAGTCATTTATGGTGTTATACTGTCACTCAGTTTGCACCCAG
Source organism: Lepidonotus clava (assembly GCA_936440205.1). Lineage (NCBI taxonomy): Eukaryota > Metazoa > Annelida > Polychaeta > Phyllodocida > Polynoidae > Lepidonotus > Lepidonotus clava. The sequence goes on from OW387142.1 coordinate 52,560,747, forward strand.
ACAGTCAGAGTATAGAACTTATTCACGAGTTTGCGCACTGCCTTTCTAGGTGAAATTGCCAAGCGTCCCACAAAGGTTTCAGAGAAGACGTTCTGTGTGAACTTAGTCTGTATTCAGAACCGCCATTTTAATGTGGCTAGCAAAAGGAAGATAGTACAACGTGCCTGGTCCAGGCCATCATAGAGGCACAGAGAACATTTTCTCCAATGCCTAACCCATGACCTTACAAGTATTCTATGTTTCACCTATCACGGAGAAATAGACAAAACCCTACGAGTATGGAGATACGGATGGCCGGATCACCTGTGGCGGGAAGGCAGATCAGTACGAGTGCGCAGCACGAGTACTGATCTGCCTTCCCGCCACGGGTGATCCGGCCATCCGTATCTCCATACGAGTAGGGTTGTGTATTTATTATACTTTTCCGGAATTGTGAAGGTTAAATGATATATATTTACCAAGATTCACTATTTTTTACAAAGTTTTACCCAATAGAAAATTTCGAACGACCAGATTCATTTGGAATTATGTTTTCTCAAAGTGTGCCCCGTCCAGGAAAGCCCCGCCCCGCCCCAGCACGTCTGCAGCCCCGAGCTGCGGGCCATGGCGTCACCAAGGGTTGCCATAGCGTCACCAAGGGGAGGCTGACCTACTTGTCCCTGATTGGATCCCTGAATGTGACCCTAGCTACTGCGACCCTGGGAGTTTCTGGTGGAAACATTGTAGCAAATCTCAAAAAAATGTATCTGTTTACTGGATTTAGATACAGTTTAACTGAATATGATAACTTTGGATACAGAAATTGGGAATTGGGTACGAAATCTTACTCATAAGTGATGACACTCGTTGCAGTGACACTCGTCGCCGTCACGATTCAATTGGGTCACGACCTAATTACGGACGTTCTCATTGGTTCAATAATTAGGTCGCACTACTTTCCTGTATTACCACAGTGTGGTAATACAGAAAAAATATTACCACAGTCAAGGCTGTCACTGTATGCCTATTTAGCAATTCCGAAAAAGTATAATAAAGAGGAGTTCCTATAAGATTGTACCTGACAGTTCGTTAACATGTCCAGAACTGACCTTAGCAGTCTAATATTACTATAGAGTACATCAGCCAATATTATCTTCCAGAATAGACCTACCGGAGGCCATCAGACAGAAAAACTATAACACGGAGCACACCTTTCACCTGCTTTTAACACCTTAAACCTAGTTTACAACAGGCCCTAGAGGGTGCTCTCCCTGCTGGCGGCTTACAGCGGCCCTCCTTATATCCCGGCTGATGTGAATGTCACCCCCCGTCATAAGGAGTCTGCTGAGCACTGCGCATGCTCAGATTGAAGGTGAGCATTGCGCATGCTCCGTCTGAAGGTTACCTTCACGTAACGAGGGGGGCACCCCGGGCGTCCCGGGTGTGGGGGGGACGCCGAGGGGGGGGGGACACTAAGGGAGACGCTGGGGGGACACTAAGGGCGGGGACAGGTGTGACATTTAACATGAGGGTTCTCCTTATACTTATAGGGGTTAACACGGGGGCACCGGGTAAAGGAGCAGGAGGGGTCAGTGTAGGGGTCAGTTGTCAAAGTCACCAGGGTCACAGACTCTCCCATCTGTGCTATTCTGTGACCCTCACTCCACTTTCTGTCCCTATTTGGGTCTAAATAAAGGCCGTATATATAAAGGTATCAGGAGCTATATGTTACAATTTTAGGAAGAAGAAAATTACGCATACATGAATTATTTTATACAAAAGCATTAGAAGTACAAATAAAGTACACAAGTCTGGAATCGTTTAGTTTTCAAGTAAAACTTCCTGACCATGGGAATATGCAACTCCCCAAAGTTCCAAACCTTGTTTTCCCGTGAGAACTTGACCAGCATCCTGTAGTAGATTCAGGTCCCGGCCAGAAGGTGTTGGCGCCGTGAGGGCCGACTTAGGGGGACCTTTTGTACCTGGTGCCAGGGGGGGGGGGGGGCTACCTGGGCCAACTTTACCTGGGGGGGGGGGGGGGGTGAGGTCGAGCCCAGACTAGGGGGGGGGGGTGGAGGGGGGGGGGGGGAGCGTATACTGAAACAACTGATACAAACACGTACAGAATCTCAGAAATCTCAGAAGCCTGGGCTTTCCCATGAAACAAACCATTAGAGTGAAGCATGAAGTTCCTAGGGGACACTCCCGGACAGTGTACTCTGTACATTGTAAGGGATGTATCAGCAGTATCAGACAAGGGAGTTTTCTCCCGTTTTGTGGTCGTCAGAGGACAACCAATTATAATTCTGGTTGTCTACAACCTTTCGCCATTGTGACAAGTACAGTTATTTCACACAGATGCAGAATGTACTTTTTGTCAAGAGGAAAACATAGTTCAGTGAGTCTGTACATTTTCATTTAGTCATAGCAATTACACCCCATCTGTATAACGTGTTAGAATCCATCTCTCCCATCTCTTCAAACAGACTTAGGTTCGTGTTATCTGGATTGTAGCAGACGATGATCCTCTTCTGTAATGCTGAGATATAGAATACATGCGTAGTGAAGTACTGTAGATGTCTGTAAACTAGTTCACCGACAGACATCTGAGTAAAATGATACCTGCTCATGTACCTACATGGCCTTGTAAGATACATAACAGCCTATATGGCCTTATACGAAACATAACTGCCTATATGGCCTCATAAGATACATAACTGCCTATATGGCCTTATAAGAGACATAACAGCCTATATGGCCATATAAGAAACATAACTGCCTATATGGCCTTACAAGACACAAAACTGCCTATATGGCCTCATAAGAAACATAACAGCCTATATGGCCTCATAAGAAACATAAATGCCTATATGGCCTCATAAGAAACATAAATGCCTATATGGCCTTGTAAGATACAAAACTGCCTATATGGCCTCATAAGAAACATAACAGCCTATATGGCCTCATAAGAAACATAAATGCCTATATGGCCTCATAAGAAACATAACAGCCTATATGGCCTTATAAAAAACATAACAGCCTATATTGACGCAACCTTTATAGTGTAGGCAGGACTATAGCCTGTTTTTACCAGTCACGTGACCTAATGGTTCTATACCTTGTTGAGAGACATCTGCATGATGCTGAGAGGTAGGAGGGTGGCATGGCGACCTGAAGCCCAGGCCTATGGGAGAGGGTTGAAGGAAAAGAGTCTCAAACCCCACTTACAGTTTACAAATGTTAAAACAGTTTTACAATCTGTGAAAAACGTAACATCTCTCGGTCGTCTGATTCACAGCCTTCAATGTCTTGACAAATGACATACGTCATAACATCAGACTCCTGCAACCCAACCGTATCAGGGAATCATAGTGTAATAAAGAAAACAAAAGGGGCCTTCTAAGAAGCACATATTCACCAAGGGGGGGGGACGCGGAATTCAAAAATTCATTTTAAATATGTGTACATTCCAATGCAAATCTAAAGTGTATTTATGCTAATGATAATAGGCATTATTGAATGGGATAATGCGACTTTTGAAAATATTTTATGTAAGGCCCCAAATGTGCCCCATCACTTCACAACTATGTATCCTTCTGACTGTCTGAGTTTTCACCAGACACGAGTGCGAGCAGCAGGGAGAGGGGAACTTCAGCTTGCACATCTATAATTATTCCCACTGTACAGCTACAACTACAGGTTAAAACCCTTAGATATTACAGGCAACAGCCCTTTGATCTTTACCTACTCTGAAACTACTTTCGTTACCTTGACGTAGTACAATATTAAGGCGGTGTCACATTTGGAAAGTCGCCGCATCTGAGAAGTCGCTGATTGAAGACAATAGGTGCTGCACAGGAAGTCCCAGTGGTCGGGGCTTATAATCTCGACAGGTACTGTTTCCACAAACTGTGGAGTAGGGACGAGTTAGCCTTTTAGATAAGTAAAAAATGAGAGGAGTATATATTTAGTTTGCTACGTATTACAACTTTTAAGGCATTTAGTGACAAAACTTGGATTGAGACTAGGCCTTATTCCCATACGCATGCGTAGTACCTATTACCCCCTATTATCACCCATCCCTCACCTCACAAACGAGGCGACTTTTCAGATGTGACGGGGGTGTTCTCCAACTGCAGTAAAACCCCATATCCTTACATTTAGTGCATATCAAGGGGGATCTGGAATTTTTGAAAATGTGCATAGACTCCTGTAAAAATCCAATGGTACTCATGGGAGCTTGAAGGTCTGACATTTAAAAAAAAATTGCAAACGTACTTAATGAAAGGCCCCCTCCAATCCCAGCTCTCCCTCGGGCCTATTTTCAACAGTCACAAGTGCCACCAGAGGGAAAACTGGCAATTAAAACCTTCACCACCCGCTCTGAGAAAATGAAATAAACCAAAAACATCCAGTTATTCAAGTAGTGCAACCAGCAGCTGGGCCTTAATTGGATCGCCGCCATTTTAATCTGCACAATTTAATCTTGCACATGATTCGGAGCCATGTGAAGGCCCTATTACACTACACAACTTTGAGCAGCAATATCGGCACGATGATGATATTACAGCAACTTCGTATGCTGGAGTGATATATTGTTTGAAATTGGCTATTTGGAGTGTTTTACACATGGTTAACAAAGAATTTTGTGTCTATTATGTGTGGTTTCTCGGTGACATTGGGATATGGCAGCTCATGTCGTGCAGTGTAAAAGGGACTGTACTATGGCGGTGGGCCTCAGAGGTGGGGTGTGGGTTTTAGGGACAGGCTAGCCTCCACACACTTCACTGGATTGTTTTGACATTTGGTATTAAAACACATTTGGTATTAAAACACATTTGGTATTAAAACATAACCTTTGTATCAACCTAATTAATGAGCTGAACCTTGTTTTAGGTTAGGGTTCTGGTTTTATCAAAACATTTTTTATAACAATATTCATGATTCGACACTATGCCCTGCGATCCGTACTTTATACTGGATTTTTAAAAATTGTTTCTGGGTTCTGAATAAAAGTGCATTTACAAATATTTCGCACAGGATTCTATTTGTCTATTGATGGAAATGTGAATACTGGCATTGGCTTTCCATTTTGTGAGTTGTTTGATTTCTTGAAGCGTGTAATTATGAGATGAACACGAATCTGATTACTCCCTTCATATCCCTGATTAAATCTTCAAAAAGCATACAAAGTCTCAGTTTATTCACTGGAAAACTGAGAATTAATTCTACCTTGTAAAGGCCAGGTGTGTGGTTTCACCTTTTGACATTAGTATCCTAATGTAGGGGAAGGTTTCAACATCATCAGATTCAGTTACCAATTACTGAAGATTTATACATCTTTGTTCAACACAATAGCCCTATATTTGTGACCAAACTCGGGAAATGGTGTCCTAAGTGGTGAAAAATGAATTTGGATGTACAATCTCCTCTTTAAAATAGTGCAAACCATTTTTAAATATTCCTACTAGGGGCCAAGATATGCTCATTTGAATTTGCCTGCTCTGGATAATCAAAAACTCTCCTGATTTACTCATGTGCTTCATTTCTTTATTATACATAGTTGAACAAAACAATATTTAGCCAAAAATATTTGGTTTTCATACCTTCACAATCGTTCGAAATATGATAACTTCTCATAGAAATCTTCAATCAACTAGCAGTTTTCAGTATTGGGAAGACAAAGGTACACATTTTCAGAAAAAGTTGTAATATTAACATGTTTTTTTTTCAATAACTCAGTTAATAATGGATTTAGAGCAAATTGCCCAATATCCCCCTAGGTTACCAGATCCCGTGACTGGCTACATTTCCTATATTTACCTATACTTTTGAACTCTCCCTATATCCCTGTATCTTAAAAAATTCTATTTGATATATCACAAACTTCATAGGTAAAATTCAAAAGAAACATCAATCAGGCTTGAGTATAGAATAGTCTTGGTTCTAGACACAGCATACTACCTGTAGAAGCTGGTTGTACTTTTGTTAGCTCACGCATGCTTCACCAGGACACAGGATACTCGGTTATTCAGTGCTGCCAAGGTTCTGGGAACATCAGGGATTCAGGCTAAAAAAAACACCATCTAATACAAACTTAACAAATAAATATAAAACATGTTTTCAGTAATAAAATAGCTCAGTATTTGCTCTCAGGCCTCACTGCCATTCCTGGCTGTTTAAACAAACCTTCTATGAAAGGGAGCCAACTGCAAATGTACCGTACTGCCAACACTGACTGTAGAAAAACAGCCTGTGATCATAACACAGGCCTATGGTAACTTGCAATCCATCGAGAAAGAGATTAAACAATACTTGCATTACTTTCGTTCTTGTCCAGTTCTGTTTAAGCAGATCCACCAAAAATTCTGTTTGTTTAGAAACACATTTTGTTTATTAACAAAATAAATGCAAAAACTTACACATTCCTGATATTGTTTGAGCTAGTTTAGATGTCAAATGCAAAAGATAGTAGCATTTAATTATGAGAGATTTTCTTGAATTATTTTTTTCTTAAATATTCAATATTCAATTTTCAAATGAAGTTGTCATCATTGAGCTATGATTTCGTGTACGTTTCTCCATAGATATAGCTGATGAAAAGAAATGTAATATATCTATACGTACAATGAGCTTGGATTGTCACATATTGAGAATTCTGTACTAATCTAATCATGTTTGACTTATAGCTCACAGCACGTAGTTTATAAATACAGATCTGACAGACTGTTGATTAAGCCTGTAATGGGCCTCCAGGATCAGTGTTGGGAATTATAGAAAGTTGCATTATTAAACAGGTACAGGAAAGGTATTTCAGCAGATTGTTTAATGAATAGTTGTTCTTAAAGGGTTAAGGGTGTAGACAAAAAGCACCAACCAACGTGTGGACATGTTTAATTAAGCCGCAATTAAATCTGGAAATTGGAAAGATAAAAAAGATACAGTTGGAATGGCAGCACATAAAGTTGTCAACAAAAAAAACCCATTAGGTCTCTGCGTGTATGTTAATGACCCATCAGAACTATCGCCAGCAATAAGAAATCCCTTATTGGAAACGGCATTTGTTTGAGCGCTGTAGTGAGGCAGGGAAAATATCCGCTTTCTGTAATTAAGAGTAGGTGCAATGCTCATAATGAGAATGTCTTTTTTATGCCTACATTGTACAGAGTAAACAATATGTTTCTCTGTTTGAAGAGAGAGATGTATTGCTGCTGTAACTTCAGACTTATCTCTCAGACTGAAAATGCTTTTGTGAAACAAAGGTAGATTACATGAAACCTTTCACAACCCATATCATATTCTGAGATATAATATGGCATTTGTGACAGGCAGACATTTCATATTCTATATCTTATTTCAATCATTGGCATTGTAATGTTTATGTTGCAAAAGTTTCTCATTTGATATTAAATAAATGATGATGGTGCCTACAGCTTGATGATGACCTTGAAAACACTATGCCTTCATGTATATATAGTACATAATAAAAATGGAAGTTCTGTTACTTAAGTGATATAATATGAGTTAATACTGATAATTCATAATAATTATCATCCTTCTCAGATAGAAGTTTGAATTCAATTTGAAGTGTTGCATTCTTTTTTCCTTTTTTTTTTTTTTTATCAATTAGAACCACTTCACAGTTATAGTGTGGTCTTCCAGCAGTTACAAAGATGGACAGCTAATATTAACAATACAAATAGCAGGTGATATGTATACTTTTAAGTTTCCACATCCTGACTTAACTCCCTTGACTTCTCCTTTATAGGTGGCTGACAAGTGAAAACCTTGTTGGCTGCCTGTAAGCAGATGTCCCTTACAGCAGAGGCTGTATAGGAAAGATTAACACTTGATGGCCAAATAAAAGCGCTTTAATAGTTGGTGGGGTCAAGTTGACATATGGAAATGTCCCCTCAGTAGCTCTACTGACAGGTGTGGTTATATGCCTACACTACTGCTGGTAATGAGGGAATGCTGGAGACAGGTTAGGGGCAGCCTGTAGAGGGAACTGTTGACAGCAGTCTGGTCTGAGAATAGAAACAGTCAATCATATGTACTGTGACATTCAGAAGAAAAATGAACCTAAAGTACTTTGGACAACATATACTCACGATCCGAAAGTGAACAAATATTTACCTCCAAATGGGACTATATTTATGTATTTGCTGGGGTCAATGATTTGACATGGAAAATATATAACAAAGTGTATCTTCCGAAGTACAACTACGTTGGCGACTTAGTAGATGACATGATCACAAAAGTAACACAACTTAAAGATAAACTGCGATTGCATACTAGTAATGTTATTTTTTGTCAGCCTGTTGGCATTGATATTAGTACCTACTGTAATATGTCAATTTGCAATGAATTTCGCAGGCAGCAAAATATAATCAATGATTCAATGCCAATCTTGGCCCACTCGATTACATTGATCAACAAAGACGACAAGTTGATAGGACCCTGGCTTACATCGACTATTCATGAATATGTGAACCATAAACTCTACAATAAATATGGTAAATTGGTCGATGGTTTACACCCCAAACCTGTTTTATCACAAAAATGGGGCAAATTGATCTACATGGCAATCAAAAAGAATTTGTAACTTGCTTTAACCATCTAACTCTCCCTCTGAGGAGGTTGGAGACCAGATATTTGTACCTACTTAATATGTCAATGTGTACTCCAATGTATAATGACTTTTTGCGGAAGACTTGTAACCTGTTTTTTTCAACCACCTACTTTTCCCTTTGCGGAGGTAGGAGGCTGGATATTAGTACCAACTATAACATGCCAATGTGTACTGTCAATTTGTAATGACTTTTGTAGGCAACTGGTACTTAACCACCTACTTTTCCCTTTGCGGAGGTAGGAGGCTGAGGTACTCAATATGGTAACGGTATTACCTGTGAGAAGTGTATATATGTATATCTGTACATATGTAAAGACAAATATTTTTTCTTTTATATTGTATACTGTCGGACCCTGCAGGCTGATCTTTTACTCAGGGCAGTGACTAATTGATTGTTCGGATATCCGTAGCTTGGGATGCTTTTTGCTGCGGTGGCGTTTCTAATGATATCAGATTAAGAGCAACGCCAGCGAAGCCTTACTGTCGGAGGTTTTTCATTGTATAAAGTCACTGAGCCATGAAATCACTCTATTGTGTTGGCCCCTCCTCAATTTGTACCAATTATAGGTTTCAGCTGGGAGTCATGGCTGGTTGGACTTGACTGACCACCCCACCTCCCCCTCTGCCCCTCTGCCCCTCAGGTGATCACCTCTGCTCATTGGTCACTGGTGGTGGCTGTAGTTAGCAGTAGTAGGAGGAGTAAGAGGTATGACTGACAGGTGAGGCACGGCTGGCTGATTAGTATTCTCACCAACAGTCTGACGTCAGGACCCCCCTAACACGTGCGCCACGGACCCACACTGGCCCAGGGTCAGCCACAGTCAGAAGTAGGTCTTCCCCTCCTCACGGGCCCCCTCCGCGGCCCAGTGAGGGTGCACCCCGCGACAACAGCACCCAGGCCCAGGCCCAGCCCTTCACTTACTTAATCTGATTTATGCCTTATCAAGTAAATTTTGTGTTTTTAAAGGTTATCATGTTTTGTTATTTGTCATCCCCTATATATACCAGTGAATTCCTTGATGCACACTTTTATAAGGAAGATAGGGAGTATGACAGTTGGTTGCAAGGTGGCGGGGACTCTACTGATTGCCACCGCAGATACCGGACCCCACTGCAGGGGTCCGGCCAATTCTTGTTTCGGATATTAAAATCCTAACAATCACACTAAGTTATATGTATGGTAGAGACTGTATCTATATTTGTACAAACTACATGAAATATACTAGGCGAATATGATTTAATTGACATTAAGGATCATAGGGGATTTAATCTAACACATTTGAATATTAGAAGCCTATGGCCTAAAATTGATACGTTACGACTGGATCTTGAAACAGTGAACTTAGATGTTATAAGCTTCTCTGAAACCTGGTTCGACTCAAACTTTCCAGATGCTGTATTGAGTTTAAAACAATACAAATTGTATCGTAATGATAGAAACTGGGCAAATGAAATCACAAACAACCCAAAAAAAGGTGGAGGAGTTTGTATCTATGTCAAAGATACTATTGAAGTGAGAGAGGATCATTTAGCTGTGTTTCAACATAGCGACAAAAACATTGAATGCAATTTAATTGAACTTATTCAACCTAATTCCAAAAATATTATAATAGTTAATATATATAGACCCCCACAAGGAAATGTTAACTCTTTTCTAACCCATATGGAAGAAATCCTTAGCTCCATTGACCTATTGCGAAAGGATATCTTTATCCTTGGTGACTATAATATTGATTTCTCGGATACAAAAGACACCAATTGTAAAAATACGATCAAACTTTTTAAGCAATATGGGTGTTTTAAACAAATAGCTGGATTTACACGATACACTGCTACCAAGAACACCTGTATAGACCAAATTTTTACTAATTGTCAATATATACATAAAGCTGGTGTTGTTAATTATAATCTAAGTGACCATCAAATGGTATATATTTGTAAAAAAAAGCATAAATTAAAATCTACTAAAATTGTTTTTGAAGGTCGCTCATACATGAATTACAACCTGAATGTGTTCATAGACAAACTGAAAGCAACTGACTGGGATGCTTATAGAGATATGAATGACCCAGAACAGATGTGGAACTATATGATGACTTCGATACATAAAATATTGGACAATATGTGTCCTATCAAAAACTATAATATTAAGAAGACTAAAGCACCATGGGTAACACCTGAATTGTTGGCTCTGATTGCTGAAAAAAATATTGCTATTAAAAGGGCTAAAAAATCAAAAACAATTGATGATTGGCTCACTGCTAAACGTATTAGAAATAGATGTTTAACACAAGTTCGTCGAGCCAAAGCTGATTTTTGCAAAGAGGAATTAGAAGCAAACTATAACGATTCTAAAAAGTTTTGGAATTCTATATATACAATATTACCAAAGGGTAATAAGATTAAACAGAACCTTAGAATTCGTGATGAAAATTCTGGCTTGAACCTTGACGAAAATGATATCCCTAATTATATAAATGATTTTTTCTCAGATGTTGGTGCTAAATTAGCAAGTGTCCATACTACCCCATGGTACTCTGAAGGTATAAACGCACAGGTCTCTATTACTGATATCTTGACTACTGAAGTTGAGCTTGTTAAAATATGTAAAATTATTAGTAGAAATAAGGCTTCTTCTATACTAAATATTTCCAGTAGTGTCCTACTGGACGCCATTATGTCTATTCCCTTGCAATTTGTACAATTACTAAATTGTTGTTTTAAAACAACAACCATCCCTGACAGCTGGAAATGTGCCAATGTTATACCAGTTCCTAAATGTAGTAATTCATCTTTGGTAACTAATTTGAGACCTATTTCATTACTACGTCTCCCTTCGAAGATTATTGAAAAAATAATTAATAATAAATTGACTACTTTCTTGGAAAATAATATGTTGCTTGATAAAAACCAAGGAGGCTTTAGACAGAAACATTCAACTATACATACAGTTTCTAAATTTGTGGATGATATCTATAATGCGATAAATGTCAATCATGTTACTAATGCTATCTTTGTTGATCTGTCTAAGGCCTTTGACACTGTCAATCATCAAATATTATTATCTAAATTGGAAATATTAGGAATCAGAGGAAAATTTTTAAAATTATTAAAAAATTATCTACACAATAGGTTGCAACATACAACGGTTAATGGACTGACTTCATCCGATAGGTTAATTAAATGTGGAGTGCCTCAGGGTTCTATTTTGGGACCTACATTGTTTTTAATATATGTTAACGACTTGTCAGTCAGTTTAAAGCACTGTAAATATCACCTATATGCAGATGACACTGTACTTTACTACTCGAGTAAATACAACGGTGATATTGGTAATTTACAGAATGATTTAACTCGCTTTGTTAACTGGTGTACACGTAATAAGCTTACAATTAATATTAAAAAGACCAAAACAATTTGCCTTGGACAAAATTCCAAAGTAAAAAAGGTAATAAACAATAAACTGTATATTAGAGGTACTTTATTGGACAAGGTGATGAACTACAAATATCTTGGCATAATACTAGATACTTCACTTAACTTCTCTAAACATATTAATGATCTAATAACTTTTGCTACTAGTAAAATTGCTCTCTTATGGAAACTGCGTAGATATCTGGATTTTAATACGTCTGTTCGTGTGTATAAAACAATGATTCTATCAAAAATAGACTATGGATGTATTATTTATGAAGGGTCTACGAATGAATTGCTTAGCAAATTACAAAAATGCCAAAATACTGCACTACGTGCCTGTTTGGGAGATGTAAGGTACTCTATTGAACACTTGCATACCACCTGTAAAATAGAAATGTTGAATGTTAGAAGACAAAAACAACTGTTAAACTATATGTACAAACAGCAAGGTGATGCTGATATTGTTAATACTCGCAAAATTCACACAAGAGCTCATGATGCTACTCTGTACTTAATACCCAAGCCCAAATATGAGAAAACAAAAAAGGGAGTTTATTACAGAGGTGCAAAAATCTGGAATGAATTATTGCCAGGAAATAGAAATTTACCTACCTATGCACTCTTTAAAAAATTTACAGATACTCTCTGAGCTAATACTCTCTTTATATACCCTGTTATCCTTTGTTCTAGTATTGTTTATATTTATGTAAAGCTGTCATTACGCCTAAATATATTGTTGTATTAACTAAGATCTCTCCCATCATCGAATGATTGTAAACACTCAAATGTTAATATTATGTAATTAACAACCTTTTGGTTGTTTATGATGTATTCATATATTGAATTTATATTGGTTATATATGTTTTTTTGATTATATAAACACACATGTAATTATGTTCGACACTGGAACTCAGAGAATACTAGCTGACTAGCTAACTGTACTTCCAGGATAAATAAAAGAATCCAAAAAAAAAAAAGAAAAAAAAAAAAAGTAAACTGTAGACCTCATGCAGACAAGGACACTTGATCACATTGGTTATAATGTAATTTGCAAGATCATATACATGGATAATGTTGAATAAATGGGATTTTAGAAATTGATAGAAAATGTGACATTGCAGACAGCTCTGGACATACTACCTTATCTATGGGTCTAGACCCCTGAATTCGACACGGCGACACAGCCGTTTTTGGGCTTAGTGACATACGACAGGGGAAATTCTTAAATTCAACACTGCAACAGGCCTAATTCTTAAAATCGACAGGCGACATTGCATTTAGTGACATGCGACAGGGCCTATTCTTAAATTTGACACTGCAACATTGCCATTTCTTAAATTTGACACATGATATTGGAATCCCCCCGGTTAGAGCCTCTTATCTGGACAAGATCAATACAAAAACAGCAATGTTATCATTTGTACATGGTTAGATACATATTACACACTTATGCTGATTAAATATCAATCTCTGTATTTTCTAGTGTGTTCTTTACACTTTTAATGGTGCAATTAGCAGTAAATCACATCACAAATGGCTCGTTTGTCCATTAAACTAACCTTGTCCATCCACATCCCATGGTGCATCATGCAATACATTACGTATTGTGTCGATAACAGTCGGCGAGCAATCATATCCAGACATCATCAGAGCCGCAGTAATTCACAGCTTCCTGCATGCCATGTCGCTCCCTTTTTTAGGGTTCCAATTGCCAACATAAAAAGGACCAGGCGTGTAAATAGGCGGCTGCCGGTCTATCCGAGTGATTTACGTATTCATTATGCCACCAAACGTGTGTCTGCACATCGAGGAGGGATTCCCCACTAAGCTTGTCACTACCGAAGGGCTGTCAAAAAACTAATCTATGGTGTGAGCGAGTGTTGCGCTGCCATCAGTTTGTGTAGGGACATTGTGCCAGCAGGATAGCTGAAAGAGGCCGAACCATGATTTACGACTGAAATCAGAGGTATCTTTTCATGGGAACAAACTTTATGTTGACAGTGAAGTGCTATTAAGAAATATAAACTTGAAATAAGATATTTTTAACTTTTCAAGACCAGTCCCCCCTATGCATGGTTCCTAATTATCCACTTCACTATTCTTTTTATATATAGCCCAGTAATGCACAATTCTTAATTACCTACCTGATGCAGAATATCAGCCACTTCATTATAGATAATGTAAATATCTGTCTTTCTAATCAGTTTCAGCTCGCTATAAGGGGAATAGGATACAGTGTTCAAAATTAATAGCTCACATGTCATTAGGTGCCCGGCATACATAATAACTCATTTGAAAATTGTGTCCTTGGTTTGTGCACACTATAGGAATTCATTCTTGTTTGCACTCAATGGGAGGATAATATAAAAGCTGAATTTCAACCACTGAACAGCTATATACAACCAGCAACACCCAGGCATTCCCCTGGCATCATGTGTGGAATGTGGATGTGGAGACTGTTATCTCACTCCATATCTAGCAGTGGGTTGTTTTTGTTATCAACCAGGCCCAGACATCAGTCTATGAAATTGACATCCACATGTGGCGCTAAACAATGAGGGAATTGAGGATTACAAAATATCTACTGGGCCACCTCTTGAAATATCCTATGATGTTATTAACAGGGATATAAGTATTTTTTCCTTTCTGGTCTTTAGTTGTTACAACACAATTAGCAAGCAGAGGTAATGCTTAGATCACTTTTATAACCTTTTCTGACAAATTAAGATATTTATGATGTTTGATCTCTGCATACAATTTGAAATTATTTTTCCTGTTGAAAATGTCATATTTTGAAATTTATCTGTAAATACTCAAGACAGCTTAATGGTAAATATGGTAAAAACATAAGAGGATGCAGCTGTCGTGTGATGTAATTTTCAAATTGGTTATGACTCAGTCTTTTACCCGTCCCCTCAAGCAATGCGTGTCACACCAAGACATTGACTTCCCTGGTTTTAGAGGATGTTTGGCGCTTGACTTAACTTCCTAAATACTCTGACAGTTCTGTTGTTTCAGTGGAAATGTTATCTCAGGTTGGACTTCAAAAGAAACAACAAAAATGATTATACTTTAAAGGGGGTAAAACTTGTTTTTCCATCTCCACAGAATTTGATATTTCCTTCAGACAAGAGGATTTTATGATATATTTTGCTCAGTTGATCTTGATTTGTCTGGCATTTTTTGATTCTTGATTCGTCTGGTATTTTTTCATGGTGGTTATATCCATGGTGGTCTGCTGCTTACCAAATGCCATTTGGGGGTTGTTACAATTTGATATGCCAAAACAAATCCATTTCTTGACTCTTGAAATATTACTTTTGGATTGATGGGAAAACCAGTGAATCTGTGAACCGAGCAAGTTAAAGAAGTCATAAAGTATTTGTCATTACTTGTTTTTTGTTGTTTTTTTTGATTGGATTTTTATCCAGGCTGAGTTCACTTTATTAAATGTTCTTCCACTGCAGTCCTGTGGATCATTTGGGAACAATTCCGTGCAGGGGTCATCCAAATGTCCCTTTTCCAGGCTGCACCCCATGGGACTCGAACCCATGGGGTGTCAATGCCAACGAGTGGTACCAACACCTCTGTGACGCTGGCCACCCTGACACCCCTGGTATTGGTTATACAGGAAAACATAATTCTTCCCTACTCTACTTTGTCCAACCCTTTCCCAATCCCTGGGATATGTTCCTTATTTGATGGGCTTATTCTAGTGTGCACAAACAGTGAGTCTTATGGTTGCCTTAACAGCACTGGTAGAATACACCAGCAAACGGTCCTTAAAAATGTATAACCAGTTGAATATGCAAAGCTGTGAAGAACCAGCCTGTTATACCGATCCATATAATATGCTTTACGAGCTATTCCTGCCATAAACACATGTTAGAGCTTATACCTTTATCCTCCTGTGCTCTCCGCCCTTATTGTCTGAGCTGCTCTCGGGCTGAGTCACTCATGGGATTAAACCGGTCTGCATCCACAGAAAGCGGATCGAGGACTGATTATTGACAACTCGCAGAAATTATACCCCCTTAATCCCGCTCGTTGTCTCGGCAGCACTCACAGGGACACTCATCTGTATTCATAAATCTTCACTCCATGGCCATTACAACATATCATGTGATGAGTGGAGGCAGGGATTGTTATTCATGTTCTTGATGGTGTTTGTTTTTCTCTGTGAGGTCCTGTTTTGTATGCAGATATATGCGAAAAGCATTCAGACTGGTTGTTGTATTAAGACATACAGTGGTTTTCAACCTGTAGGTATTGATCAAAGCATATTCTATTAATCATTGTGCACGCTCTTTGCACATTTTGAAATTAGTTGCAGGATCATATTTTGAAGTGTATCAGATAACTAAGCGTTTTAGAAAAAAATATAATCGTGTATGAGTCACTGAAACCTACAGTTCTTAGGAATTGATGAAAGAAGGTGAAGGAAAGCAGAAAGTATCCTGCTTTGGCATTTGACTTAAGTAAACATGTAGCAGGCCTTCCACAGAGAGGGAAAACCTGGAAAGGGATCTTGGTTAATGGAAAATCATGGAAAAGACATGGGATGTGTAAAGCTGATACAAATTCATGGATGTTGTAAAGAGTCATGGAAAATCTATTAATGTTGTCCAGAAATTGATCAATTTGTCTATTTTTCTAACTTTAAATTTGTCTGGGGCTAGTTATTTGAAAATTTAGAATATGTACCTGGAATATTGTAATTGGTCATGAAAAAAGCCCAGCATAGAGGCAATCATCTATATATGATTAACATAGTTCGATTATACCTCTATTTTTAAAATTTCCTAGTCATATTTGTTACCTGCAAGAGTTAAAACATGTTGATGTCTTTGCTGTCAGTTTTGAGTTCTAATCCCTACTAGACGATCTAAAAAGAAAGAACAGAAGAAAGATGCCTTAACTGGCCCCCCAGTCTTTCTGTAGTTTTGCCTTTTAGTTCATATTATTCACTAAAGCTGTAAATTATTGCTGTTCTAGTAATAACGTTGAACTCAACAGTACAAAGACTATTTTCTTGTGAGGAGGCTTCAGACGATGCACCAAGGTGTTGACCCCGTCTGTCAGTGTTCTCTCACCCACTCTCCACTTTCAAATAACCTGGCGCTTCTATTGCGGGGTAACCCCATCCCCCTTGTATGCATCTTTAATCGCAGTCCCCCTTTTTTGCGATTTCCCTTCAGATTCTCGTGTATCGGCATGTTAGTGTTGGGTGTACAGAAGCATGTCTTTGTTGCTGTTTTTCACGCGCTGACTCATGCGGAAGTGTCGGCTGTGTCTCCTTACTAGGGAAGTTCTTTCTTCTTTGACTAATATGAAGGGTGCAACTACAGATAAAACCTCAAGCTTTTGTATTCAAAGCTATTACAGTGAAAGAGCAACATATTAGAAAGATATTTGGTATGACATAACACATCTTTAGAGATAAACCTCTCTAAACTTCTATAAAAAATGCCACATTCAGATTGATAGCCTAGGTCAGAAAACATTAAGAAACATTTCATAGAACAAATTCTGAGGTTGAGGATCAGAGTTCCAACCTCCTTATGATTTCAGGCAGCTCCAAATATACTGTTAATTGTGCAGATAGAGTTACACAGACTAATATAGACAAGGAGTGGGGCTGTTCTTTTCTTTGGACATTAAGTGTCTCAGACACTTAGCATTTTCTCCAAATGTGACTTCGTATTCACTTTTTTGTCAAAGCTGTCAAAGTCTTGTAAGAAAAATTTCTTTTTTTCAATAAGTCATTTAACTTAATCTTTTTCCCTCAATAAGAATGACACCCAAAACTAGAAAGGAGAAAATACTTTCTTACTAATTAGTCTGTAAATGAACCTTAATTAGGAAAAAAAAAAAAAAACATCATTTGATACGAGTAATGAGGGGTTGGAGATAATGAAGGTAACATATTACTGCAGGAGTACATTTTATTGCAGCTGTTAATTGGACATTTGTATATTTTCTTTCCAGTAAAAGCAGGCCAAAACGCTTAGGTATGGTTCCCTGCAGAGAAACCTTATTGACAAGCACATGAAATTGGAATTTCACATGTAATATTGATTACAATTTTGTCCTAACAAGAAGGATGAATTTTCAGATGTATGTCCAATACTTCATAGTCCACAATATTGCACATTAATCATGTATAGGGTAAAAGTGTGCAACGTTTTGTTTGTTTGATGTACTCTTTTATTTATTATGCAAAAGACGCTAACCTGGCTTATGATCAGTCATAATTATTTTGGGTAGATGCGGCTTATTTCAAGTGGAAGAGCTTTTGATCAATGAATAATGATAATTATACTCCTGAATAATATCCCTGTTCACTGAATAGTTACCCTAGTGCTGTGCGTTCTTACAAAGGACTTAATACATTTCTAGTTGCAAAAGGTATGTCCAGATTTAGGTTCAGATTTGCCATATATTGGGATAAACTATCTGTCTCATGTTGTATTTGTCATACTGACAGCGACCGCCCGCGGTGTGTGGGACAGTTTACATATCACATTCCCTGACATATCTCAGCCGTCAGTTTACTGTCCCGATATGAGGTCTGTCTATATATTCCACCCAACCTCACAGGCTGACCACAGATACCATATCATATAACAACTGATTTGACAACTTGCCTCCCTGGCCTCAGGTCCAATGTGCTGTTCCTGAGACTATTAGACAATGTGATAGGCAGCTGTCATACAGATAAAAGATAACACAGTGTCTTATATACCAAGGAGTCTTTTCAGGCTAGGCTTGGTCCCAGTATATATGCTGTATTTCAAGTCTTTTACTTAATTTGATTTATAGAAAATTTGTACCTTACTGCTATAATGTGTGCTGGCAAAATTAATGGTACCCTATACATTTTTAGTAAATGTAATAGCTACTCAAGGAATTAATAAGTCAAGACTATCCTGATACACCCTGTCATGTGTTGTGGTCCATTTAGATAAATCCTTATATATCTGGCATGAAATGTTGATCCTAAAATGGGTAGCCAAGCTTAGATATATTTCACAGTGTATTTCTCTTGTTTTATGAGAAGACAATAAATTTGTAACATACATAAGAGACATTCTAGTAAGTCATACTAATATTCTCATCCTAATACAGTATAGTTATGTGGTGAGTTGCCAGTCTTTAAGTCCTCTGCCGGTAATACACAGCATTAATCAGACATTCAGATATGCTCCGAGGCATAGATTTGCTTTACAGTGGGTCTGAGTCCAGGTACCGCTACGTACATAACGGGGTATTTTGATCAAACATCCAGCAGGGGTACATATGAGAAGTTAAATTACCAAAAGCATTTTTACCCACAACATCAATACTAAATTCCAAAATTGCATAAAAACCTGGAACTTTATTTGAGGAAGTTTTAGTTTTATAAGTTCATGCTTATTAAGACCATGCTAATTATGCTGAGTCATCATAGCTACTGAGAGCACAAACAGGAAGTGGGAGTCTGTTATAGACCGTAGAACGGCATATTGTACAGTAATTAACGCTGTCCCCGGGGTACGGAGCGTGCCCTGTATGCTGGTTGGTCTACCTGCCTGTGTCCTGGGGGACTGCTCACTATGGAAATGGGAGTTGAGTAGGGGTGGGGGGTGGGGTGGGGGTGGGGTTAGACCTTAATTACTAAAAATAATAACATTATAAAACAACTGAAATTATCATTATCATTAGACACGTCCTATCATATATATGCATGTTCTATATAGACTATAGTTTGGAAGTATATCATCCAAACCTCTTCCTTATGCTAAAAGATTATAGCACTATAAAGAACTAATATTTTCTAACTTATTAGACAGAGTTGCATCATGCAACTGGTCCATGTGGTTGAGTAAGATGTCTCCATAGAATCAGTCTGTCTCTGATATGTGCCATCCCTGTTATATGTGAGTACCGGGAAACAACCAGCTGCCACTGCGACGTTATTATAACGTTCTGGTTATGTTCTTCAACAAAAACAGAATGTTCTTATTAGGTTCTATTTTGGATTCATCTTAACCTCACCAAAAAATAATGACATAGTAACATTCTTATTTGGTGAGGTTTCAACCTTACCATCAATAGCATAATTGTTATGTGCTACCTTAGTAAGTAACAGACTGACTAAAAAGAAGTATGGTTGCAGAATGGTTCTGTTATGTCACGACTTGGCTGGGTGGGCTCTCATCTCAGCAATAGGTGGGAAGGATGAACATATAACTTGTAAAACATACAATGAAAAACACATAACACCACTTTTTCAAGTTTTATACTAGAATGCAGTTGCTTTTTAGCACCAGGACAACTGGGGCATGAACAGATACCTTTAAATTTCTTCAGAGTTTTCCTGTTTATACTTATCTGACGAGAGTGGTACTGCGTAACTGTAATGACTTGTGGTGAGAGTATAAACAGGAAGTGGAGGTCCAGTATAGACCGTAGTACTGCGCAGTAATTAAGGAGGTCCCCGGGGTATGGAGCGGGCCCCGTACGCTGGTAGATCTACCTGCCTGTGTCCTGGGGGACTGCTCACCATGGTAATTGGGGGGACGGGGATAGGGGGAGGGAGTTCACGGGTATTCTACAGGTGAATGGTAAAAACGAACTGTACAAAACGGAACAAGAAACGAACATAAAAAAGACTAAAAACAAAATAGATTGTTTCACCTCTTTAACCCATATTATTATTCACCCTGTGTGTTGTGTATGTGTGTGTTGTGTGTGTGTGTGTGGTGTGTGTGTGTGTGTGGTGTGTGTGTGTGTGTGTTGTGTGTGTGTGTTGTGTGTTGTGTGTGTGTTGTGTGTGTTGTGTGTGTGTTGTGTGTTGTTTGTTGTGTGTGTGTTGTGTGTGTTGTGTGTGTGTTGTGTGTGTGTTGTGTGTGTTGTATGTGTGTGTGTCTCTGTGTGTACATATAATTATGATGTGATATAATCACTCCTTTAATTGCTGATCATTACAAAATACAAACTGGTATGCTCTGCGCCCTACATAAATATCATGGATAGCGGGGTCGTTTCACGGTCTGTGAGCACAGTGGTGCTGACATATATATGTTTTAGTCTGTAAGTTATAACTCATTGTATGAATATAACCGGTCCAGTATATAACTCATTGTATGAATATAACCGGCCCAGTATATAACTCATTGTATGAATATAACCGGCCCAGTATATATACAGTGAAAACTGAGAATAGTTGTATGACTGGCCTCGGGAGCCAAGGTGGTGGCGCACCCAAACTTCACGTTTCACTTCTGGCCAACACCTTTCTACAGGCTTTGAACCTCTGGCCGAGGTCGTTCAGTCAATAATCACCAAATAATTAACCCGCTTCCTCCCACATCCCACTCAGTCCCCCCACTGACCCTGTATGCACCGCTCGCCACTGTCGTCATACCATTCATATTGCACATCTCCAGTAAAGATAACGGAACCCCAAGTTTGTCCCTGAAATAATTAACGCGTGCTTTGCCTTCAAACCGTGACTTGGAATGTCGTGAAGTCCCTCTTTACGGTCGTGATGAAACACTTTAACAGTAGATCTATATATGTACTTCATATGGCCGTGTCAAACACCGTTCTTTCTCTTGTTTCTCCAGCTGAACATGCACATCAGGAATAGCGATACTGTGAACGTATTTATTTTCGCGCTGTCATTATTGCGTGAAAATATAACTGAGTGAAACATTTGATTATTATGGATCAAATAGAAATGATAACAAAATGCACAAAATTTAATGTATCATTGCTCGAATATCTAGCAATATAACCAAACATACATTTCCCTCTGGGATAGTAGTAAAATATCCTGGTCAACCCCCCTCCATATATTTTATATGTAAGTGTGATATAATTAGGTGTCTTTATTATAACACACCTATCACAAGTCTCGTATCTCCGTGTCTTTTATGACGACTGCCCCGTCCCCAAACCACTAAACCCGTCATGGGGGCGTTATGGATCGGAGACGGCCCCACTCGGGGGGTCCGGGGCTTCCTTATGAAAGGGGTCGGGGAGTTTCATAGATTTAAGATTTATAAATACTAACGCATATTTCATATCTATGATTGCTCATATATAATCCTGTGGCGTTCTTCAAGAGAAATGTTGGGCGCCCAATTTCCTCCATTTGATTTTATTTTTTTAACTTTCAATTAAGAAAATCTATTTTAGTCGCCGACAGTATCTTCACAGATAATAACATATTTAAATCATTGCGTCATTACTGAAGGCCTATATTTCCTCCGTCCTATGCGTATATCTAACGCTACTAACGCTCTGTGTTCTTTGTGAAGCCCCAAACCTCCTCTAGTCTGTAATGGCCCTTCCAGGTTGTTTCTGTATAGTAGAACACATTAAACGTGACACTCTGTAA
The DNA here is from genome assembly GCA_936440205.1 of Lepidonotus clava. Lineage (NCBI taxonomy): Eukaryota > Metazoa > Annelida > Polychaeta > Phyllodocida > Polynoidae > Lepidonotus > Lepidonotus clava. The sequence continues at coordinate 52,583,163 of OW387142.1, forward strand.
AAACACTACACGTCAATTTACGTTCTGACTCTAACTGACTATCTTCTCTTCTTCTACAGGTTCACCATCCCGCCCCATCCCGCCCCGCCCCGCGCGTGTCGGGCCGAGCGTCGCCGCCCCACCCCACTCACACCGCGCCGCGCTCCCTTAGACTGGTGTACAGAGGCCGGCCACGGGGAGAGAGGCTGGGGAGGAGTGTGAGAGGGACAGGCCCGTGTAGGCCGAGAGGAGAGAGGAGAGGGGAGAGGCCCGGCCGGGCGGTCAGAGGGAGACACATCAATAGGGGAGCACGGAGGGAGACGAGTCACTCAGTACTACTAGTAGAAGTGTAGGCAGTGTTCCCGCAGTGTTCAGCGCCGCGTGTTGCCGCGTCCTGCTGCCGCGCCACCCTTTATACACGCGCCGCGCCGCTCCCACCATACGCGCCACCTCAACCTTACGCGCCGCCCCGCTCTACGCGTCGGTCAGCGGACATACCCACACTACCCACTGGAGGACGCGGGGTGTAGAGGCACGTGGCCAGGACGGGGAGAGAGGCAGACGGGCCGCCGGGAGGACTGGGGACCCGTCTACACCACACAGATAACACTAAGGGACGGACGTGGACGCGCGGGGATACCGCCCGTTAGGGACACAGTGTGAAGAGGCCTTAAGTGATACGTCAGGCGGCTACAGGTGTCTCACACAGTGGGAAAACACCTGTGTATAAACTAGGGGGGACACCTTACATCTGTGTAGTCTGTGGGACACCTTACACACAGGTGGGACGTAGTGTGGAGGCCGTACCGTACCCAGCAGAGTGTCCGCACTCAGCGTGGACTCTCTTAGCAGCCTCTTACTCTGTATCATGAACTGTTCAGTTCTTAGCACACCCACCGTCAGGATCACACAGGAGGATTATAACACAGCCACAGGAGCAAATCGGCCCTAATTGACGGGCATTAACCTACTGTAAAGGATATAAGGAGTTCACATATGAGTTATGACAGATATAGAAGGGTTTACATAAGAGGGATAGCAGATACAAAGAAGTCTACATGGAAGTATAACAGACTTTACCGTTGATATGTACTGTATCTGTACGGGCAGGTCGGACCACTCCTAAGTCGGCCACCCACAGAAGTCACCTGAAAGCCAACACCTGTCACTGTACACCTGGTTATTACAAACACCTGATACAGACACATACTGATAGTAGGGGACGGATACCTACAGATAGTGGAGGACAGGTACCTTTAGATGGACCAGAGATAACATAACAAGGCCTATCGCCACATATTAATGACCAGTGACATTTATAACAAGGCCTATCACCACCCCTATTACGGACTTACACAACTTACTATGCCCGTATCCTCCTCTTTACCAGGGAAGTAACTGATCCATATCTGGATCATTGGATCAAGAGAAGGTCTCCAGATGTTCACAGGGCATTATCCAATCACCTGTTAAGGCTAAAGGGTGCCATAGGATCATAGACAAGGAAAGACTTACCTGATCACTCACCCCCAAGTCTGTATACTACTTCCCTCTACTATACACATACAGTATACCAGGGGCTCACACAGACCCCTACACTTATATACTACTACCCCTGAATCTCTATACCCACAGACCTAGGGGTCAACACATCCCCCCAGCGGTCAGCATGGAGTCTCCTGTGTCGGTGGACCTGGAGCGGGGGGTGGTACCCCGGGGGGTGCGGAGGGCCCCCGCGGGGTCCCGTGGGGGGTCCGGGGGGTGCTGCACGCACGGGGGGTGCTGCTCGTGCTGTGCTGTTAACCGGAGACTGGTGCCCGTTAAGATGTCCTACTTCTTCACACTGGCAGGTGAGTCAGCTTATGTTACTGCTAACTGCTTGTTTTACCTTCGTTTAGTTTTCAGGGCTGGTTTAGGGCTGGTTCTAGTTAACACGCTACCTGAGAAGTTTACAGGGATGTCAGTCTTTTTGTCTGATTTTCAGAATGTTAGAAAAAAACAAATAAATCCCTCAAAACAACAATAAAGTTGCAGTCATACCTGAATTCGTTAGAGGTGTAACCTAGTGAATCCCGTGGCAGCCCCTCAGAAGCTGTTTAGACTTTCAGATATATTTCAGATGAAATTCAGATTACATACAAAATCTGAAACCCGTAGAAGGGAGTAAGCAAATATTGCTTTCTAATTAGTTGATTTCAAAATGAATATAACTTTACTGCAAACCCCTTAGTTTCCAAGCCTAGACTTTAGTTTTCAGGGTTTTTCTGCCAACCCTGAATTACATCTCTTGTACTGCCATATACTTCAATGTGATCCAAGGTTAGGTGATAGAGAAATATAAACGTATGCCTATGTTTAGTTATTGCACTACCATCTGTTATCCAGTTATCGTGGTATCCTTAATGACAGGCCCGTAACCCCCCTTTTCAAGTTAAAAATATTGAAAATATAGGCAAAAGTTCAACTTTGTGGAACCTCCCCCCCCACACACACAGCAGAACCTTGGTACAGGCCTGTAATGTACTCTAAGATTACATAATTCACATATTTAGATGTGGTGATGCAGGTTATTGCCACTAGGTGGCATGCACTGGTAAGTGGGTTATTTCTCTTACAAGTTGGCTTTTAACAGTAGCTGGAGGCTATTGAAAGTGCTGGTTGGTTGGTCATGAAAAAACATGTATAATATAGCAATTTTGTCCATTATTGATAAGTCTATAGCGTGTTCCTGAAGTTTTCTGGTTCAGAAAAAAACGAATGCAATGCATTCTGTTATTAACAAACTAACACTGTTTTCCCTCATGGCATACATGAGTCTACTCTATCATTAACAAGCCAATATCAACACATAGTTTGCTGGTAAAAAAGGTCATTTATACTGGGGCAGGCCAATATCATGGTCAGCTATTTGGCTGGTTAGAACAAAAAAAAAATCTGATATTTTATTCTTCTGGTGAAGATAGGCTGGTTAGCATACATGAGTGTACTCTGTCATAAACAAGCCAATATCAACACCTATTTTGCTGGTCACAGAAAGGTGTAATGTATTGGAACAACCTGATATGAATGAGCTGATATCATGGTTGGCTATTTGGATGGTTAAAAAACACAAAATAATCGTGCAAGCCTATATTATAGTGTGCTGAGGACAGCCTATCCCTGCATGCCGTGTAGCGCGTGCTGCAGTTCGGCTGGGTGCAGGACAGGTTGGTTGGTTGGTTATTGGTTGCTTTATGCCCTAATCAACTGCCAGGGTTATATCAAGGGCGGTGATGGTGATCGAATCTATGAGAAGGTAGAGACCATACCCCTACACATTTACCGAAGTAGGTGTTCTTTAATGTGCCTGGTCCCATAGACAGGGCCAGACACACAACAGCCGTTGGCACAAGGCCTTTGATATCCCAGTTGTTGTCACTGGGAGAAACACAGAGGGGTGTAGCAGTCCTGCCTGGCCCAGCCGAGAATCGAACCCGGCTCTCCCGCATGCCAAGCGAACGCTCTAACCACTTCACCACCCCGTGCTCCTAGGTGCAGGACAGTCCTAACCACATTACCCTGAGGGAGTTAGGTCAATTACGACCCCGCTGTACCTCACTCCGACTCTCCCATTCCGAGTCGACTTGAATTTGGGTCTGATGTAATTTGGTATGAGGAACACAACTGATGTGATTCTGATGTTTCTCTAGTGTGCATAAGAAGTTTATTAGTTTGACTTTACAGAATTGCAATGATTCAACCCCGTATTAGAGAGGGATTGTCAGTTGTAGTGCTGATTCTGTGTAATAACCTTAATGTTCAGTAAGTGAGTGTTGTTGAAGCTTTGATAATCTCTTAAAGGGAGCCAAAATCAATAAATTCAATGCAATGTTCCAAACTCAAATAATCATGTAAGTACATTCCTTTAGCCTATTTCTAGCTCATGTTAAAATCTAAACCATGAAATATGGTGAAAAAATCATAAAAGCATGTTTTCCTTGCTCAACTCAATTAATGTGTAAAAATGGGATTTGTTTACAAACAAATAGAAATATTACCATCTCTTGTGGAATTCTACTTCTGTTTGATCTAGTTTTCACAGCTTATACTTTACCACAGTCTCATCTAACGTATTTCTATAGATATTTGAGTTTTACAAATTTTGTCAAATGTACCGGTTTTTGGTCCCTTTATGTACAACATTATGACTAAACTCAGTAGTAAGGAGAGTTGCCAAAGAGTGTCAACGGGTCGACCTATACATCTGAGGGATTCTCTGTACATCAATTTCAATCTCAAACTTCTATGTAAGGAGGGAACTCCTTGTAGTTAAGAGGAAATTTTCATGTCTAAAGATACCCATATAATTATGTTGACAAGAGATCATGTGATTATTTCTCTGTCTAGGGTACCTTTTTCCTAAAATAATTCCAACCCTCATTGTTGTAGAAATTTGTTGAAACAGTGACCACTCCCATCCAAAGGCCACTTCTAGAAAGACCTTTAAATACTTACCAGTGACCACAATGCCCTTAATGAGACCTCCCTATTTAAGGTCTGACCTATAGAGTGTAAGAGTGACCACTCTGTTTAACAGAAAACCCTACTTATTACAATTGACCCTCTCCTATGAGTGGCCTCCACATTTTAGGTGTGACCTCTACATTCCTTGGGTGACCTCTATAGTGACCCCTGAGGCCACCTCTATGTTTCACGAGTGACCTCTGTGTTTAAGCAGTGACCTTCTGATCTCAGGGGCCAATTGTCGTGTTTGACTTCCGTCTCTTGTGGATTAAATCTATGGACTTTGGTCCACTTGACACGCTGCAGTCGCCCGTTACCGTGTTAGGGTACCCGCGGGGCACGCTGGTCTGTGTCCCTGGGACACACAGGGACATGCGCCCTTTGATATCGGGTCGATAAGGGCAGGCGGATGTCTCTGTAGATCAAAGCTCCCTACACTCAGGTTACAATAGCATACAGTGCCATGACAACTGACCAGCAGTTCCCACAAAGCTCTAGACAGTGAGGCTCCACACACACACTGCAGTCAAGGAAAATTACCTTTTAATAAAGGCATAGGTTGAGACACCCAGATTGTCAAATATGCAGCTAGTTGTTATCATGTTCAGCCATCAATACATGAGAATTTAAGAATGATGGCTTTAATTTACAGCTGCGGAGGTCAGTCCTTGACCTATGTGTCACGTGTACAAACTTTATTCTATTGATAATTGTGAATGAGCCTTAAACACTTTATGGAGCATTTTATTAATATTTATGATAATCATAAGGTCTACAGTTGATGCTTGGGTGATCACCCATCGGCTGCCTGCAGTCTTTTTTTATTGCGCCAAATAATACTTTGTTTTCATCAGATAAGCAAACACATTTAAACAAGGTATATACTTTCAGACTGTTGAAGGCAAATGTTTTTTGTGAGTGGCCATTGATGAATTTCTGATTAACTTGTAAATCCTATTGGCTTACATCTGTTCTTTTGTTGGTAATCTCCATAATGGAGTCCGCTTAAAAAAAAAAAGCCACCGTGAGCGTGTCATCTTTTAATGTGTGCAGCCCTGAGATGGATGAGTCGCTATATTAACCAGGACAAATGGCAGCAGGGTAGGGTTGACCGATGATGAAAAAGGACGGATGACCAATGACAAAAATATGATCTACATAATCCGAGACGGCTCCACAAGATAATCTCAGAGGATTCTGGGTAATTGATGACATGTCAGAGCTCAGCATGTCAGCTAAACAAACCCAGAATATTGACCCTTTTCCCTGGAGTAGCAGGACCTCCTATTTTAACATAATGTTAACCAAAAAGACTTTTTTTCCTGGGCATTTCTCCCCCCCCCTCCAACATTCCCTATACATTTGTGAGTAGTATTGACAAGAAAGGCCTTCGCTTCTTTGGATTATAGTTAGACAGAAGAGGAAATGAGTGCAAATTTCACACAACTTCTCAAATGTCAATTCTTGTCCTGAGCTTATGTTGGAAAATGATATTACAAGACAAAGAGTCATAAAATGTTATTGGCGGTTGAGGTTAAAAGATATTACATTTTTTTCTGAGATTTAAACCATTTTTTTTAAAGACAGGAACTGTACGAGTCTTATCTTAGCTGGAGCTCCCCTTTCAGCCAAGTTGGATCCACCCATGCCCTGGATCTGCCCTCCCCAACTAGTTCTGGATGCAGGAAGCAGTCTATCAGCTCATAGATAACCCCCACCACACGGTGACAAACGACTCTACGTGCCGACTTTACACTCCGTTCCAGCCTGTTTTATGAAGCCCCATTAAGCTGTTGTCCTTCCCTGTGACCGTCGCCTTGTGACGGATGAGGTATTCACGGTCGCAAGCCACCAATGATTTGTTTTTTGATTTGGCAGTTGCTTTAAAGAATTTCTACAGCCTCTAGATGCCAGCATAAAAGAAAAAAGACATTTAGCGATCTCTCTGATTAAAATCCACATTGCTTTCAGAGATCTGTCCGATATCGAGAGCGAACAGACTCCAACTGTGCCCAATATATTCTTTTTTGTGTGAGTCATAACATCAGGAATCCAATTTGAGATGTTTAAGGTTGTGTCTAATTCCCATCTGTACAGAGGAGTAATAGTAGTAGCAACTGATAACGCATCAAGAAAGACTCTGAAAAGGCATTGTTTGATTAAAAGAGACTCGCCCTAGGCTGAACATTGTTAATGTGTCTCGCCCGCAGCATACCGAATTGACGAAGCCACATAAGACAGGTATTGGGGGCCTGGAGGCCCTGTCTTATTCTCCGCTCTCCTCAGACTTCCCTGTGTTGTTCCTGCTGGGTGCAGCAGCCCTGTCAGTGAGGCCGGAGTCAGCTGGTGCCTGCGGGCAGACAATGCAGACAGGGGGTAATCAACGAGCCATGATTACCCGCGGAAGGGGACGACCCCGCCAAAGGCCATGGGTGGGATGCGCCTTACCGGTTACATTTCCACAGTCAGTGTTCTATAGTAACCTTTTGTTTAGTGCCTCAAGCTTCTCAATAACTGTTAAAGGTTAATTTTGACAATGATAACATAGAATTTGTAAGGCTGGAGATTTAGTCAGGATGCAGTCTTTTCTATTTTGCTTTTCATAGTATTTTAAACCTCTGCTCAATTTTGTAAACATGAGATAATTAGAAGATCATTTCGTGATTTTCCAAATAGATTCTTATTAATTAGACCTGACAGCAACTTGAGTTTCCTGTCTTTGCTGTTTGTGCACCACTCATGCTTCCCATCTATTCTTTCTATTAACGAAGGCCATATCTACTGCCCATAAATTCTGTTTCAATAAAATTTGATTGTGCTCTGGGTTAGCAAATCTTAGTCAAAGTATAAAGATTTTGATGGGCACATGTACTCAGCTGCAGACTATTAAATAATCCAGTTATTGTTATGCTGAAATGGCTTCCCATACATGGCACCTGAGGGAGAATCTGCCTGAGTTGGTCAGGTTAGGCCACAGGTTAAGGAGTGAACACGTCCAGGGATCTTGGATAGAGGCAGGTCAAGGATGGATCGCGGGATAGGGTGCATGCACTGCATGGTACACGTTATAAATCCCTCCTCCCTTACGCCCAATGAAAGATTCAACAGGATAATATGTTTTTGCCCAGGGCCAAATGAGAAACAGTCAATTTGGTTTCTGTGAAGACAAAAACTTGTAGCCATGAGCAGTAGCAGTGTTTCAAATTGATCAGAGACAAAACACATTACTTCCTGAATAAATGGAACACGAAATCCCAATGGTGAGCATTGAAAAAGGGTATACCTAGAAGACTTTATTGTTCCCCCAGGAGATGAATAGTGAAGCTAAGTGTCTTCAATAACTGCCATCAATCAATTTATGCCCTCACTTAACAAATACTGATTAACAGAAATTCATCCTCTCCTTTCCTGAACCCTATGTTAAATGACCTGTACATATTTATTTGTACATAATTTTCCCAGCAGGATGAACAGGTACTGTGTGGTTGGGTGTAGGAGGGCACAGGTCAAACATCAAATTAATGCACTCTACAGTAAGCCATATAATACCCCTGTCATCTTCCACAATGTCGCATGAAGTATTCAGTAGGGTAATCTGCTTTACATAGTGCGGAAAGCGCAAAGTCAGATTTATGCCCATGTACAATAACCAAAATCAAAGGATGCTCTTCAGGTTAATCAATTATTAAAGAGTATTAACATAATTTTTAAAAAGGGCTAGAGGCAGCTCTGATTTTGCCCAGATTCTAATTCTGCCATCTTTTATTATGCTCTACTTCAGAGGTACCTTTTCCACTATCTCAGCATTTCTGTATACTTTTTGATATAAGTCTTTCTTTCATATGTCCCCAAGTCTGAAAACACAATGATGTATTTTGATTTCTGGTAACAGGCAAGTGGTGTATCTTTGTGTCAGAACCGGCATGCTTGAAATTTGTTCTTCAGTCAGTTTCTGCTTTAATAGAGAAGGGTGGTTTTAAAGAATTCCATTTTTCTTCTTTGCAGATTGACAAAACTTGCCAGATTTTAGTTGAATAAGTAATTATGCTAGTTAACATGATGAAGATGTTGACGGCTTGTTTCAAAAGAACCTCCATACCCTTCTTGCTTTCCTTAAAAAGACAAGGGTTAAAAAGAGTTTTTAACAAGGAAAACCTGTGTAAACGCTTTCAAACCTCCATGAAGCCACCTAAACCCTCTGAGGGCCACCCTAATCCTCCGCAAGGAAATTCTAAAGCTTTGCAAGGAAAGCAAAACCATGTCTGCACAGCAGGGCAAAAGGTCATTTTAAGCAAATGAAATGCAAATTCCCTTAATTTTGAAAAAGTATTCTTCATCCTTATGAAAATAGGGCACTATATCTATACTGCCATATCTGATCCTGCTGGCCATCTTGGTTTAATTTGATTGTACATTTCACTGGTTTGTGCAGTGTTGAGAGGCTGCAGGCAGTAATCCACCTCATCAGCTGTCTGTACATTAGTGCCAAGTGACAGGTGTAGGCCTTTCATCTGCCTCCACAGGGGAAGGAAATTACATATTTAACTAGGTTTACTTTGAGTAGGGTTCTGTGTTCTAAATACAGACAGTGACCATGTTCATCTTCTTTTCATTTGATATTCTAGGTTTTTAAGACATAAATGTATATTGAGTGGTTATTCTCATTATGCAGTTGCACTTATCCATATTTATATATAACTATGATACACAATTGTACATATAAGCATCGACATAATACTTTTCCAAAAAAATATTAAGAGGATTTCCTGCTAGTCTGTAGATGAATATTGCTTGGATATCAAAGGCCCACTAAAGAATGTACAGAAGTTGCCATTGCAATAGGCTTTGACAAAGTCTGGACCCTTTTAGTAGATAGCATCTCATGCATTTACTAGTGGATTCCCTTTGAAGTAATGTACTTCTATGTCTTACACATTGAATGTGTAGTAAATGTTTGCGCTTTTTTCTGTATTTGACAGAGAAGTGTCTAACCATATCCCTATCTGTCTTTTATATAGACTTATACAAACTGTGATTTTAATACAATTGCTGTTTGTGCTAACATGCATATTAATCCTGTTGTCTTAGATTATTATTTTATATCTATTTTGTCATTTGTTTATATACTTATCTATTATTGTCTTTATTGCCTTAATTTCTTTCCCACTTTCTTTCTATTTTTCCTTATTGGTGCAAATGATGCATACAGTAAACTATAGTTTGTATGAGAAAGAAGAGAAATATCTGTTTGTACTTACTGTCCATACATACAATCCCAAGGGCACCAAAGAACCAATAAAACCTCTTTGCGTGTTTTTGCTTGGTCCAAACAAGAAGGCTCCATTTGATTGGAGAAAGAGTTGGAAGTCATTAATTTCTACTTTATGAGTATCACTGTGACATTTGATTGCACTTTTCTCTGATAGAGCCATGGAGACAAAAAAACCTGTCTGTCACTTTAAAGCCAGGCCCAGACTGAGACGCGTATTGATTCCTCATATCCTGGGACCTATCCGGCCCACCGGGATAGCCGGTTGGAGGGGAAAACATTGTACGTCCTTGATGGAAGCGCTAGCCGACCGGGCACTAGGGCCCCAAAGAGCGTAAAGGACATGACGGAAAACAATTAGAACTGAAATATGGTTATAAAGCCGCATCTAAAAGCAACTGAAGAAAAAGCCTTGTCTCTTCAGACTGCCTGTTGTAGTATATTTTATTCTTGAATGCCATTAAATGTGTACATTTGGATTCAGATTACACATACAACTAATCTTCTTACTTTTACTTACTTTCATGTTGATATAGAAGTTAACATTCTCTCATTTTGATGCTGAAGTCCTTACAAGTCCATGATGATATTTTACAATTAACAGATATTGCCCAGACACTTTAGAACTATCCAAAATAAAAAAGTCCTAAATTATTCTAAGCAAAGAGTTTTCCTGGTTTTACCTAGCAACCTTTTTACTCGGGAAAAAGCTCAAGGGAAAATTTGGAGGGAGGAAGAGCTGCATGCCCCATGTAATAAGATTGGTTGCGGTGAGAGCTATTGTATCGTAAAACAGCCGTGATGACTTGTCGCCCGCTGTCAGTGCTGGTCACTTGGTCCATTCATACTCCATAGTGGGCCGGTCCAATAAGGCACCTTTAAGGGATGGCCACACACACAGATATATGGTTCAGTTAGGTAGGTTTGTTTAAGGAGGCCTTTTAGTCTTTTTCATTTCCATAGTGTTTAAAATCTTGTTGGTAAGTGAAGCACTTTTGTAAATTCTGTCTTAAAGGGAGCCAAAAGCAATAAAAGTGACGAAATTTTGCAAACTCTATTAACTATTGAAATACATTCTATGGCTATGACTTAGGTCCATAGTAAAATATTTCCCTGTTTAATTTTAGTGACCCACCAACATATGTTTGTTTACAAACATTGTAATAAAGAATCATAGAGTGTATTTTACGCCTATAAAGTTAAATTTTCATTTCTCTGTATGACCAATGCCTAAGTTGTTGCAGCTGTCCTGTTGGGCAGCCCTCAATAAGTACCGGTCCCTTTAAGTGACTCCGCTCATTGAGTGTAAAACCTTCCCCTACAAAAAAGGTGGTTGGTGTTTCCACGTCATAAACCACGCGCCCTGCCATAACAACCACCACTCTCCTCCCACATACACGCTCAGTCACACCTCCCTCAGCCAGCGCAGGCTCTGCTTGGGGAGTGTACGGATCGCGCTGGTTGCTGGCGAGACCCGGATGGTGAGAAGCAGACGACAACTGGATGGTGAAGTTTGTTATACATGTTGCGGGGCCTTAAAGAGGGGCAGAATGATGAGGATTTTCACAAGATAAAATGGAGAGGAGCCTTATCAAGAAGTGGTGGAAATTTCCAAACATGGCTTGATATCCTCCCAACTTACAGACTATTTGAACTATGGTGTCAATTCATGCCAATCTAGTTATGCACGTGAAGACGATGATTTGTTGTGGGATAATACATCTTTATTTCTATAAGTGGCTTCACACGTTCTTCCTATAAAGCCCTTTGTCCAATGACATGAAGATCTTGGCTAATCTTGGTTATAAGATATGAGAGTTCATTGAAGAGAAGATCCATGTGTTTAATTGTATTAGTAACCCAAGTGAAGCTGTTTTCTGCTGACATGTTGATCTAGGCCAACCTGGGTCATAAGCTGTACCAGTTCAGTGGTGAGGAGAATGACATGTATAGTTGGGTAAGTGTCCCTGGGGAGGGTGCAGTGATGGGAGCGGTGCCACCTGGTACGAGCTTCTCGCTCCCAGGCGCTGCCGCTCGCTCCAACATGTGTGAAGGCTCTCATGTCCTGTTCAGTTCACCATAGAACTAAAGTAAAGTGTTTTGGCATAAACCCAGGCTTTTTTCACACAGACATAAAAAGTACAGGTTCTGTGATAGCAGTTATAATTGCCTTTCTGCCCTTAGGTTGAACAGATCCCATAGTGATCTGAAGGATCAAATCTACTTTTTACTGGAGGGTTAAGGAGTTAAATTTGTCAGCAGATCTCTTTACAAAGACTTTCTTTTAGCTACACTTATGGTAATCTGTTGTTACTGTCATACACGTTGTAAGTCTGTATCATGTTGTACTAAGCACACATATAAGAAGCTTATATAAGGCATATATATATATATATATATATATATATTCCTGATTTACCTCTTGTTGGCCATAGGCCATGTGGTAATGAGTGTCACATCAGATTAACCAAAATGTGTTCACTCAACTACATCTGTAACAGTCAATTAAACATCTGAAGCACTATGCCAAATAACAATTTGCCACTTTAGAACTTATCCCATGACTTTTTCCAGGTTAAATGTTTGCACATTAAGCAGTCATTAACTGTTGATGTCATTTGGTGAAAAGACCTCTGCTAAAAGCTAAGTGCAGTGTGTGCACAAGTTGCAGAAAGTACAAAACTATAAAGAGAAAGTACTCTCTCATAATTCTGCAATAGTGCCAGTCTGCCTTCTAGTTTATCATCCTCCCCATTTATTGCCGAATGTCAGAATCTGACTTTCTTCCCAAATGCACGCGACACAAAAAACTATGATATATCCAAGAATATAAAAGTCTGGATGGCATTTATTTCAGTAGGCTTACTGAGATCATTATTCTCAGAGGAGGATTGACCCATAGTTGATTTTGCCTTTTTCTTTCCCCCACTCAAAAGGACCCTGATAAAAGTTTATGGGGAGTGATAAGCTACTGACAAATGGGGGGCTTGTGGGTTGAACCAGAGGGCACTGGGGAGGTGGGGGGGGGGGGAGGGGGCACAGGGGTGGGGGGCACTGGTCCTTGTAATATGCCATCCTTGTAAGAGTTTTATTTCTGATTTAAGAGTTGGGACTTTTACTTAAAAAAATCTCTTAACTTATGTGCAAACAGCTGATATATTTTTGCCTGAGCATAGTTAATAGCACTTAATTTTTGTTAAGGAAAAAATGGGAAGTTTCTGGGGTGCTTAGACAAAAACAAACAATATATTCTACATTGAAAAGTAAATAACAATCATTTATTCATGTGTGATTATTACATTCCACTTCAAAAGGAGCAGGTACCTTTCATATACTGTATCTCATAATAGGATATGTGAAACCAGAAAGTATGAAGAAAATGCAATTAAACCTTCACTTATAGGATTGCGAAGACAGTGTTTTTGCCTGAAGGACTCATCATGTAATACCTCATCCAGGACATCTCCTGCCCCTTCCCCCTATCACTATCTCTCCCCCCTCCCATATCCCACACAGACACACTCTAAATGATATTGACTCTTGCAGAATCTGTCATAAATCTTCCCCTGGCAGGGATGGCCGCGATCGGGCCCGCAGTGGGCACTGAGTCCGTACTTAAAGTGGACAATTTACTATTATAGCCGAGCGATGGCTTCATAAAAACAGCATTAGGTGCTTTTCCCCTCATGGGGGATGTTATATATGGAGGATATTGGACGGGTGAATTATCTGTCCGGTATAAATGATATGGCCTTTTTGCATGTTCCCTAGACATGCAGTAGGCTGTAGACCTGCGACACTGTTTGCAGAGTAACTCTGTATATGACTTTAATCATGCAAATGTACAATACTGTTTGAAAACAACACATTCTTTTAAATTTATGTCTCATTTGTGCAGAGCTGTTTGATAAGTGATCAAATGTACTATTTTCATGCAGCAGATGTGAAAAACTATTTACCAGATGTCCAACCTATGACTGGTAAGCTCAATGACCAACTGTACTTCCCCATACCAACAGGAAAGAATCATGGCATTAATTCGTTCAGACATATATCTTTCACTACTGCATACTGAAGGGCAATTAGTCAAAAACACGATGGGCTAGGTACAAATCGCCTTATAGGGTATTAGGCTTAGGACTTTCTTGACCAGGCTCTAATTAGGGTAGCACAGTAAGCCTTGCAGGGCAGTGCTAATTGTTGGGTCCTGTGCATAACATGTAGGTTTCTGTCCGTGACAGTTCAAATCCCAATTCAATCAGGTGGGGCAATGCAATGAATGAACAGGTTCTTCTATAATACAGTGAAAATTACAACACAGCCCAGTGGGACGCTGTACAGAATGAACAGGTCCCTGACTGTCACAGTGTGAATTACAGTACAGAGCAGTGGGACACTGTACAGAATGAACAGGTCCCTGACTGTCACAGTGTGAATTACAACACAGAGCAGTGGGACACTGTACAGAATGAACAGGTCTCTGACTGTCACAGTGTGAATTACAACACAGAGCAGTGGGACGCTGTACAGAATGAACAGGTCCCTGACTGTCACAGTGTGAATTACAACACAGAGCAGTCGGACGCTGTACAAAATGACCAGGTCCCTGACTGTCACAGTGTGAAATACAACACAGAGCAGTGGGACACTGTACAAAATGACCAGGTCCCTGACTGTCACAGTGTGAATTACAGTACTGAGCAGTGGGACACTGTACAGAATGAACAGGTCCCTGACTGTCACAGTGTGAATTACAACACAGAGCAGTGGGACGCTGTACAGAATGAACAGGTCCCTGACTGTCACAGTGTGAATTACAACACAGAGCAGTGGGACACTGTACAGAATGAACAGGTCTCTGACTGTCACAGTGTGAATTACAACACAGAGCAGTGGGACACTGTACAGAATGAACAGGTCTCTGACTGTCACAGTGTGAATTACAACACAGAGCAGTCGGACACTGTACAAAATGACCAGGTCCCTGACTGTCACAGTGTGAAATACAACACAGAGCAGTCGGACACTGTACAAAATGACCAGGTCCCTGACTGTCACAGTGTGAAATACAACACAGAGCAGTGGGACGCTATACAGAATGAACAGGTCCCTGACTGTCACAGTTTGAATTACAACACAGAGCAGTGGGGTGCTGTACAGAATAAATCAGTTCCTGACTGTCTCAGTATGAATTGCAACACAGAGCAGTAATAAACTCCACATGACAAACAGGTCTCTGTTAAATGCTAATGTTAAAGGATGTAAATAAGTGATTTTCTGTGTGTCCATTATTTCATTAACAATACAAAGCAACAAAGCATAGCAATGGAGCACTAAAAATAGAACTACAGATATGTAACTGTAAATGTGTAGAGTGCAACACAAAGCAATTCTGCAGATAAGTCTAAGGCCTTTCTCTTATTAGCCTGAAAGTAATGGACAAAAGTGTTTTGCTTCTAAAATATTGAATCAGCGAACCCTACCCCCAGATGCTGATAAAAAAGAAATCCCCATAAGTAAGTGCACTTGAAGACTAAAACAAGTAGACTCATTCACCTTGGCAAGAAGTAGGGCCGCCCACAACATTTAATCTGAGAACATCTCTTAACTAATGATCTGAAATTAAACAAGACCATAGTACTTTAAACTAAAAGCTTTTAGAAACTGGATTCCACCAATCCTATTACTGCACAAACAATCCAAAGTAATTTGGACCATTTTCCAGCAGGTAAAATGATGTTGTGCTGACCGAGACGCTCAAATACAATATCTCCGTCTGGCAGGTTTTGGTTGTAATGGTCTTTTTGAACTAATCAGGTGGTTTTCTGAGGATGGCCTCTGACAGTCGCCGTAAGCATTACGTCTCATCATACCCACAAGTAATGAGTCGATCGAAAGAAATGGATATGATTTGAAACTCAAAACGTAGCTCGAGCTGCCATTGCATCTGTTTGGATTTCAGGTTTTCATCAGGATTACATAAAATGATTTACAATGTTCAAAAGAAAGTTGTTTGCATTTCTAATTGTTTGTATAACCATTTTTCTTTATGAATTCAGTAAAATGCCTTATTTCTGCTGCTGCATCACATTATATCAGGTTTTCCATGATTGGCTTCCAAAATACTATCAATATTTCAGACAATTAAGGTTTTGATTTGAATCAAATTTGAAATGATATATTTATTTATGCTGGTCCCCACATCTCAAACTCATGCTCCGCTTCGCTCGCTATACATCATTAATGAGTGCAGGTACAAGTCAACGCCAAGATAGGAGGTCTTTTTGCCAGATTTTGGCTAACTCGGGGTCACTTGACCACTTCTTGACCAATGAGATCCCTGGAAAAAATAGGCTGTACCTGCAGTCTCTCAACTGAGCCCCCTAGCTGAGAGAGAAGAGGCACCAGCATAATATTTATTAATCTATTGAACAATTCCTGTCAGAAATCTGCTTCAAACCAGGCTTTGCTAGACTAGCCCCAACAAGGACCAGCACCATTATGAGGGGTGAAGCCTGAGGCTGTTCTGTTGACAATTTGTGCATATTGGCTGGCCATAGAGAGGCCCAGAAATCACTGCATGCAGAGTGCCACACCAATTTACAGGCCCAACATGATGTCCACCCAAATGTAAATCCCATCCCCCGAGCAGCCATTTTTCACCCGGGCCCCCCGTGTATAAATCACGCCCAACAAAGCCTCCTTCGCAACAAATCTACTTTCCTCCCACCCGCCCATTTCTTAACCCCCACCCCTCCTTCACCCCGCCCATTTCTTAACCCCAACCCCTCTGACCATACACCATACTTCATCCCATCCTCTATACCCACCCTTCTGCCTTCACCCTAGCCCGAACCCTTCAACCCGCCCCACCCACCCTAACCCTAACCCGCCCCGCCCCACCTACAACACCCACTGTGCCCGCCCCACCCCCAGCCTGGTGTTCAGCATTGATTGACCCTACTCTTTGTGAGAGAGTGTCAGAACCAGTCAATAGACCATCCTGCCCTGTCTCCGTCCCAGCCTGCCTCAGCTTATACCTCCTGCGCTTCACAACTTCCCTAATACTTTTTTAGCACAATGTTCGTTGTTTAGGGGCCATAAATGACGTCATGCTTCGGGGGAGTAGGGGTCCAGCTCCCTATACATTCCTATAGTAAAAACAATACAAAAGGGGGGAGGGTCAAGAATGGTCAAAAATAGCATGAGCTCATTTATGGACGGCACGTTATGAAGTTGAATGAAGTAAATATGTAAAGTAAAGAATATAATGACCTAAAATATGACTACATCATTCTTACCATCTTACTGATGTCTTATTTCTCTGCCACCTCTGTAAACATTAGATTCCTATTCCTGGTTGTGGTTGGTTGTTCTCTCTCTTCTTGCCAGCCTCAGCCATCCTGATACAGTGAGTGTTTTCTACCTTTCATGGCTCTCCTGGCTACTTTAGGGTCTTTTAAGTTTCAAAACCCTCTATTCTTGATTCCTGGTATCCTGACCCTAGAATCATCCTTGATGGTTCCCTTTCCCCTCTTCCTAGTCAGACTGTGCCCCCTCCTCCCTCCTCCTTCCCCAATCAATGAATCTGACTCCTGCTGTCTCCTTAGGAATACCAAATGATGATGTTTATGAAAGAGGACTCTACCGAACCCCAACAGTCCCACCCGTCAACCCGCAAACCAACCCCACAGGTCCTTACTTAACCCTTGACTTCTAACCTCTGCATATCCCAACTCCCAATACATTTAACCAATTCCACCTAACCTACCCAAGAATCTCCTCACTCTGCCACATTCTGACCTCAAACCCCCTCTACTCCCTCTCCAGCCCCCTCTACCCCCAATCCTCCCCCTGCTACAACCACCTCCCTACCCTACCCCTCTGCCCTCCCACCCTGCCTACCTCATCCGCCTTTCAGGCCGTGATTTTATTCAATAATTCGGGCCCGGGCCATGGCGACTGCTGCTTTACTTCACCCTGGGATTACGGTGAGGTGTCATTTCACAGCCCTCTCTATCTGCTGTGAACCCCCATAGGAGACTGTGTTGCATATTTCCTAGTACCCCATCCTTCTAGATCCATCAAAACCTTCTCTAAGCCTTCACTTCTGCTCTGTTTCACCATCTTTGAAGGCTGTTGAAATCTTGACTTACTACTCATTCATCTTTCCCTTTTTTCCTTCTCAGTAGTATGAACAGAAAAACTTTCTGTATGTTATTATATATTTCATTTCATTCCACTCCAGTCTGTGAAGAATCTCAACAAAGCCTTTTTTGGCCCATATCATAAAGCCCTGTTCGTGTTTGATAAGTGAAAGGGAGAACAGCCCAAATATGTGGCTTCCCTTCAGTTCAGTTCAGTTCTAATTGTTAGAAATCATATAGTGTCTTTTAAAATTAATAATGCAGCATGTAAAGATCTCCCATTTAAGACACAATCAGTAGCTGCAGTTCAAATATATTTCATTTATATATTCTTCCCCCCCCCCAAAAAAAAAAAAAAAAAAAAAAAATTACAGTGATGTGAAGATATGTATATTTTAAAGCCCTCCCACAATGAATGATTATGTTTTAACCAAGTGATACGGCTTAAAGGCTTATTTCCATACACCTTAAACATCATTCATATAAATTGTGTGCAATAAGTATGAGTATGCAGGTCATTTCTCCCAAGGAAAGACACAAATATATACAGACCAAGAATTTCGGTTCTTTACAGGCAAAATGAATGATCTTAGTTCAAAGATCAGCATATTTTAAAAACTGGTCACTGGCTCATTCTTCTGACGTGTACAAATTGTTTTAAACTTTCCTTTGAATGTCCAAAGTTGGAAAGTCCTTGTACAAAGCCCTGTGAACCTCCCCCTCCCGCCCCCCTCCCGCAGTTGCCCTGCCCACTGAGTGTCGGTGAGGTGGGGCTTTTTTCGCCTGGTGGTGTTTGGCAGATGCCCTACCCAGAAAAGGCCCATCTCTCCTCCCCTTTCCCCACTTGTATCGATCCCTCCCAATGAGCTATGGGACGGTTTGCCCCGGGCTAATGCAAACCGCTTTCCCTGGTCGCCATCTTGTCACTGGGGTCAGGGCCAGGGGGCAGCACCTGCTGTGGGGTGTGAATTGGGTTAACTTACACCCGGGTTATATTCTAAGAGAAAAGGGTGGCCAATTATACAAGTGGCATGTCCTTCTTGGCCAGTCATCTCTAGCAATCATAGGGTTTCAGTGTGACATGCAGAAATATATATACTTTAACAAACCCACTTAGTTGCACTGTTTCAAGATGTCAACTTTTTTAGTGTATGCAAAGTAATATCAACTAATGAATATAAGTGAATGTAATAATTTTACGTCATATGACATAATTATTCGTGACCTGGACCAAATGTTTCAGAGCCAATTTAGAACAAATGCCAATCTATTATTCATCCTGTCAAATTTAATCTCAGACAAGCACTGATATTTCAAGAATTCCTACAATGAATGGGAAGCCCTGGGCCTGGTTTGGGCACAAGTGACATAGGTATGGTGATATCAGCTATTTGATATCTTATCACTTGTGCAGTCTGTCTCCCTATGTTACCAAGTCTGAGCCTTGTTGACATAGAGCCTTTTGCACTTTTGCAATAAACAATTATGTTGTTCATATGTATATGACTTGTCTGTAACATCAAGGCCTACATGTTGCGCCCATATCTCAACTCATTTTGCATATGTGTAAAGCCCCTTTTCCTTCACTAAGTGTGACGCGGGCTGTGGTGTTAGGGGGCGGGGGTAACAAGTCGGTGGCGTAGGGGTGAGCAGAGGTTCACAATGTGTGACGCGGGCTGTGGGGTTAGGGGGTGGGGGTAACAAGTCGGAGGTGTAGGGGTGAGCAGAGGTTCACAACAAGTGACGTGGGCTGTGGTGTAAGGGGGGCGGGGGTAACAAGTCGGAGGTGTAGGGGTGAGCAGAGGTTCACATCGTGTGACGCGGGCTGTGGTGTTAGGGGGCGGGGGTAACAAGTCGGAGGTGTAGGGGTGAGCAGGGGCCAACAAGGTAACTCCATCAGGTCTGGTATTGTACCTACTCAAGGCCTCACTCTGTCACCTGCAGCTGCTATGGGGGGTCATCTGTAAACCACACAATTCTGGTCACTTAAATCAAGATTCTGGCACAAAGTCTTAGTTGCAATTTGCATCTTAGTTAATATCAAGTCATAGTTCCATTTCTGCACCTACTCTTTGGTATGTGAATACACAATTATGAATCATTAACTTGGCCTACAATGATGCTTTATAACAAGCAAATATCTCTTTTTACACATATCATGTCATTATTAATGTACATTCTTTGAACTATGGAGAGTTACATAATGTAATATGATTTACTGTAACATTGGCTATATAGGTGTTGGTACCACTCATTGGCATTGGCACTGCATGGGTTCGAGTCCCATGCAGCATGGAAAAACAGGACATCCATGTAGGATGACCCCTGCATGGAATTTTGCCCAAATGGTCCACAGGACTGCAGTGGAAGAACATTTAATAAAGTGAACTCAGCCTGTATAAAATTCCAATTAAAGAAAAAAAAAGAAAGGATATATTATTCACCAAGAAGCAAGCCTAAAGAGTCTTTCTATTGTTACTTTACAGTTGGCACATCAGGTTACCTTCTAATCAGACAGAGAGGCCAGACAGGAAGACACAAAAGTAACACATAGAGAGTCATCATCGCCATACGGTGGGACAAGCCCGGGGCCAGTAAAGTAGCATCAGGGCCTGCGGGTCCAGCAGGTCCGGCCCGCAGACCCACCCATTCTATTGTCTGCCCATCACCTTATACCATCCACCCTACCAGGCCTGCTTACCGAATTCATTTCAGACTCGCTTGGAAAAGTTATACAATAGAAAGACCTGGGGAAGTTGGTGTATGAGACAAGGGTAACAAAGGTGAAGCCAGAAAAATGAGTACGCTTTTACGACAACCTCCAAAAGGGGGCGGCAAGACCCATCATTTTCTCAGTTTTCTTCACTGGTTGATAACTTTCCTTACAACCTTAATAGGTCTTGGTGTACAATGCTAGCAAATATATTACATTGAAAGGTGAACTTGCTGCAAGACAGTAGCTGAGGAAGGAGGGGTTTCCCATTGTCTCACAGTGATGGTAAAATGTGCTGTTGGCCATTACAAGTGCAGTATAACGAACATTTCTCAACCTACTGTATGAATAGCCATTGTTTTAGATTATCAAACTGGTTTTTGTATACAGAAGAAAGTTTTAGTTTGTCCCCCAGAATAATTGTCTTTGTCTAGAAATCTTTCGTCCCAAGAAAACCACTTTAATGCATGCTCACACACTGCTCACACGCTGCTTTCAAGGGTTTCAGATTTTGCTTCGAATTCTGATTATCCATCAGCGCCCGAAGCCTCAATATGATAGCAGCATTTTAACCAGCAGTGGATCATTTTAGTGCACTCATAGTGGTTCAGACTGGAAACAGTTGACCAACCGGTCCAATGTCATTGGACAATTTTCAGAATTTCCAACTAATCTCAAAGCTTTTTGTGAAGTGAATAAATACTGACACCTGATTAGCGGTTTCTGATTTGTTTATGTTCAATGACTAGAGCCACACCATCACAATTTAAAATAAATAGCCACCAATAATTATTTCCTGAGTCCATGAGATAGCTCAGACCTAAAGTAGAGTAAGGGGACTCTTAGATCAGGGTCAGTGTCCTGTCTGTGTGGGCTGGTTCCCCTGTGACCTGCATGGTCCTGTAGTGCAGCATGCAGGGTACTAGCAGACTGACAACACATCATGTCATCTCAGTCACCTGAGGTCACGACCCCTGGTGGGGGATGACGTCACTACCTGAGGTCCGACCGGAAGTGACATGTGCCCCCTGATTGGCCTGGGGCATTGTGGGTAGAAAAATATAGTGTATGGAGGTTTATCGATTCCTCATGAAACTAACATTGTTTCTTTAAAAAAAAAAAAGAAAACAAGATTAACCACATAACGTTAGATATTACATTCTAGTTATTGTTTACCTATAGAAAAGCAAATAAAGTTGCAATAAAGTTTTATCAACAGATTTATCATCGGGTAATTATATTCAAATCTTTGTACTCCTACCAACCCTGTAGTACTTTGTTTATTTAACTTAGTGTAAGATGTGTCTAAGCTTCCCATCACAGAAAGGATTTCTCCCTTAACCTTAATCGGGCCCTATACTACTAAAGGTCATCCGAAAACATGGCCTTTGCTGTAATGTGTCATGAAGTAGGGTCCCCTAGCCACATGCATTAATTTGTATATGAATTAACAGGGAACAGATAAACATGTTTTGGAAAATTGTCAAGGAAGTTGTTGACCTAATGCAATAAAATCATTGTTTTAAAATACTCCAACCTTGGCAATGGAAGCTCCCCTTAAGTGGCGTGTTTAAACTCGAACAGAATTCTCTCAAATTTGTTATCGACATTTTTCAGTAATCGGGCTCCGGCTGAGATTTCTTTTTGGAAGTAAAATCTTGCCGTTAATAAATCTCCTCCTGTCGCCCCACTAAGTGGGATATGAATGCCACCCACAAATGAAGCAAAACTGCCTTTTTACAATTACAAATTGAACAAAACTACCTTGGATGACACTGTTCTACTAAGAAAAACATGCCCTTTTGGATGGACAAATGCTTTTTTTGAAAAGAAATACAAAACGGACCACTTTGGATAATCTCATCCCAATTAATAGACGTCCGCCAATGGCATTACCCGAAACCATGCGGCGGATTACGCCTATTTGTGAACTCTTTCTGAGCTCCCATCTCCCTTATTAAGCAGACACACGCAATAATGCGTTTCTTTAGTTGAAGAAATATTTGTAACAGCCGCTGAAGGTTGCCAAGCTCCATCTTATTGTGATTTTATTAAGTATCATCTTATTGAAAATAAAAGGGGGTTGAGGGTTTCTAAGCAGCCTTTCATTTGTTTCCTGAACAGGGGTAATGAAGAAATCTCTTTGGAAAAAAGGGAACTTGATGTGAATCTGTCTGTATTTTATCAAATCAATATTTATTCTTGAGAACAAAAGGGTTAACTATTTCCAGCAATCCTGACCCATTTATGTCCTAATACCCCAAAAACTATTCAACTCATGTGGAAAACCTTGAAACACTGTGGATTTCATTACATTCTTAGTTTAACAAAGGCTGATTACTTTAAGAGAGCACACAGGGCTGACAGTGTCCTGACGTCCAGTTGAAGGTGCCCTGACAGGCTTGTCATGGAGTATAAAAAGCCCATCCCCCTGTGACCTGCCTTAAGGGTGAGGCCGTCAGTCCTCACAACTGTAGGACTTCCTTCAGTGGCTCACAGAGACATGGATATTGATTCCAAGTAGTTTTATGGTGATTGCCAAGCACAATACGGAATTTTAGAAATTTAAACGCATCATATAATGTAAACGTAAGGTATATTTTATGATGATGATGATTGTTGGAGTTGAATGTATGCTCAGCAGTTTTTCAGCTATATCAGGACCACTCACGGTCAGATAAATTTCTAAAGAAGAATTGTAGCTTGCAGTCGCAAATTATGCTTAAATTAGAATGAATTATGTAGCAAATGATATCAAATTGATTTCTAGATTCTAATTAAATGATCCGGACTGAATAAGGGGGTCCCCATGTCACCTTTAAAAAAGAAATGACTATGTTGCATGTCCTTGTTTTCTTCTAAGACCAGTGTTGCGTGTCAAATTTAAGAAGTGCCCCTTTCTCCTGTCACTATAATCTTTATACTTCTGTGACACTTAAAGACCATCATAGTTGAATGTATGAAATTTGTGCATCTCCCTGTGAAATTGAGGGATTGAGAATGATAAATTGTGATCATGAGGGTAGCCGTTGTGTCGGAATGACCTCCACACGTACACCATAAATTGTGATTGTGGGTGATGATTGCTCCTTATATATAGAGGACCTACAAAGCAATCAACCTTATGGTTGGTTGGTTGGTTATTGGTTGCTTTACGCTCCACTTTACTGTCAGGGCACCACATACACATACTTTCTCCTTATTTAAAATGAAGAGGAATATATAGCCTCTTCCTCTTTAAGAGCAAACATTTTCCCTGTTATATCTCACATGAGGCTTATAAGGTGAGGTTTTCTTCTTGGACACATAGAGGTTTAGTATTGATGTATACCACCAGGGGGTTCTTGTATGTCCTCTTTTACTTGAAGCTAAATCCCTCACCAAATGAGCAAACATAAGTATAACAGGTATAACAGGGAGTAAAAGGTATGCTTCAAGAAGATGAGGGAAACCTTTCTCCTCTCCTTAAAGAGAAAGAATCCAAGTGTATGGGCTGGCCAGGGTCATATCAAGGGCCTATTTGTAGCTGTGGGACCCAATGCCCTCTTTATAGTGCTGCCTCACTGAGATACCATGTCATTCCAATGCTTATAGTGGAACAGCTTAACAAGTTACAATGGTTACTGACAAATGTTAAGCTCTGTATGCAAGATTTTATTCTGATAAGAATAATTTTCCTGCACCAAGTGTTTTAGATAGTGGGTCTTTGGCATTACTGCGTAATGGAGTTGTCTGGTGGTGGCTCAGAGGGGATGTTGATTTTCGAGTAGCAAACTGAGATCATCATCAACTCAAAAAGCTGACTGCTGGACAGCACTTCAAAATTTAATTATCAAGGCATTAATTGGATGGTGATTATTTTTATGTCATTTTTGATCGGCTTAATAAGACTATCCGCGCTTGTTTTTATTTTGCGAAATTACTCTCAGTGGCAAATTAGCACCACTCACTTTGCCCCTGCTGTGATTGAAATAAGACAGCAATTTGTCATTAAAACACATATTTCATAGAAAAATGAAGTGTTTCCTAGGGGAGAATCTGATAGAAGCAATCTGATATCAAAATCTCATTGGGCTGCAACATAAGTGTGCATTCTTTACCGATACTGAAAATATTTTTAATTGAAATGCCTTGACATCAGGGGACTATCAAGTTCCCATAAATCAGTATGAACTTTTAATATGCATTCTGCTGAAACAGAAGCTCCTGTATTCAGTCCTTTATATTGGTTCTTTATGTGACTGTATCAGGGATGGCAGCTTATATTAAAGCAGCCGTATGACAGCTGAAGACATCAGCATTTGATATGCTTTAATTGACTATAGGTTGTGCACAAATTTGTGCTGTGACCAATGAGGTGGTTCCAAGAGAAGATGATACAAAGAGAGAGCTGAATTTTAGAGGATGCAGAAGGATTGAATGAGAAGGGATACTAGTATAAGAAGAAGCAGATGGGCATCTGCATGAGGGTGGCTGTACAATCCAGAGGGGTTTGTTTTGGCCAATTGGTCATCTGATCGTGATTGTGGCCACCTGAGAGCAGCCCCAAAGGTTCTTCTATCACCCAAACAATACTCAAAAGCTATTGAAAATACAGAAAACAGGGAGCAGTACATACAGCCTGTCATTTCACACCTCCCTTCAAGGCTCAGCTCAGCTCAGCTTGTCAGCCGTGCAGGTGATAAAACATAATTAACATTACTCAGTGCTCAACATTAAGGTTGCATCCTGCACCCAGTGTGCATGATTTGGCTGCCAGGTGCAACAGGTTGTATAGATTCTGTTATAACCCAGAGTTGTGACAGAATAAATGGCCTTATATTGCTGAGAGTGCATGGGAGGGCTGTAGGGTGCAGACCTATCAGACCTGTGCATCTATAAAGTGAACAAAAACTGTGAGTTAGGCAGAGACGTGCCAGCACTGCATTACAACAGAACAGTGTAGGTGGAGGCTGCAAAGTACTATGGTAATTGCATTCAAAGAGAAATCTGCCTTCAGACAGTGAAGATACTTGAGATAGTATATTGGTGACAGCATTTTGCAAATAACCATTACAAATGCACCATAGGTTTTTCTGTCTTTTCTGCCCCAAGGGGAACTCATCACACAATGTGGACCTCCATGTATTAAGCCTGTATTACCCATACCCACTTTGATGATTGTAATTTTCTATCTATTTGATTTCCCTATCAGTATCATTTAACCTATTTACCTTTTGAAAGACAAATATATAAACCTTTCTAGTGATATGAATAGAACATTTCAATATTAGATTTTAACCTTAGGTTCGAGTGCCACTGTTTTTATATTGACAGCAAAAAAGAATGTGGAATATATATTAAATTTGCTTGTTTAGTTTTGACAATGTAACAACAGCACTAAATGGATCAAAGCAAAAAGTTGATAATCCTGAATTCAACTGAAACAACTGAATCTTTCCATAGACATAATGTGAAATGTGCTAACCCCGCTCACAGCGACTAGCCCCGGTTCATGTATCGCGATGATGGAATAGCTGACACCTCTAGGCCTATCACAGGGACAGTTCGCAGATTGTGATGTCACACGCTGTGTCTACGTATGATATGTAGCACTGTACTTGAGGTATGGCTACCTCTGTATATGTGATACATCGGTGAGGCTGGATGTATAGACCGGTGAGGGAAACTGTAGCAAACAACCTAAGGGATGTATTCAGCCTCTACTCTTTTTGGACTTATTTGATCAACAGGGAAATGGTTAAAGATTTATGTGTCACTTGTGAACAATGATATCTGTTTCATATAACTCAAGATTAGCAAAATTCATCTAAGGCGACACTAAAAAAAAATCAGTTTCCGGTGGACCAGCCAGGTAGCCATATTTTGGCTGGGTGTTTTTTTCTTTTTCTATTTTCAAACAAAATTTCTTTGAAAAAAAGAAAAAAAAGGCTATATATCTGGTAACCAAATGAAAAAAAAAACAGAATTTTTTGTGTGTGGTCACCCAACTGCCTTTCATAACACCCACCCGGTCCACCAGAAACAGAACTTTATTTTTAGTGTGGGCTAAGGCATTGCCGAAGCTCTTCATCAGCAGTTGCAATGGAACAAATATTTATATCCAACAGGCAAAGACACCTATTGGACCTATTCAGCAATACTAGGATAGAATGGCCGAGGCCTTTATCAGGTAGAAGTTGGTGATAGTGATCTTTCACTCAGCCTCTGCGAATGGTGTAATGCTGCTTTCTTTAGTGATATTACACTCAATGCTGCATATCTGATATATAATGCAAAGACTGATATAATGCTATAATCAAAAGTCAATAGCTGCAGTCATTCACAACTGGTCAGATGTATTTATAAGTATAAGCAAATATTGTTTGGTCCCTGTCCCCTACATATATATGGGGCCCCTATGCCAGAGAAATGGTCACACTTCTCTGACAATTCAATAGATGGATCTGATGCTGGTAACACCATTCAAACCATATCAGAAACATGTGTATTGAGGTCCTGTAGTGTGATTAAGCAGCTAACACCTTGAAGAATATCTCATGGACAAACAACAGATAGTATTGTCAGATGAAACACCTCTATATGATATAGCGCGATTGCCTCATGTATCGATACTTCATCATAAGAACGTCCTCAAAGACACGTTGCAGCAAGGGTAACATACAGATACTCAACTCTTTGGCCACTGTAGGTCTTTGGTTTAGACTTTGGCTTTTCTAAAGTTGTAATTGACCTATTAGGGCCTACCCATTATTACATTCACTTTCTGACTTTACCATGAGATAAGCCATGCCATACCTGCTTTTGACCATTCTATAGGGATGTAAGTTTTCCAATTTTTGTCGGATTTATGATTTTTTCTCCCCGGCACCTAAAAAAAAAAATCTAATTTCAAATTTTTATATTTAGAGCACCTCTCGCATCATTTTAGGACAATTTCAGACTTTCTTAATGCCATTTCTGATTTTTTCACTGTCACTAACTTACATCCCTGGTTCTAATCTTGAGGCAAGAATTTAGACATATTTCAAACGTAAAACATAACTTTGGCAAAATGGTTATTATTCTTGGTCTTTTGTGATGATTTAAAGGGTGCTGGTGTCCAGCACATCTTGATGTGTATCATCATATGATACACCATCAGACTAAATAAACATAATTTGGACACAACAAATATGGCTCAACAGATGCTTACATAGTACACAAGACAGATGCTGGCATAGTATCAACATCAGTACACAAAGATATAAACATGCAAATGAAAATAATATTGAGTCAAGCCCCTATCGACTAAAACTGAGAACAATAAAGTGCTTAAAAACTGCACTTGAAACTTTTGAAAGACATATATGCAAGTCTACACCGTTTTCTGATAGTTTACCCCCATGCATTAGAATACACAAAGACAGATATCATTATTGTACTAAGGAACATTAGATGTGACTGATACTGAAGCAGATGGTGACAGTAAACAGTACCTGGAAGCTGTTGAATTGTGAGTCTGTATATCTGTCTGGATCCACATTGACTTATCGATTCCAGAAAATCCCCTTTGTCTATAAGCTCACGCGACCCTCATTGCCATCGGGCATCGCGGAGTGAATGATAGACAAATACGGGTCTGTTTTCCATCCCATTTTCTTGGTCTATACGTGAATTGAGTTAAAGCAACTTGGTTTGGTATGGGGTTATCATGTGTGCAAGGTTTTGGTTAGAATAGTATGCAGAAGGTATTCCGTGATGATCATGGTTACAACATAAAAAAATGAGATGAATGAATATCCATGAATTGTTTTTTTTTTAATAAAAAAAGAAAGACAGCCAAACTGTACTTCAGAATAGTCATTCAAAAATTGCATAATCCTAGAGGATGTTAAAACTGTGGTAGCCCAGTCCAATATGGCAATTTACCTACACATTCAATATTGATCAAGATATATTGAAAGATCAAAGGCAGCTCCTGCTTTCACCGCCTGCTGGTTGCAACCTTTCACTGAACTTGTCGCAGGTCATGCCATCCGGCCCCCCTGAGGGCCCGTATGTAGATGTCATTAACCGGCCAAGGACATTTACCCCTCTGCACTTACAACCCTGCTGACTAGGCATGGATGTGAAGCCTTGAGCCATACTGCTACACCCGGCATTGGCAATCATGACAGGATCATTGCAATGTCTAAGGAAGAAATATCTCGTGTTTGGTGATCTACTTCAGACAGTTAAATCTTAGCTAATATTAATTGATTCCAATATGCAAAACAATGCAATAATCCTTTTCATTCAAGCATAAGTTCATTTCAGTAAGTACTTATTAAGCACGAGAAATTGGTCCTAACAGGTAGGTTTATAGAGTGAAGAATGTCATTGTTGTGAGAAGTAACTAACAATGCTAAGGTTATTTATGACAAACAACATGATACATTCCCACATATTGCATTGTGTCATGATGCATTGGAACGCTTTAGCATAGCTTGAAATACACTAAAAGTCTTACAATATCTTAACATGCATTGCTGTACCTGTAATGGTTGGATATTGTTTTGACAAGCATTAAAGATAACCAACTAGGACTTAATGAATAGCAGAACTGGCCTGGAGAGCATAAGGAATTGTTGGAAAAATCTTGAAATACTATAGAATTCAATGCTCTATCACATAGTATTGCCAAGCCTTGACACTGGCCCTCTCCCCCCAGCCCTGATCTCAGGTCCCCTGTCCCACTGGGTGTTGAGTGGCCCGGTCCCTTCTGGTTAATCGGGGTCCCACCCGCTGGGATAAGGACCCTTAGTGCCTCCATGGCGAAAGGTGTGGCTGGTGGTGGGGGTCAGAGTCTCTATAGTACTACACGGGTTCAGGACATAAAGGCTAATTGCCACTTAACACCTATTGCCACTCGTTATTAAGGTCATTCTAGCCTGACCTGTTGAATGTTTCAGGTCTGCCACATCAATTGTCAGGACTATCCATGTCATGTGGCCCTGGACCTTTATAAATGAAATGGAAGGCAGATTTGAGCCTCTTCAGTTGCATTGCAATCATATTTGGATTTGCATTCTTTGATGACTTATATCTGAACGAATCTGAAAACATTTTTTCAGTGGACATCTGCAAGTAATTTTTTGGAAGTCACAAGTAAGATAGTTGTATGTTATCCTTTATTTGAGCAAGTGATAGCAAAGGTTTCCTTCTTTTGCAGATTCATCCCATGTTAAAACCAAGCAGCCTTCATAGTAGTCTTTTTCACTCCTGATTCTTGGTTCAAGATCGATCTATATCTCAAAGAAACAGTTATATTTCAGCTTGTGGGGAAATTTCTATATCTACCCTGTTCCCTGTGGGTTGGTGAGGTCTCTATCTTACCCTGTTCCCTTAGGGCAGAGCTATCGCATGATGACAGGACTCAACCAACTGTAACAACCAAACCGACATGTTTACTGTAGCCCAGTTCTCCGAGTTTTACCCACCCGGTGTTTTGAGTTAAGTCATGCGCAGTATTTTGAATCGCTCATCTCTTCTTACCATTTATCCTTGCTCTTAGATTGCCTTTTTGTTTTCAAGGAAAACACATCACTATGTTTTCCTTTAAGAGAGCCATCCAGATTTTCAGTCATGCAGTCATTTCCTGTTTTCTACTTGAGAACTGGCACTTCTTGTTATCAAAGTGGCTTATTGTGACAAATTATGATAAAGAAAATAGAATGGAGATTTATTGCCAGAAATACCAATTCACATAAGGACTGCTAAAACAGAGACACATTATATCATTGTGCCCTACATGAAATAGTGGATCAAAATGTTGGTGCTGTGTTGATCATTTAGGAATTTGATCATATGACTGCTCAAAATACTTAGTGGGCCAGAAACATGCTGGTTTCCTCTGTTGTGATTTCACATTGAAACACTGAGCAATAAAACACTTTGAAATCTCTATTAAACCCTCCCCTCATCATACTCCTCTGGCCCAGTCATTGGCAGAATCCCCAGTGTGTAACCTGGGGCAATTACTACCAATAGTGGGTAGATAAAGCGCAGTAGTATGTCCCCTGGACACTCATTGGGAGGGGCGCCTCATGTACCGCCCTCAGTGGGTGTCCAGAGGGACTGCAGCCACTTGTCGGGATGCGGCCGAGTCCGGGTTGTCGCGGATTAGCTGGGGATCTAGGGACTTGGGGAAGTTGTGATAGTGATACCCGGGGGTGCCTTCCGGGCTGGTGCCTACTGTGGGGGTAGGGATGTGGGGGGAGGGATGGGGGAGAACTAGGACTAGAAAAAGAGATATTTGCTGGAAAGCTAGAGAAAGGGCTCACTGCAATTGGATAGCCATATTGATAAAGAGGTGATCTGCTTGAAAGCACTGTGAAATATCCTCTGTTGATGCTTTCAAACCCTATCATAATTGCCAAATACCTTAATAGACATTTGCATGATTCTTTAACTGTTTGTTTAGCAAATGCATTGAAAACACAAGGAAATCCATTGATTTATCACATCAGACTATAGACCAATGACACCAGTGGCCTGTTGCATAATACCGATCGTAACAACAAGAATAAGCAAAACAGCGAAACATTTCATTATTACTTTGACACTCAAAAAAAACTTATTTATAATGCTCTTAATGAACTGTAAATTTTACAGGAAATAATCTTATTTTGCCCCTTCGCATATCAATTTACAGAATTTAATTTCATCCGTTAGAAACAGAGATATTAGGGGTATCATGATAGTGATAACTATCATTGTTACGACATCATTCTTAAATTTATCATAACAACAAAATGTCATTGTTCAATGGGCCACAGGGGCAATATTTAGATATGATATGACAATAACGTAATCACTTTTCCAAAAAGTGATAAACCATAACACAACCCCTACATTTGGCAAGTACCTATCCTCCCCTCCCCTTAGGGTAGAAGGGCTATTTGGTAGAACCATGCATACTAACCGGCTATCTGCACTACCCCGCTATCGCCTTGGCCAGCCATCCAGATACCCTCCAGCACTCTGTAAGAGCAGATTGGAGGGGATTCAGGAGATGTGGGAGATTGAGAAGTAGGAAATCATCCTCTCATATCTTTAAATACATAGTGTGCACATGGCTACAGAAATGTATTATATTGTTTGGTGTTGATTATTGGGAGTAGAAATTTTGAGGTAGGAATGAAGAACATAGTTATTTCAATTATGCACTTACCAGTGCTAAGATTCTTTACAGGCTGCACTGCCCCACTATGTGCAGAAGTCTTCAGACCAGGATATATTCTGATACTTGGAAAGATTTAGAAGGAACTTTAAGTGTATATACAGCTTTTTTTAATCCCAGCTTTGAATTCACCTCTCCAGTACAGGAAGGTAAGGTGATTGAGTGTGACAGGATATATTGGCAGGTACTGTCTAATTCAGGAGCTTACTGTGGAGACGCTGCCCGCCCTATACCCAGGTGATTTCAGCTGCCCGCCCTATACCCAGGTGGGTCTGGTCGGGCCTCGGACTTCTGCTGAAAGACTGTCAGATGTACATTGTTTATAAAGGAATGAAATCCCAACAGGGATGGGAGAAAGGGCTTGAGATGGGGATATAAACAGTTTGGTTAAAGTTTTCGTGTAGAAAAGTATAGCACGGTCTACTTGATTTCAGATTTAAGTCACCGCTTTATATCTTCTTATTCACTTAACCTCTGCTGTGTGATGAATAATTCCTCTAATCTGAAATGATGTGTGACACCCCATTGAAGAATCCAGAGTGTAGGAAAGTTAGACTTCTGCATTGAACGTTTTTATGTCCTGATCTTTCTCCATGCCATGGTTTACAGATATCCTGTGAATTGTACACTAAATATCAATAGAAGTACATTGTATAGTGCAGAGATGACTTTGCCAATTGCTGTTGATGTATCAAAATTAACCCACATGTAACCTTTGTTGGTGACATCTATCTTTGGGTCATATTCATGGCGATTGCAATGGGTTAGAAAAGATGAAATGATTGAGACAGCTTCAGTATGTGAGCTACTGTCTATACTTTGTTGACAGCAAGACAAATGTATACATAGCAGTGGGGGATTTAGAGAGGGGGTGCGGGGGTGCGCACCCCTCCTTTTTTTTGGGTGCCAAATTTTGCTTTGTTTAATGTAAAATTCTGAAAAATTGAGGGTGCGCCCCCCCTTTCTATTAGTGCACCACCCACCTTTTCAGAACCGCCACTGCATAGTGCAGATAAAAACTGTATGCTAAAGACAAATCAGACTCATTGAATGTCTGTGTTGGATGATGAAACTCTCTGCTATTCATCTTCTTCTGAAGATGATGAAAGCAAGTTGGGGATCAATTCCAGTGAAAGCATGTTCTCACTGAACTGACCGGTGCAGCATTTTACTTCTGTCCTTTTCCAATATGACTAACCTGATGTCCCTCTGGGCCATGCATGCTGAAATATGAATAAAAAGAAAGGTAATATTGAATGGTACAATGTTGACTTTGCACTTTATCTTATATCACGATAAAGACGAGCTACAGGTGTGCCAGTCTGTAAAGTATGTTAATAGCTATATCTCGGGTCCATTGTTCAGATGCCCAACATTATTGTGTACAGAAATTGATATTTCATACTGTACATAATCTAGTACATCACCATTAGAGCTAAGTAAAGAAGCAGTAATTCAGTTTGAACAAAACAATTCACCAATATTCTGCAGGGTTGTTGTTTAAAACTGTAATGTTTTAGACAATCATAGTTTCTTGTTTAGAAAATAAACTGTTTCTTAAATTTGACTAACTGTATGTGTAAATCTCTCTTTTTATAGATAACATCTAAGTGTACTTATCATAATGTTATGTCTATCACCCCTACTGTTTTCTACAGCCTATCCCACCCTTGTCACTTTGTCTACCCCTCCCCCTCCCGTGTCACCCTCCCCTAATGGCAGTATGGGAGGGCAGCCTCCCCCCCCCTCCCCACCATGACCGCCCATCTCCTGCCCCACGTCACCCTCCCCTAATGTCAGTATGGGAGGGCAGCCTCCCCCACCCTCCCCACCATGACCGCCCGTCTCCCGCCCCATGTCACCCTCCCCTAATGGCAGTATGGGAGGCCAACCTCCCCCACCCTCCCCACCATGACCGCCCGTCTCCCGCCCCATGTCAACCTCCCCTAATGGCAGTATGGGAGGGCAGCCTCCCCCCTCCTCCCCACCATGACCGCCCGTCTCCCGCCCCATGTCACCCTCCCCTAATGGCAGTATGGGAGGGCAGCCTCCCCCACCCTCACCACCATGACCGCCCGTCTCCCGCCCCGTGTCACCCCCCCCTAATGGCAGTATGGGAGGGCAGCCTCCCCCACCCTCCCCACCATGACCGCCCGTCTCCCGCCCCGTGTCACCCCCCCCCTAATGGCAGTATGGGAGGGCAGCCTCCCCCACCCTCCCCACCATGACCGCCCGTCTCCCCTCCCATGTCACCCTCCCCTAATGGCAGTATGGGAGGGCAGCCTCCCCCACCCTCCCCACCATGACCGCCCGTCTCCCGCCCCATGTCACCCCCCCCCTAATGGCAGTATGGGAGGGCAGCCTCCCCCACCCTCCCCACCATGACCGCCCATCTCCTGCCCCATGTCACCCCCCCCTAATGGCAGTATGGGAGGGCAGCCTCCCCCACCCTCCCCACCATGACCGCCCGTCTCCCGCCCCGTGTCACCCCCCCCTAATGGCAGTATGGGAGGGCAGCCTCCCCCCTCCTCCCCACCATGACCGCCCATCTCCCGCCCCATGTCACCCTCCCCTAATGGCAGTATGGGAGGCCAGCCTCCCCCACCCTCCCCACCATGACCGCCCGTCTCCCGCCCCATGTCACCCTCCCCTAATGTCAGTATGGGAGGGCAGCCTCCCCCACCCTCCCCCACCCTCCCCCACCCTCCCCCACCCTCCCCCACCCTCCCCACCATGACCGCCCGTCTCCCGCCCCATGTCACCCTCCCCTAATGTCAGTATGGGAGGGCAGCCTCCCCCACCCTCCCCACCATGACCGCCCGTCTCCCGCCCCATGTCACCCTCCCCTAATGGCAGTATGGGAGGGCAGCCTCCCCCACCCTCCCCACCATGACCGCCCATCTCCCCTCCCATGTCACCCTCCCCTAATGGCAGTATGGGAGGGCAGCCTCCCCCACCCTCCCCACCATGACCGCCCGTCTCCCGCCCCGTGTCACCCTCCCCTAATGGCAGTATGGGAGGGCAGCCTCCCCTACCCTCACCACCATGACCGCCTGTCTCCCGCCCCATGTCACCCCCCCCTAATGGCAGTATGGGAGGGCAGCCTCCCCTACCCTCACCACCATGACCGCCCGTCTCTCGCCCCATGTCACCCTCCCCTAATGGCAGTATGGGAGGGCAGCCTCCCCCACCCTCCCCACCATGACCGCCCGTCTCCCCTCCCATGTCACCCTCCCCTAATGGCAGTATGGGAGGGCAGCCTCCCCCACCCTCCCCACCATGACCGCCCGTCTCCCCTCCCATGTCACCCCCCCCTAATGGCAGTATGGGAGGGCAGCCTCCCCCACCCTCCCCACCATGACCGCCCGTCTCCCCTCCCATGTCACCCTCCCCTAATGGCAGTATGGGAGGCCAGCCTCCCCCACCCTCCCCACCATGACTGCCCGTCTCCCACCCCATGTCACCCCCCCCTAATGGCAGTATGGGAGGGCAGCCTCCCCCACCCTCCCCACCATGACCGCCCGTCTCCCCTCCCATGTCACCCTCCCCTAATGGCAGTATGGGAGGGCAGCCTCCCCCCTCCTCCCCACCATGACCGCCCGTCTCCCACCCCATGTCACCCTCCCCTAATGGCAGTATGGGAGGGCAGCCTCCCCCACCCTCCCCACCATGACTGCCCCCCCCCCCCTCCCCCACACACACACACCTAATGGCAGTATGGGAGGCCAGCTGTCCTATTGTGTTGCTGGAGCTGTGTTTACTGTCTGAGTAAGCTGATTACTCCTAGAGGATTGTGGGGAGGGAGCTGGGGGGAGAAGGGTGGGGGTATACAGGATTGTGGGAAGATTGCTGGGTGGTTGGGAGGTCTGGGGAAGGGTATGGGTGGTGAATAGAGAAGATTAGTGTTGTGGTGGGCTAGGAGGTTTGGATGGGACAGGGAAGGAGTGGAAGGGTTGGGGGTGGGTAGCAGATGACTGCTTGGAGGAGGGGTAGGAAGGGGGTAAATGGGGTAGGCAGATTGGGGAGGGGGCTGAACAGGCAATCCTATCATCAACAGATGATGGTCTGTCCCCAATATCCCAGACACCGTACACCAAACCGACAAACCGACAATAGGTGCTCCTTACCAAGCCGATCTCATGGAAGGTTCCTCCCCTCTCAACCATTGTTCCCAAACCTGCTTTTCTTCTACTCCTACTTTTGACTCTTCCACCTTCTGTCCTGATTCCTTCCTATTCTACTCCCTGTCCCCCTCCCTGTCCCCTGTCCATGTGCATGTCTAATTGTCTGGCAGCAAGCCTCAATCTCTCTATACCATGAAAGAACCTGCCTGATCGCCTCTTTATCTCAACTTTGAGAAGTCAACTGAGGCAAGGCCCACATTAATTCAGGTTTTACAAATAATTATCTCAATTACTTCAGACTTACTGTGACTCTGATTGAAGGTATAAGAATTCCTCTGACCCTTGTGTGATGTTTGTAAAGCTGCTAGCCCACCATTTCAGTGTATTCAGGAGTTGGATGTCCTCCCTGCCCCCACTGACCAATTCTTTATCAGGTCTTTTCCCCACTGCTGCCTCCCTGGGTCATCTCTCAATAGATATCCCCTTTCAGACACCCACCCCCCAGCAGACACACGCATCCACCCTTTTCCGTCCCTTTACCAGACCCCTACCAGGTTCTGTCCCAGACCAGGGGTCAGTCCCCAATTCGATTTCGCAATCAGTTGCCGCTTCTACGCGCCCAATGCCGCTTGATTTGTTATAATTATCTGTAAATTGGTGTATTTATTAGGCTGGGTAACTGCATTGGAGGGTCCCTATAGCAGGCTGGCTGGAGTAGGGATTGGGCCTAATGCAGTTTTTATGGTGTTTCCCCTGCCTCTGTCTCCCACCCCTAACTCTAACTCAGTTTGATAAAAGTATTACGCTAAATGCAGCTTCTACTGGCTTTGCTGGCTTGGCTTTAAAGAATCGTTACTGGCACTTTGGTTTTGTGAGGGAACAGTTCTTATTACAAATGGCAGACTTACCTCCTACTCTTTCTCTTGTAACATATATATATGTATGTACACTTAACAGTTTCTGTGTTTATTTGTTAAGTGGAAACTAACATCTTAAAGGGATAACTTGAGGAAATTTACTCATATTCTCTAAGGGCAGACAATATCTGTTTTTTTAATGCTTATAATGCTCATTTTATTCAACCTCAGTCTGAGATACATAAAGAGCTGGACATGTTTCTATATTTATGCCACAACCTTTGAGGAATAATTATGACTATGGTCCCCCACAGCCAGCTGCCTATGCATTCACAATTCTAATGAACCTACCACATCATAATGAATTCTATTTACTCATATTAATAGCCATCTCAATTCCAGCCACATAACATTGGTGATTCCCTGAATGTGGCTGCTAAGAAAACGGACCACCATGTTCATATAATTTTGTCAGTCTGTATCTATTTAAGTACATAACCTAAACAAAGTGTAAGAGTAATAAGGCAGTGCAAAAACAGATCTGTAGGAGAGCTTCCCTCAGCTTCATATTAATTAGCATCAGTTTGGTAACATGTAGAGGCATGGGGAGTAAAGTGCTAGCCGACCTTTGCCGAACCCGGCCATTTTCCCCGGGTGACAGTATAATACGTGTATTAATGTCGGTGCAGCCTGGACTGGTGGAGGTAGATAACAGTAATTAGTGAGGGTAGGGAGGCTCCATCATAAACTAAGGGGACGTAATGCAGAGCGCTACATCATACTAACTGAGTCTGTACAGTCTGTATGTTTGTATGGCTTATGTGCTGTTAACTATCACTACTGTTTACTTCTATTCCTTGATAAACTAAGGGGACGTAATGCGGAGCACTACATCATACTCACTGAGCCTATTCAGTCTGTATGTTTGTATGGCTTATGCCGTGTTAACTATCACAACTGTTTACTTCTATTCATTGATAAACTAAGGGTACGTTATGCGGAGCACTACATCATACTCACTGAGCCTATGCAGTCTGTATGTTTGTATGGCTCTCGCCTTGTTTTCTCTCTCTATTATTCTCTTATATCTCTTTTCCCTGATATTTCTAACAAAGATCTTCAATTTAACTTAAAAACTCTACATCATGTTATTATTGATTTACCCACAATTCATTGTTCATAGGAACAATAGATGACATTTCTGATTTCCAAAAAAACTAAACCAAAACTTTCAAATTGCATTTACCAGGAAACCTCGTTAACCAGATCATTACAGACTCTACACTGTTTATAATACACAGCATCCAACTCTATTGCAGTAAATTAAGAAGCTCTTTCTAAGCCAAAGTCTACTTGAGAAGCTTAAACAGTCATTTTTTTGACTTCACTCTCATTTCTGTCCATGTTAGGTGAAGTTGATTCTCTCACCAGCTTACCCTGTCAGACTTAGTGTCATGTGGTAGACGTGGTAGGTAGGATGTCCCAGTCTGTAGCACGGGGTCTCCTCTTACTGTGTGTATGCGCCTGAGGAACTAAATGCTGTATTACACATACTGAGTTTGCTCAATTGCGCAAAAGAAGGACTTTCTCTCACTATCATATCCCTTTCAAAACACTTTTATGTAGATTTCACTATGGAGTCTTTACAATAATGGGTACTGCAGATGTATTGTGTCAATATCCATGCTAATAGATAATTACCAACAAATTAGGAAATTCTATCAGTGATTCCAGGGAATATAATGATTTTTGATAGCACAGCTGCAGCAAATTGGAATAACACCTTTGGATTGTAGAATCCAGCCTTAATGCTTTAGCCATGATGTGCAGTCACAATTTAAGTGGTGGGTTGTACACTTTAATGTCTGTTTTAAAGGAGTTAGCAGCATAATTATACATGGGCCTTAGATACTGGCTTGAAAACTGATATCCTATGAGTCCTTGAAGCAAATTACTTTGCCACAAACAAATGATAGAGAAAGCTGAGAAGCACACTGATTTACCCTCAAACATTGTATTTCGATGGTATCAAGGTAACCTTGGAATGCAATGGATGTGTCCTTGGTCAAATGTCATTGCTGGATAAGGACGTAGTTGGTACAGAAACTGTATTTTTGAATTTGCAGTCCATTATGTGTTAGTGATAATAGCACAGTTGACAGTTTTTGTTGTTGGACTTTCTTTTTATTTTGATTCATCTCGAAGTATAAAATGGATTGTATGACATGGCTCAACTCATGTTCCAACTCCCTTCAAGTAGCTGTTTACACGTTTGGAAGGTATGATCACACTAATAATAAAATGCTATCACAAGATACCACAACTGGATGAAATGTTCCCTACAATCCTGGCTATAATACACTTTACATTGACATTTCAAGTGAAGTTCATATCTTTGAATGTTAGAACGTAAACATTTCCATCTCAGACGGTATGAGTAAAACACTGAATGTTGTGGGTGTAGTGGGAGGAGAAGGCCTCATGGTGAATCATATAAAATCATAAAATCATAAAACAGTTCACTGTGGAAATAGTAAAGGTTAGTGTCTTTCTCCTAGTTGCAAAAGTAGAAGAAACCAACATAGCTGTGAGACATGGCTTTAAACAAAGACTTACTTGTTTGAAACATATTTGTCTGACCAATAATTTGGGGGCATATACATATCATCCCCTTCTCTGTATATATATTCACAGAA
Source organism: Lepidonotus clava (assembly GCA_936440205.1). Classification (NCBI taxonomy): domain Eukaryota; kingdom Metazoa; phylum Annelida; class Polychaeta; order Phyllodocida; family Polynoidae; genus Lepidonotus; species Lepidonotus clava. The sequence goes on from OW387142.1 coordinate 52,622,654, forward strand.
ATTATATTGATCTAGTAGAATAGTCATACTTTAGTTTTGAAAACAATGATGTTGGTATAATATCATATTGCCTTAGACTGTATCTCGGAATCGCAGAGACAATAGGGAGGGTAAGCAATTCCAACACATCTCGATACATCAACGTATCTCTTAACTTATAATGTATACTCTTAAAATGCTTTGTGTTGGAGTACAACTGAAGATTTCCTTAAACATAAAATTGTATTTTATTATTATAAGTTCGGGCTATTAAGCTTTTGATCAAACATTTTCCGATTGTATGATAACAGGTTAAGTGATCTGCTATGTTCATGTTAGGTAATTAATCGGGTTGCTCAACCTCCCTATTAACAGATGTTTCATCAACATAGCCTTCTTTTATTGCAGTTAGAATACCCTTCTATAAATGTCAGGAGCCCCCAACACATACATCAGGGACTGCAAAAGGCGTATTAGATATTGGAGGCCTTTTTCAACACTTTCTTTATGAAACACCTTTTTTTTCAAAAGTCCTTAATACTTTTATTCCTAACGAACCCCTCTTCAGGTATATTATTGTCAAACAGGCCATGGAATATAAGGGAAAGCAGATAATGCTTTGTTTGGAGTTCCCTCTCACTAGCAATAGGACATCAGCAGCAAATCGGTAATACAGTTTTGGTTCGTAGAATACAACCGTTAGCAGTACTGCTCAGTCACACTTCAATTGGTGGGTTGGACACAGTGAGATCTGTTTCCAAGGTTTAGCATCATACATGAGCTTCTATTACTGACTAGAAAACCAATATCATCTAAGAAAGTCCCTGAAGGTAATAACTAAACTACAAACAAATTAAAGAGACAGCTGAGAAGCAGTCTGAATTTCCCTAAAATGTTTTCAACATTGTATTTTGTTGGTATTGAGGTAATCTTGTATTGCAGTAGGTTTGCCCTTGATCAAATGGCACAGCTGGATAAGGACATGGGTTATACAGAAACTGTATCTTTGAAGTTGCAGTACATTATGTATTAGTGATATAAGCAACATTCATGCAAGGTTTCTGTCCTTGTTTCTGTTCACAGTTGCTTTATTGTCAATTTGCACAACTCTTTTTTATTTTGATCCATCTCAAAGTATCATATGGATTATATGATATGCCTCAACTCACCTTTCAATCCCTTCAAATATTCTAGTAACCATTAACACCTTTGGAAGGTATGATCACACTTATAGTTAAAAGCTGTCACAAGATATTGCAATAGGATGAAGTTTTCCCTACAATCCTGCCTATAATACACTTTGCATTGGCATTTCAAGTAAAGTTCAGATTCTTATGCATAAAACACTCAATGTCATGGGTGTAGGTGGGAGGAGAAGGCCTCAAGGTGAATCATATTAAATCATAAAACAATTCACTCTGGAAAACGTAAAGGTTAGTGTTTTTCTCTACCAGTAGGAAAAGCAGAAGAAACAGCCTAGCTGCAAGACCTGTCTTTAAACAAAGACGCCCTTGTTTGCAAAATTTAACATTAAAATAATGAACCTTTTAGACTTATTTTTCTGATCAATGATTTGAGGGAATACACATATCAACTCTCTATACTTCTCTCCATATCTATTCACAGAAATTATATTGATCTGGTAGAATAGTCATACTTTAGTTTTGAAAACAGTTAGTTAGTCATTATTATATAGCCTTAGACTGTATCATAAGGAATCACAGAGACTATAGGGAGGTTAAGCACCTCCAATACATCGCGATAAGTCAACATATCTCTTAACTTACATGTTTTATGTTGGAGTACAACTAAAGAGTTCCTAAAATCTTAAATTGTATCTTATTATTGTAGGTCTGGGCAGTTAAACTTGTGATCAAACATTTTTCAATTCTATGATAATAGCTGAGAAAGAGATTTGTTACGTTTACATTAGGTGATATATTGGGAACCTCCTATTGACAAACGTTTCATCATCTAATGGAGCCTTCTTTCCTTGCTGTTGGGAATATGCATCCCTTTTGCTTAATGTCAGGAACTTAATGCAAAAGGTATATCGAAAATTGTGGGCCTTTTTGAAACACCATCTTTATGAAACACCTTTCTTCAAAAGTTCTTTACGCTTTCTTTTAAACAAACCCCCATTAGGACAGACTATTATGAAGCAGGCCACACATTAAAGAGGCTGGCTGATAACACTTTGTTTGAAGTTTTCTTCCAGACAAGGTTTGAGTTGATGCAAACTGATGCGTTTGCCGGGTGTATGCAGTATGACTTATCATAGTCCATATTCATGAGATGTTCCACGAGAAGTAAAATGACTTTGAACTACCGCAGACAGTTTCATCACCTGCTGTATTTCTGAATATAAATTATTACTAATAAAATGGCACAGACATAACACTGCTGAGTTGGTTTAGACTCACACGGCTATTTGTTTCACTATTTTATTGACTTGATACATACATAGATTACCCATTGTACCTAAACATTAACTTTGCGGGCGAGGTCTCTTTAGATCTATGGGGCCGCTGGCACATCTGTTGTTTCCCCCCTGGGGATGGTCTCTGAGCTATTAGAGGTAGGTATGAATATTCATGAGACAAGCAGGATGCAGCACCTTGAGTAAGGTTTCCCTGTACATACTCCCAGCATAGGGAGATGTTAAACCTACTTAACTAAGGGAGGTGGTGCCACTCCCGGAGCACCCTTAATGTGTCCTTAATGGACCACTGATAGGCTTAGGCCCTGACACCTAACTAAGACATCAAGGGGGTGCATTCATAAACCATATATTACATGTACAGGGGGCTTTCATAAACTGAGCAGTCGGGGGCGGGGGTAGACATGTACACACTATATTCATTTATATAGCATAAATCTGTGAAATGTATTAGACATGAGATGTACATTCATATACGATATAATAATTGGATTTTGTCTGTGCATGGATGTGGAACATATCCGACAAAGAGTGAGTGTTCATAATACATGACACAAAGTGAGAATATGCATACATCAATATATGATAAAAGTCTGCCTGGAAATAGCAAAGGTATGTAATCAGCTATATCTAGTTCTTTAAGGGATTCCCATCCCTTGTTGTCAGAACCTCCCCTTTCTGACTACACTACAGCATCTTCAAAGGCCATCAGAGTGTTCTTGCCACCTGCACATATTCTGTATGAGGAACTGATTTCTACGTAGTACCTTAAGACTGCATTCTACTACTTCCATGTACAGTTTCTAAGCGAAGTGAACTAAGTTATCTGGGTATAACACTAGAAGCTGTAGCCCTATATAGAACCTTGAAATCCTAAATGAATTGTAGGTTCACCAAGTATGAACCTCTCCTCCCCTGTAAATCCCAGGTGTATAGGTTTGTCTAAGACGAGGAAACCCTTTACTCATAATGGACTACAGCTGACAGAATGAAGCACTTAGTGTAACCCTGACTCTCTTTCAGACATCACGTTAGTAGCCCCCCTAGACATCAGAGAGACTCTCTAACTTAGTCCAAAAGCTTGTACTATAATGCAGATGTGCAGCTTTCAAAGTTCCCTTTGATCCACAGGTAACATGGCCATTAGGAAAATAAGTCATTACAAGAAAAACTGTCCCAGTCCCAAGTTCTGAAGTATCCGATTTTGCAATGATACTTGAGTCAAGTCCAACATTGAAATGTTCAAAGAATGAAGCTATTCATGTCATATGGAACCACATATTTGATATGCATTGGGGGCCTTCCATTAAGTATGTACACATCAAAGAAGGGGGGCAAGGGGGGTCTGAAATGTTTTTAAAATGTGTGTACATTCTAGTACAAATAAAATACACTTTTTTGTCAAGGGGGGTCTGATACTCTATAAAATATGCATACGTACTGAAGAGAAGGCCCCTTTTGAATGACTCTAGTGGGAAATACAACATGGCTGCCTCTCCACTGTGCTGAGCTCGCTTGAAAGCTTGAAAAATGTTTCTTTCCTGAGCACTTAAGCAATCTTACGTGACCCACAAAAACTAAATTAATTTCCTTCCAGAAATAATTAAGGTGTGTATGTGTGGAACCAACACCCCATGTGGTGCCCTTATAACACCTGGACCAAAGGCCTTTAATCATAATAAGGATGTTTTAGCCCATGTCCTGAGCACCAGCAGGGCAAATACAATCCGCATCGGTTATAAGTCCATCCAAGGACAACCCCAAAGGGTCTTCTATATTCTATCACCCAAGCAAGATACAAAATAATGTTGAAAACCATGAATACAAGGAGAGGTACATACAGCTTGTCCATATGAACTGTCAGTACACACTACCCCTGTATTTACTGCTCGTTGGCTGTGTGGGTGATAAAGGTGTTCTTGCCACCTGCACATATTATTTTGTATGAGGAACTGATTTCTACATAGTACATTAGAACTGCATTCTATAACTTTCGTGTTCAGTTTCTTAGCAAAGTGAACTAAGTTATTAGTGTATAGTAGAGGCAGATCCAAGATTTCCAAAAGGGGAGGGGGATGGGGGTTCGGCATATAGGCATAAGGTGTGTAAGTGTGTATAGGCGTATAGGCTAAGTACTTAAAATGCATGTTTTCTCACACACTATTTCAGGGGTCCACAAAAAAGGGGTGGAGGGTCAGGATCCCCTTGACCCCCCCTGGATCTGCCCACGTATAGCATACGAAGCATCAGCCATAAATGGAACCCTTGAATTCCTAAAATGATTTGTAATGGTTCACCCAGTATGAGACGCCCTGTAAATCCCAGGTGTATAGGTTCGTTTAAGAAGAGGGAACCCTTTATTCATAATAAACTACAGCTGACAGGATAAAGCACTTAGCAGAAATCTGACTTTCATTCAAACATCGTGTTAATGACTCCAACCCCCTCAGACATCACACAGACTCTCTAACCTAGTCCAAAAGGTTGTACGATAATGCAGATGTGCAGCTTTCAAAGTTCCCTTTGATCCTAAAATAACATAGCCATCAGGAAAATAACCCATTACAAGAAATCACACGTTGTCAAACTGTCCCACTATCTGAGAGTTCTGAAGTGTCAGATTTTGCAACTGTCACCCAAGTCACGTCCATTATTGAAATGTTCAAATAAGGAAGCTATTCATGTCGTATGAAAACGTATATTGGATATGGCTTGTGAATGATTCTAGTGGGAAATACAACATGGCTGCCTCTCCATTGTGCTGAGCTCGCTTAAAAGATGGAATACTGTTTCATACCCGAGTACTTCAACCACTCTCACGTGACCCACAAAAAGTAAATTAATTTCCTTCCCGAAATAATTAAGGTGTGTAAGCATGGAAATGACACCCCATGCGGTGCCCTTATAACACCTGGACCAAAGTCCTTTAATCATAATAAAGATGTTTTATTCCCACCCCCAGCGCCCCTGGGGCAAATTAGGGCACATCCGAGCAGCAACAAAAATGTTTATTTTCATCATTCAGAAAAATGTCGTAAAAAGTGTTGTAAAATACTGGAAACCCTTGACTTTTGCTGCATCATGTGATCACGTCATGTGATCCGGAGACACCCAGAACCACCTCTGTCTCCTCATTGGTTGATTCAGGGTCACGTGACAGGGTTATTGACCTGGTTTTTATAACTCTCAAAACCAATATTTTGAAACAGGCTTTTCTACCATTACAAGCGCGTTCCTACTTTAAATACCCTTCAGGGAATTGCTAAAACCTCACACCTCTCCCATTGAATTACTTCTGTGAAATGCTGGCACCTCCCTACCTCATATCTGACAGTTTTGTGGATAGGTTTCTTCTCATACTGTGCTTCAACGCCCACTGGTTTTAATGGTTTTATGCCTCTTCAATATTACGTCAGTACATAAAAGTGGAGAATGACAGGGCCATTGCAATAGTATCTAGAGGCCGCACATACAAGAGGTATACATGTACTTATGTCAAAAAGTGCAGGGAACAGTAGATCTTGGATTTGTAAAGCTCGATACCCACTAACCGGTGGGCTGACTCTGACATTAGCGCCGACGGTTGGCGTTGGCGTAAAATTATTAAACATGTTTAATAAGGATCGTTGCTATCGGCGCCAACCGTCAGCGCTGATGCCAACATCGGTGCGGATTATGTGCGCCGATTCCCCCCAAAATCACCTAGTGGGTATGGCGCTTAACTCCCCAAAAGAGGAAGGGGGAGGATGCTTTTACAAAACATTTCTCCTAATGGCCTTTTTGGCAGAACTTCCCTACATCACGTCTTCCCCTATACGGCATTTAGAGTCCATCATTAGTACAGCCTACCCCGCCCCTCCCCCAACCCCTCCACCCTCTGCCCTCCCCCTGATCCTTATATCCAATTACCTGTACGTCATAGGACGTTAAACTGGGCTACTAATACACTCACCAAGTCACTCTAAACATGGGGTTATAGTAAAGTCTACACACCCCACCCCTCCACCCCACCCCTCGACCCCTCCCCTCCACCCCTCCCCTCCCCCTGATCCTCAACTCCAATTACCTGCACGTCATAGGACGTTAAACTGGGCCACTAATACACCCACCAGGTCACTCTAAACATGGGGTCATAGTAAAGTCTACACCCCCCACCCCTCCACCCCTCCCGTCCCCCTGATCCTCATCTCCAATTACAGGACGTTAAACTGGGCTACTAATACACCCACCAGGTCACTCTAAACATGGGGTCATAGTAAAGTCTACACCCCTACCCCTCCATCCCTCCCCTCCCCCTGATCCTTATATCCAATTACCTGTGAGTCATAGGACGTTAAACTGGGCTACTAATACACCCACCACGTCACTCTAAACATGGAGTCATAGTTAAGTCTACACCCCACACCCCTCCACCCCTCCCCTCCCCCTGATCCTCATCTCCAATTACCTGTACGTCATAGGACGTTAAACTGGGCCACTAATACACCCACCAGGTCACTCTAAACATGGAGTCATAGTAAAGTCTACACCCACCACCCCTCCACCCCACCCCTCCACCCCTCCCCTCCACCCCTCCCCTCCACCCCTCCCCTCCCCCTGATCCTCAACTCCAATTACCTGCACGTCATAGGACGTTAAACTGGGCCACTAATACACCCACCAGGTCACTCTAAACATGGAGTCATAGTAAAGTCTACACCCACCACCCCTCCACCCCTCCCCTCCACCCCTCCCCTCCCCCTGATCCTCAACTCCAATTACCTGCACGTCATAGGACGTTAAACTGGGCCACTAATACACCCACCAGGTCACTCTAAACATGGGGTCATAGTAAAGTCTACACCCCCCACCCCTCCACCCCTCCCCTCCCCCTGATCCTCATCTCCAATTACAGGACGTTAAACTGGGCTACTAATACACCCACCAGGTCACTCTAAACATGGGGTCATAGTAAAGTCTACACCCCTACCCCTCCATCCCTCCCCTCCCCCTGATCCTTATATCCAATTACCTGTACGTCATAGGACGTTAAACTGGGCTACTAATACACCCACCAGGTCACTCTAAACATGGAGTCATAGTAAAGTCTACACCCCCCACCCCTCCACCCCACCCCTCCACCCCTCCACCCCTCCCCTCCACCCCTCCCCTCCCCCTGATCCTCAACTCCAATTACCTGCACGTCATAGGACGTTAAACTGGGCCACTAATACACCCACCAGGTCACTCTAAACATGGGGTCATAGTAAAGTCTACACCCCCCACCCCTCCACCCCTCCCGTCCCCCTGATCCTCATCTCCAATTACAGGACGTTAAACTGGGCTACTAATACACCCACCAGGTCACTCTAAACATGGGGTCATAGTAAAGTCTACACCCCTACCCCTCCAACCCTCCCCTCCCCCTGATCCTTATATCCAATTACCTGTGAGTCATAGGACGTTAAACTGGGCTACTAATACACCCACCACGTCACTCTAAACATGGAGTCATAGTTAAGTCTACACCCCACACCCCTCCACCCCTCCCCTCCCCCTGATCCTCATCTCCAATTACCTGTACGTCATAGGACGTTAAACTGGGCTACTAATACACCCACCAGGTCACTCTAAACATGGGGTCATAGTAAAGTCTACACCCCACACCCCTCCACCCCTCCCCTCCCCCTGATCCTTATATCCAATTACCTGTACGTCATAGGACGTTAAACTAGGCTACTAATACACCCACCACGTCACTCTAAACATGGAGTCATAGTTAAGTCTACACCCCACACCCCTCCACCCCTCCCCTCCCCCTGATCCTCATCTCCAATTACCTGTACGTCATAGGACGTTAAACTGGGCCACTAATACACCCACCAAGTCACTCTAAACATGGGGTCACATGATCCAGCCCTGGTCATGTGACCCGGGTTGGCCGTACACGGGGTGGTATGGGTTGTGGGGGGGGGGGGGGGGGGTGGGGTGTCTCTACAGATATTGCAGATCACGGGGATATTGCTGTGAGTGTGACAGAATGACAAACGGACAAATTTGGGATAAGAGGATCATATCGCTTGTCATGTTGTGATTTGTATTTGCAGTAAAACCTATTCCAGAAGAAAAGTTACCAATGCCTGCATACAAGGATAAATTTTAAAGGTATAAAGCTGTCTTATATACACCTAATAATTTGAATTAGTCAGGTATCTATATATATACATTGGGAAAGAAAATAAAATCGACCAGAAAGGAAAGTAATGCAACAACAATAACAAATTATTCACTGTGATCTGCATACTGAAATATCAGCTGATAAATGGTGGGATGCCATTGTTGTTATTACAGTCGCAGCTTCGTGATCAAAACTCAATAATGTTGTATTGGACAACGGTGCTGTTGGGATAGGCATCCCTGCTATCATTGTGGTTTTGTACATATCATGTTGAGATGTAAAGGGCGGATTCAGACAAGAAAGCTCTGCTGAATATTTAATATGAAACACCATACGGTTCGGCTTACAAAAGGTCTTTCTTAAAAAAATAGTTACCGTCTCTTCATTGTTTATGGTATCGTCTTCATTGTTTATTGTATCGTCTCCATTAGATCTCTAACCTTTACCTACACTACATCTAGAGATGTTTTCTTACTATACCCTCCTATGTAGCTCAGTGGGGTGCATCCAGCAGGTGTTAAACAATACACTAATACAAAGTTAGATTCATCGTGTTTAAACTGCAGGCTACAAAGTTGGTAAGAATTTATGTTAAAAAAATCCAAAATCTTTAGGAGTAAGAGGGGCACCCCCCTATTTTTAAGGGGGTATCTGTAAGATTAGCAGTGTTGTACATCACAATACCACCAATCTTAGTGGCGGATCGGGGGGTGCAAAAAGGGCAATTTCTCCCCCCCCCCCCAACCTCAATTTGTAATCTCAAAATGGGAAGATCTGTGTTTGGCTCTGGATCCGCCCCTAACTCTCCTATTCAACATGTTTGTGTTTATTGCATCAGGATGCTGCGACTGGTTCCAACACACACCCACTGTTTGTATTCTGCATACTGCATCATTTAATACTTCTTTCTGCTCTGTTCAAGATGTTCCAGGCATGCAGCTTCATGTATTATTGATAGCCGATATCTAATCTATTTTACATTTCATCTTGAGCAAATAAATCATTCCCATTAGAAAAATATGCAGGAAAGTTCTCAGTAAAAGAATGAGGGGAGCGGCTAACCACGAAGGGCCGACAGACCGTATTCGTCTCCGAGTGGGAGGAAATTCAGATGAGCCCACGGTGTGTGAAAATAACGAGATAGTCTATGTGGGCGATGGCGGGCGATGGCCAAGAGGGCGCGATTATCCCACTCGGCCCCAAATTGCAAATGGTTGAGTTGGGTTAGCCTAAGTAGGCCCCGTGCAAACCAGCTTTGCATCTACTCCTGGGCAGGGTCTGAGCTCCTAGCACATGTTGAGACACTGACAGGGTGTGGGTTCCCTCCCTGCTTGGAGAGTGTATGCATCACGTGACCGTGAAACGAGATTTAGGGAAAATGAGGGCATGGAACTGTAAGAACCCGGATGATAGGGGTGGACCAAGTATATTTGAACATTTCTCTGAACAAACTGTATGCTAAAATTGGGGTCCTATGAGGGTGAAAATCTTAAAGCTGGTTAGATATCAGATTGCAAATGCCTAATGCTTTCTATGTAAGGCGTTTTGGGTGACATTGGTGAAGACAAAAGTCAAAATGTTTATACAAAGCACTGTCCTATATTTCTTATTTCTTTTGCCAGATTTGCACACAAATAAGCTCACTCTTTGGCCACAACTAAGGTAATCTCTATATTATTGATCCCAAGGAGAACTTGTTATCCAGACCATTTATGAAATAGAAAAAGAAATGAAAGCAACTGGACATTTTGGCCAGTATATTTATGTAGAAGGGGTCCTGACTGGACCACATTATATATAACTGTCAAACTTAGGGTGCCTTTATCATATGTTTACCTTAGGACTCTGTCTCACTTGTCATATCTGGGTATTGAGGACATCGCAGCATGTTGCCTCGGCCTTCTGGCAGGAGAAGGCCAGCGATGAGTTCAGCAGAAGCAGGGCATGCATGTGTGGGTGTGGTCATGCATACACCCCTCCCCCCACACACCCCAACCCCCAGTAACCTCTGACCCCTCACCCTCCCCTTCCCAGCATCCCACACATGCGCACAGCGTCCCAGCCCCCGATTTTACACACAATTTCCGCCCCGTGTGGCGCCCGGCGCTGCTGTCGATTTGCCCATATTGAGGGCCCATAAAGGGGAGTGGTGGCGGTGGTGAAATGGAATCAGGGAACGGGGTGAAATCGGTTGTGACTGGGTGTAATGAGCACTGGGGGTGGGGCCGGGGACGGGGCGGGGGACGGGCCAGGCGGGGGGTCAGGGGGTAGAGAGGCAGCAGTAGGCGGGGTGGGGTGCTGGGCTGGAAGGAGGGTCCGGGACTATGCCGAAGAGAAGAAATGTATGGTGTGTCAGGGAGGACTTAGCGACATGGAGGGGAGACAGAAAAAGGAGGGTTATGTTTAAGAGCTGTAAAGGGCCTGTGGGGATTCAGAGGGCGTTGAGATCAAGGCCGGAATAGGCCATCAAGGCAACGGGAGAAAAATTGGAGTAGAAGGTTTAAGGAGGGAATGGAATAAAAGGGTTGGACAATTCAGGTAGTTTGGGTGATGATAAAAGAAAAGTGATCATAAGTTGTAAATTGAACACGATTTTCCTGCTTGCTCCAGTGGCATGTTGCTTAAGGCTATCACTTCAACCACAAAACATATCGACCAACGTGAATGCAATAAATGAAAACAGCCTGTGCGTATTTTATGCTGATAATAAAAACCATAATGTTCCACGGTTTCTATATTTGAATACAGAAATGTTGAAACTGTTATTCACTGAGGTACCTTCTCAATATAAACAAAGTATTAGAACTTTAATGGCTGTACACAGGCTGAGAAATGGTTGTTTAATAAATTTCTAAACAAAATAATGACAATTTCAAATGGTTCAGCTGCACTCTATCTATGTTCCATAAAGCTGACTTAATCAGCTGGCCTCTGCAATAGTCCCCAAAACTGAAACAGTGAATGAATGGAGTAAAAATATGATGTGAGGTTTATACAAATGACCGCGGATATGGATAAGAGCTAGTGAGAGACTAACAAAATACTGAAGTAGGTAGCCCTTTAGGTTTTATTATTGGTTGAGCAGGAAAAGGGACACGTGAGTCGGGGAGAGGTAGGTGGGAGGGCTTTACTACGGGAATGGTCATCAGCCTCCAGCCAGCAGCAGGGTGATAGAAACAGGGGCCGTCTGATTCATCCCCGCCTGCTTATCAGTTTTACACCTCCGGGCGGTGGGACTGGGACGAGACCTGTTACACGTGGCCCTGTTTCCGTCCCCTCTGCCTTTACTCGGTCATCACTCGGAGAGCAGCTCAACACATATAACAAGGCACAAGAGTAAGGCTCACAACAATAGACTTATATTCTGATATACTTGAGACTCTTCAGATTGGTCAATAACTAGGGTGTTTGATTAACATAATGTAAAACCCTTAAAATGTTTCACATCCACCACCTTTTAGATTGCAATTCATGCCTATGTATTTGTAACAGAAGCGGATTGGACTAAAGGTCTGTCACCGAATGATTAAACAATATCACCCAGCAAGAAGTAAAGAAAAAAAAGTAATTTTTGTGTTTTTGTAAATGTAAATCCCCTTATATAATCCTACCAGTTATAGACCCAATACAACTCTGTTATTCGCTCTCACTAACTTCATTGCCGAAGCCTCGGATGTTTCGCTAGCTATAAAAACACCACTGTATGGATGGTATTATACGAGTTCATAATCCTAATATCAACAAGTGGGCGCCAGGAATGCTGACATTTAATCTCCTAAAATCTCTAAATGGAAATTAAGTTCCTCAGATTATGAACAAACGAAGTAGAGTCACATTGACAAGTGATATTACAGATTCCCTACAGATCACTAAAAGATTTAAATGTGGCCACTAGAGATGCATACAGAGTTTCTGCTCTGCAAAGATAACACTATAATTACAAATACCCATTGCTGCCTATGTTGACTCCATCTATTATAAATCATGCAAACTTAGTAGTGATTGTCGTTCATCATCTCCGATTCACGACATGTTGATGTTCAATACAGGCGAATCATTATGCGCAGTATGGTGATGGCACAATTTGTCGCATTTGGAATGGGATCTTTAATTTGGCATATTTGCATATTTAAATTATCACTGATACAAGTTTTTAATTGTCCTTTTGCAGTCTGCATATAATGGAGTGATTTTTAGATCTGTGATGTTCAAAGATACATCTTTTGTTGAAGGTTCGCTTATGCCCAAACAGCTTATAATTCACATTCCTAACAGGAGTAGTTTCTCCTAATTCCTACATGTCCTACATGCAATTCATACAACAAATTTTAGTCGCTGTTTCATATCTGAGGAAGTTAATAGGCCCTGATAGCTCCTTTCAAGAGAACCTGTGAACTAAAACAAAACTATCTTCTGTCACAGACCTCATCTATACATCACAAAAAGTTCATTTGATCAGTCCAAATGTTTTGGGATTGCAGAAGGAAAAAGCAGAAGGCCTCTTTGTTGGCAGTCTTTACTTTGTGAAAGGCTTCAGTACGGACTCTTTGTGCAGCCACCTGACCATCAGCAGACTCTCCGTCCCCCCTGCACCGCCCCCTGCACCGCCCACCCCCTGCACCGCCCACCCCCCTGCACCGCCCACCTGCACCGCCCCCCTGCCCGACTCAAACACAACATCAAAGACATCTCACCGAGACACCTCTAATAAGTCGCGATAGAAGAAACAGCCAGCAGTCGCTGGAGCAAAAAGTATTTTCCTTCTCTCTTTTAGCAAAGATGACTTCTTTTCATGATGGTCATGAAAAGAAACACATTCTGCTCATTTGATGTTAATTTCTGAAAATTACTTGATTTGGATTCAGGAATCTGACAGAATATGGGCGAAGGAGGATTTCACCATATGGATTTAATAGTGTGGTGTAGACACAGTGGACTACAGTGAGAGCACACTTGAGTGGTGTATTGGGAAGAGGTTTGTTTGTTTGTTGGATTAGTTTAACGTTTGGTCAACCCTTTAGGGTTCTTTTACTAGACTGCACAAGGTAAAGCTTTCAAGCTAGTTATACGCCACAGGGGCGGTGACCCAATCTATGAAATGAGTTGACTATTTGTAGCAGTGGGACCCAATGCCCTCTTTATAGTGCTGCAACACTGAGATATCATGTCATAGGCCTACACCATACCCCACCCAGTCCTATTAAACTGACATCGGGCCGACCAGTCATGTTTGGTGGTTCTTACTTTATAACACGTGCCAGACAAGCAGTTACCACTGCCATTGTTAAAGTCTTTGGTGTGACTTGGCCAGGAATAAATCCCAAGACCTCCCAGACTCGAAGCAGACACTGTATCAATTGAGCTATTGAGTCTGGTATCTGCATTTGTTGACTTCTACAAACAGCAAGGGGCTGCTGGGGACACATTCTTCATAGGAGGCTCCTGAAAGAACCCCCACCCCGGATCCCCACAGGGGTTGGGAAGAGGTAATTGAGAGGTTCAAGTTTTGTCCCTTGTCGATGCAAATATTACATAATGACGTCATCAGTTTCTGCCATTGGCTACATAAAATTGACCTAGATTTGCCCTTCACGTCATGTTTGCATTGACTCAAGAAGTGAAATCACGTGACCACGTGACCACAGAAATAGTTAATTATGACAATGTATGTTTATCTTATACAATTTAGCATAAATATCATGTCACTAGATGTTCATGTGATGTGTATCATAAATATGTTAAATTGATCACCAATATGGCATCCAGGCCCTTTCTTGGTGTCATGACAATTGCAGAACAATACTCCGAGGGTCATTTTTATTGTATTTCCTGCTTTTGTTGTGAAATTTACTTTTTTTTCGTTACACGCCAAAGTCTAAAGTGGGTCACACTCCTATAAGTGTGTATTTAATACTCCAACTGCCTGCAATATGCCCTACTTGTGAAAGCAGGTAATATGCCCACAAACACTGAGGACATCCACGGCCATACACCCATCTCTGTCTGTCTTTGGCTGTAAGCAAAAACCTATAATTAAATTAGGAAGAATGGGACCCCTTAGGTAAAATACTATTTTGATTGACCATTAGGTGCTTCTTTAGGTAACATATCGACAGCTACTATGAAATAGAAAGTGATCTTCTTAAACCAACGAATGAGAAACAGAAAAGCAGAAAAAGCTGTGTGTATGGCTTAAAAGCATAGGATAGCAAAGGATAGCTGGCTTAGTGTATGAAGTCTCCAAAAATAGCCCTCTTTTGACAGATACATAGCTGCAGAGTTTAACATCAGCATTTTGGTCCAATAAGAGCCCCTGCCATCCTCTAAACAGACCTGTCCTGCCTCTTTTTGACAGTTTTAATCTCAGACGTCACTTACGCAGGCCTCTATTGGCCACTAATGAAGCGATACGAGCCAATGATTAACATTCTCATAACATTTCATTTGCTGCTTTTCTGCAGCCCGCTTGGCGATTATGCTATCTAATGTGGCTGTCGATTGGCGCCCTCACTTAACACGACTTCGTCCATTGTTTCGGCCTTTCGGTAACTCCCATTACTGTAGCTGAAAGGTCCTTGTAAAACGCTCGCTGTAAATGCGGACTTGTCGCTATGCCATCAATTTCCGGCAATTTTTGTCACTTTCGAGTTATGAGAAATCTTACACTGAATGGGGCTGTTGTTGCAGCTTCTTTGTGTGGATTTTGTTCCATATTGTTTGTGGGCCCGTTCTACTGCCACTGCTCCTCTCAAGTGCTGTAAACTCTCACATTAGTGTACAACTGTGTTAACTTAATACATCTAGGGTATTTCCATTCATAGATATTTGCAATGATTTTTAAGTTAGATTCTTTTACATTAATGTTTTACATGATATTTTTGATAGATTGTTTGAGTATCATAAACTGTATCAATCTCTTTGATATATGCCTCTGCAAGTGCCTCATCTGAATCAAAATCTGATACCTGGTTGTGATAGGTCTTCTTATATAATACTAACTTGATATATATGTGTATGTATATATTTCTATATACGTATTGCATATAGAAGAGGTACATTTTGATGCTGATATGCTGGAGGTCCACTCAGCAATTTTTCAGCTATATTGCAGCTAAGGTTTTTCCTTTGTACAAAGCACTGATAACTGACTCTATGAGACTGAGAACGAAAGCAAGAAAAGGTCGTCTCTCAGCCCAGACCCACAGCCCAGAAGTCCATACCGACATTGATATCCTTTCAGATTAAGAAATTGGGATAAAATATTTTAGGGACCTTACATGAATTATATAACCGTCAAGGGGGTGATATCAGAGGGGCAGCTGCACGTTGGCCGCTCCCCCCCACCCTCATATCCCCCTTCTGAAGAGTGCATCAGCTTCAGGGCCGGATCCAGGAGAATTAGTCTAGAGGGTCCTGCCCCCAATCCCCCCCCCCCTTTTTTTTTGATGGAGACTTATACTTCACATACAGAAAAAAGCAGTTATACGTGGGTGTGTGAATGCATGCCATTTTAGTATACTAAGCCTATGCGGACCCCGCGGACCCCTTTAAAAAAGCTTGGTTTGATCCTTGGATTTATACGGAGACTTTCACATGCTTTCATGAGTTCCTTGCTCCCCTGCACCCCCCCCCCCCCCCACTGGATGCGTACATAGTGGAAGACCCCTTAGGGATAAAACAGCATGCACACTTAACTTTGAGATTCCCGGCTGTTGATCACGAAATGTCGAACTACTTTTCTAAAAGCTCAACGATTACAAAATAGGTTGTAATTGGCTTAATGGAGTTAGGTTGATGGGAATGAGAGTTCACATTAAATCGCTACAACTCACAATATTCACTCAAACTTTCCCATGCCCCTCTTTCATTTTATCACTGTCCCCTTATTTATCTGTTTCCACGGCGACTGCTTCAATCAGAAGTCACGTGTTGTTAGGGAACAAAGGGCCAAATCACCCAGTAACAGCGATAGAAACGGAACCTGCCATTCAAAGCGATGTTTGAGCTGTACTTCGAATGTGTCTGACTAAATCCACCTTAAAGGTGAGTTGGGTAGCTTATACCCAACGTTCACCGGCGTTGTTTGAAAAAGGTGAAGCTCAGACAGAAAAGTGAATGTATGTATGAGTTTAATCTCCGTAGTTTACTATTTGAGGATTCCCACTCTATGACTGTTAAGCTTAGGCCCAATTCATATTCTGAGGCCAAGTATGAGTTTACACATAGGCACGTTTCCATACCTAAGGAACAGGGTCTAAATAAGCAAACAATCTTCCATATATGGAAAATCTACTTTTATAGAAGTATTGTTTTCGGACTTGACACCCTTTCGTGCACATTGAAACATGTTTGTTTAAGTTTTGCTTGTTTTCCCGGACAAAAGACAACCACTTTCCTCAACATTGAATCTCAACAACGTCGTTTTTTGGGTTGACTTGTTCATTAAGGAATGACTGTGAGGGTTTGGATACGTGACAATACGTTACTTTACTCGTGACTCTGAAAGGGAGTACTCATTGGCTATAGTAATAACGTCTCCTGCGAGTATTTGAAGCACACCTTAAAAGGATATATCATGATATCGTATGGACGGGTTGAAATGTATTTCTACGTAAGGACTTTGACATGTTGACTAGCCGTTGATACATCAGGTTTAATTGATTACCTAATGAGTACCTATAATCAGACAATGAGTGGTGTCAAGTATTTTAAAAAGTAACTGACAAAATTGTTATCGATGAAACATGTAATGGTTTGTATTTTGTAATTTCTGAAGCCCATTACCTGTTTTACACTGTTTAGATCACAGGTGCACGTGGATAAATCTTGTTATCACAATTGATTAAAACATATGACAAATCCAAATGCATGACCAATTTCGCAGTAATGTAAAATTTAATGCAGAATATATAAAAGATTATATCCGAAATATAAGAAATATAAGAAATAAAAGATAAAGTCTAAAATATAAGGATCAATTGCTCAGGAAAATACTTTATTGTGAAAAGCTGTGGATTTGTACACTCTGTATGACTGGTATACATTATAATACTATTCTGAACATACCTACGGTAAGTTTCCCTCTAAACTCAAGGATTAGTAAGGTGTCGGCTGTCAGGGGTCAATAGAAGCATTGAACTTTTAGAGTAGGACATGACTGGTATATACAGTTCATTCTGTGTGCAGTGTATATACACTAAGGGTCCTAGGGCCAGGCTTCTTACTCCATATGCATAGAGTCTGTGCACCTGCCTTGTGTAGGAGGAGCAAGGGTTGTCCTCATTGGTCATCTATATTGAGGCAGGAAACCTTCTTTACTTTTAAATCGAAAGTTGGTTACATTTGATCCTAATCAGTATGTGAAGGAATCGCATCTAGATATCTACCGGTTAATTATTGAACCTTCACAAAGAGCATAATGATCTTTCAGGGTGTTATTTGATAGTATGTGATTTCTTTGTTTGAGAGCACAGAGTAGCAGGACCTCCTGGTGCATCATTACAAAAGCCTCTATTCAACAACCTAATTTTGATGTTTCTGATTTTCTATTTGTTTGATCTTATTTGAGAATGTTGCAAATTATCACACATCCTGCATACAAGAATTATGAAAACCTCCAAACGATAACTAACCCAACCTTTTTTTTCACTGCATGATGTGGCAGCAGAATCAGCATGTGGAATATAAGCTTAAGTGGAATGGAAAGCTTTCCTGATCTTCTCCTTTCTCTTTATTTTTGAGACAGAGATCTGTGATTGCTTCTGTATGCCTTACTGTAACATCCTTATAAAAGGCCTATATCTAAAAGCCCTGTGATGAGTATTGTCTAGACTATTGCTGAGAATACTCCCATATATATTTATGTCTGGGTAAAGCACCTTTCACTACAGTGAGGTGGAGACAATGAGGGACAGTACAGGGCCCCCATTGTAAGACATAGCAATTAACTGAGACACAGCTCATTAAGTCTGCCTAATAGGTATAGCTGATTTACCATATCTAATGGACCTGCAGTCTAAATCAAGGTGCATTCTGGGGAATCTACGGACAATTTCATTTACATATATTCTGCATATTTAGCTTATTTATGAGAAACTACACCATTACTGCCTGCTTTATCAAATCAGAAGTAAGCTCAATTTAATCTACTTAGGACTGTCTGCTACTCTCATTTTGTGGATTTTGTATTCCCGCTGAGCCAGCAGGTACATACAATACAGGGAACCAATAATAGGCATCTGGGAGAACTATCGTCTCATATACATAATGCGTAAGTGGGAAAATGAAACTATGAAGCAATCATTTTTCTTCTCCTTCCCATTATATATACGTGTATACAACACGCTAATCACTAAAACACAGATTGTCGTTGATATTTTGCCTCATGACACGGAGGAGGTCAATAGTCTTATTATTAATGGTTGTCTTCAGTACTCCTGAAGGAAGTATTGAATCGACAGGCGTACTGCTTTGGGACGTGCGCTTTAGTTACTGAACATTCTAAGTAGAGTGAAATGCATTTGGATGTCCTTTATGCCTTACATATCCTTGGATATCCTGGGATACGTAATGTACTCCTAATGGTCTTATGAATAGAAAAACAAAAACAAAAAATACTTGCAAGCTCTCTGTGTATCACTGGCTTTACTGACAATTTTTTGTTTAAAGAAGAAAACTGACTTCAGAACTTGACTACCCAGAAGGAGCAGTGAGTCATTAGCTGTTAGACTACAGGACACACAGTAGTTACTCAGGGTGCTGTGTGTATGTATGAGTTATTAGCTGTTAGACTACAGGACACACAGTAGTTACTCAGGGTGCTGTGTGTATATGCTGTCACAAACACATACACAGAAGCCGCTGCCCTTTGAAGTGTCACGCAGTGATGGGTTCATGGGATGGGACCCTGCAATCCGCTCCCTGTGGACGGGATCTCTCAACAGAGGCACACTTAAGATGTGTGCATGCTATTTATATATAGTGGCAAAGTTGGGTTGATTGTAAAGCCCCACACCCACTTCGCCACCTTACCATCAACGGGTGATGGGCGACCATCACGATCGCTGGTGAAATCATTGGGCGACTGAATTATCAAGCAAGTTTGATATTCATCTGGCGATTTTACTGGTGATTCCATTCGCCTGTCATCCAGAATGCGCACCATACCCACAGGGAGTTGCCCATGATATTCCAGTCGCCCGGTGATTTCACTGGTGATCGTGATGGTCGCCTGTTGACGGTGAAATCGCCTTATGGGTATGACCCTCAAGGATTTAGTGACGGGATGGCTGAAGTAGACAAGTAGACAGTTTCCGAGATGTTGGGGGGAGGGGAGTTAAGCTTCGTGAATTCCTTAAGAAATACATGTCCCACATCTCAAATCTCACAGTAGACTTTGTCTACTGTTGTTGTACTGTTGGCTACATAAATGAAATGACCTGTTTCTGTTAAAGGCTGCTGTAACTTAACAACTGTCATATATAAACGACTGCAGAACCTATACTCATATAGCTTTTATGCTAAGTTTATCTGGCTTACTCTTCTCATGACTCATTCAAAGTGATATAGATAGTGAAATATGAGAATGTTTTGTCTTCATACATAAGCCATCTTCATCTCTGCAATCAACCGATATACTAGTTATTCATAGTTTCACAGATAGTTGGCCAAAAACATACATCAATCCCTTGTTGTAGCAGACAGATTACCCAGTATATGTGAGGCATTTGGCCTAAACAGTGTAGGGTGTGATACTGGCAGTGTTTCCCTCCTTCCCCTCTGACACATTGCTTTGTGAGATAAGCCTTTAATGTGTCTTCCCTAAAGAGGCACTAAGTACATTGGATCACTGTTAGTGGTTGCCCACCCCTGTATATATATGCAACCGCCAACCTCTCTGTAGCAATCCCAATCCCTTCCTATACCTATTCTCTGTTTTTTATTTTTCCATGAATTGCACAAATGCTCTCATCCAATCTGCCTCAGAAACATCCTGGCCTTTCTTTGTAGAGTTTCTGTTGGTGTTATTATGTGGAGATGGGGCTTAACAGAGTCAGTGAAATACCACCTAATACCCCCAAGGTATCGGGCCAGGAATAGAAGTCTTGTACACTGCTTATACTGACTGCTGTGAAGGCTGTTTGCCCCCCAAGGGGCTCTTTTTAAATAACAAAAAGGGGATCATATCTCACATAGGACTACACTAAGACCATGAAAAACACTCCACAGCTTGCATGCTTTTTGTCAAAGCCACCATCTCCGACAACGATTTCCTTTTCGCAATCAAATTAATTTTGCAGTGTCGTTGATAGGCCGCATAATTAAGACAGCCAATATTTCACCGCAGCTCAAGGATGTCTGAGACTGTGTGTGTGGGATTAGATTTCCAGTAAATATCAATTTCCAAGTGGCGATGTGGCGCGTTATCCCGATTAGCGGGTGATGTAGGAGACGCTGAAAGAAGCCAACAGTGGAGTGTCGCGACATGTTTTAGTCTGTTACCGCAGTATTGAGATCCCCAGAGCCTGGACGGGTGATAAGCTTAGTGTATTTCACCCTATCATGGCCACAAAGGACTAGAAATATGACTTAAACCTACTACCCTATAGAATGAATCAGTGGCTAGTAAACCAGTTGATTAATAATATAATTTCTACTTGTAATTGGCCATTTTTTATGTGTTTCAGATCAGATATACATTCCAATATCACATATTTATGAGAGATCAATCAAAACCACAAATGAGAGGGGGGGGGGCAGAAAATCACCCAAGTCACTTAATCACCCTTTACATATTGGGAGAATTTTGCTCACTTACCTTCAAAAGGATTATAATTTTCAATATTTGAAAGTTTAATACATATATTTTGCTAACCGCCACTGTGTCAGTTGTATGAAGATGGCAGTGGTTCCTATTCTGGGCCTAGGCCTGCACAATGTACAGTTCTCACTGTTATATCATGAACCACATTGTTTAGGAGTCTGTCCAAAGGTTGCTTGTAATATACATCTAATGATCAGACCACCTTTTACACATTATTGGATGAAACGCTGTACTACTCGATGCTCTAAACCACAGTCCTCAAAGCAGCTGACTGTGTGCTAATTTAGGGCAGTAGTGAGAACCAGAGGGTTGGTCTAAGGGTGGTTAAATCCATGGCAGAAAATAAGGTATTTTGCATGGGGCAAATTGTATTTAAAATAAGGTATAGAACAAAAAAGGTTGTATACTGGTAATCTAATCCTGATCCCCCCCCACCCTGATATTTGTTTAAAGACTTTTTAGAGAAACATATTTGAATGTTATCAAATATAACAGTATTCTGGACATTTTATCCTGACCGCCCTACCCTTTCTTGACCTGATGCTTTCAAAACAGAACAATTCTTTTCCCTTGGCCTAAGGGTTAGGGAGCTGTGGCTTATATAGATGGAGGTCATAGAGTAAAGAAAGGACCCTTGCAAGGCCAAAAACAGCCTGTATGTAAGGGTGTAGGGTGACAGAGGAAGTCAGTTGTCAGGTTCAAGGCGCATGTGCCATGGAGACTTCCTGTGTTTGACATTGTGTGTATGATGAGGGGATGTTAGGCATTAACAACCAGTGGGTAGAGATCCTTGTGTGCTTAGATCCTGACATCTGAGGATCTGCCCAGGTACTTCTTGTATGGAGACCTTGTTATCGTAAAACACAAACAGAGGTTAAGGGAAGTTGACTCAACTAAGTAAGGGAACCCACTCTAGTGTTGTGCCTTGACATATAGGAGATCCCAGGAGCACATTGGGGAAGGGTTCCAGGGGATCCTGACCTTTCCCTCCCCCCCCCCCCTGTTTGGTGGACATTTAAAATTGATTAACAGAAAAAAAAATCACTCACGTCTGCATGAATGCTTGAAATTTTAGTACTTAGCCTATATGCTGACCCCGCCCCTTTCTGAAATCCTGTATGGATACAGTATCAAGGCGACATGGAATGCTACGTTTCCCACTTTTATGCATACACAAGGCGTCAGAAAATATGAGTTTTAAGCCTTTTCCCCAAAGACATTAAGATATTTTGTGCATCTTAATTTCGCAAACAAAATCAAAAACTTGTGAGCGTGCTTATTGAGACAGCAGTAACAATACACTAATAGTTTATTTCATACAAAATCAATGTTAATATTCTACCCTAGTGCCAGGGAGGCAGTTAACAAAAGATCCATTAAGTCCCTTCTAAAATACAACATTATTACATAGAAGGAGGTCCTATATCTAAACTGAAATAACTGACATGTATTCAAATCCTAGACTCTGGCCAATATATTGTTAGAATTGAGCAGTTATGATATCTTCAGTTTGAGCAAAGTTATGGTATATTCTGTTTTGAGCAGTTATGATATCTTCTATAATGATAACAGTTATAATATATCCTGTTTTGAGCAGAGTTATGATAGCTCCCATTGGAATTTCCATCTTGCTATACCCAGACTTAAGAGTCAGATTCACGCCCGGAACCACTTACTTTACACGTCTACGCTCCCCGCTCCTCATATGCTCCCCACTCCTCGGCTCATTTACCGCTCTCCCTGGCTCAGCTCCATTAGTGCCTCTGTGATTTATACGCCCCGGATCATCCGCTGTAAAAGGGTTCACCGAGGTATCACTACGCACCCCGTTCACACACCCTCTTTAGCCAAAGTGCAATGATACCATTCTTGGATATGGTCCATTCAGACTTGAGTAGAAAGCATTTTACATATATCTTAGTGCAGGTCTTTGGTAGGCTTCACCTCATTAGTGGACGGATTCATCCCTTAATGAAGAAAAAGCATTCACCCTAATGCTCTTAAATATTTCAGAAAAAGTGACTAGTAGACATGTTGGGAATAATCTTGTCTGGTAAATATTTGAAACATTTTTCAATGAAATATTTCCAATTTTTGATAGGTGGATAAGATTCACTCTGCCTTGTTTGTGGTTCAACACAGACCACCATGAATTACAAGCTTTGTGAAAAACCCTAGATCTGCTGTATGCATTGGCAATTGCCCAGTAAACAATTTAAAATGTTCTGATATGCATTCAATCTATATTTAAAACAGGGTATGTTTATGTGTCAACTGTATATGTTATCAAAAAGACTTATGGGTGATATGCATGTAAAAATGCCTGTCAAACTTAAGAAGAGATCCTCGTGTAATGAACCGTATTACCCATCAAGTGTCAACAGGCTTTTCGGTTCCATGTTTTCCTCACTAATTACCTGCGTCACCCTTAACATAATTCCATGTGACACACTTCTGTTTTGTACCGTCATCAAGGAACCTGGGTTGGCTCTTCTGTTAAAGGAAGCTGAAGTAGGTCCAGAATATTACATATATACTAGTGACTAGGTTTTCAAATAATTCATTTTGGTAAATTGACAACTAGAAACTTATGTACCAATAAAGATGAAAATTGAACTCTTTTTGAGAAATCAACAACAAGCTAGCAGACTTACTAGTTTTGCCATAATTAGGACTATGCTCTATGATTAAACTCATAAAAGCTTTTCCAAGAAAAAGGAGCTGCCTGATGAGGGGAATGCCTGTAGGTACCTCCTCTATATGGGAGATAATTATTCATCATAATTAACAGAAAATAAGAATTATCTCCAGGCTAGAGCTAAGCACAGCTGACACTGCATTACTTAAGGGCCAGGTAATTATGACCCAACTCTTAGAGGCAATACTCCTGACAGTCTCACCAGGAACAACACTTAATTTGTGAACATTTACACAATAATCATATCCTGTACTAATGTGTGACTCTTCTGGGAACATTATCTATACTCGTGAGGCTTCAGGCTGTAAAATGTCACATTAGCTTACAAAACTTAATGCATGTTTCTCAACAGTTGTAATGTACCATAAGTGTATTTCATTACAACCATATTTTGATGTAGATTTATATCCTTCAATTCACAGAATCAATTTACAAGTAAGATCTATCTCACATAATGAGGGGAATTTTAGATGTATTTTGACACATTAATATAAGATGGAGTTGCTAAACCTCCAACCACCATTGAGTAATATGACCACCATATAATTTCACATTATAACCATACGGTCAGAGCAGACCACCTTATTATCAAGGCGAGATGGTGTTTCAGCATGAAATACAGTTCGTTCGGGGAAGGAGGCTGACCAGGGGATCAAACAGCTAATGGGAGAGCTCAGGTTCTTATTGTGTGGTTAGAGCTCTTAATGAGCAGCTGTGAGCTACTCCGGGCTAGTACGGCAACACCGACTTGTGTTTCCCACATCACAGGGCCAGGTTTTACCACTCGTGAATATAGACTACTATCAGGTAAAGACTTAAAAGGACTGACAATTGGATGCAGAGCTGCAAGACAATTGAAGCTGTGGAATGCTATGTGATAGTTTATTGATGGGAATACAGCTGAATGTTTTTAACCTTTCATCTTTTAAATGAGCACAGTGACATTAGCCTTTTCAAAATTAAACATAGTCTTGGTAGTTTAAGAAGTGACTCACATACTATAGATTATAGGAAACACCAAAAGGAACATGGTGTGTTCCCAGGATTATGTATGGGACATGTCTCTAGACAAAAATTGAGATCCTTACCTTAGAGCTAGACATTTCAGGGACAGGCTGATATTCACTTTCTTTGCAAAGCATCCTTTAGAAACAGAATGTGTACAAAGAGACTTTCCAGACATAAAACAAGAGCTGTAAAAGTGCTGACAAAGCTCTTCAATTGTCAGGCCCCAGGTCCAGTTACCTTCTGAGCTGCCTGTCAGCAGGAACAGTTTCTGAACACTTACTCACATTTAAACAATCTTTTAGTCCTCCAAGTCTCTTTTTATTTCCATTTTACTTCTGCAAATCATTGAGTGAAAGCGCTGCATGGGTGTTGGAGTGGATTTCATTGCGGTTGGAGTCTGAGCACGTGTAAAGGTTCATCGCTCATCTCGGAAGGGTTAATGCAGTGTTATGGGGTCGTTATACCATCCGGCCATATCTCATTGAACCTATAGACCTTTTGCTGATATCGTTACAGTCAGCTGCCAATGGCCATCTGAGATAAATTATGTTAAAGCTAATTATGTTATTGTATATACTTAGATTGTAATGGTCTTGAACATTATCAGCCTGAACATGTTATTGACAAATTAAGTATAGAATTGGAATGGAAAATATTGAATTATAACTTACATTATTCAAAGATCATACCTCCATTAAAAAGACCAAGAATATTTAGCCTTTAGTGTTGAGCTCTTGGTGAGATGATAGCAGCCTCAGACAGAGCCACCAGTTGTGTGGTTGGTGTGGGGTGTGTGTAGAGGGGATGGGTCAGGCTGGGGGCAAGGGATGACCATGGGGTGGTGTGGGGGGTGACTGATGGGGTAGGTGGGGTGGGATGGAGTGGGGGTGGAGGGGTAGGAGGGTGGAGGGGGTAGGGGGTAGGCGGTAAGTAATGGTCCCCCCTGGTGGAGAAGAGTTAAGATCAATACCCTTACACCCCTCCTCTCTCACCCCCCCTTCCCCCCTCCCCCCTACCCACTGTTCACTTAACCCTCCACTCTACCCCCTTAACCCATCTTGTCTACTGTCCCATGTAAGGATCTCCATAAAGGGGTTAGGCTTGTACAGTGTTGAGCTTCATTCCCCAGATTACATTGCTCTTATGTATGGAAAGCGACTCGGCTGAGAAAAATGATTAGTGGGACTGTGGTAATTCTGAAGTTTGTTATAAGAGATATAACACTTAAGTTTCTTATAATCTTTTATAATTCTGTATTACCTAGGCCTATACTTCCAATTCATTGAGAACTCTTCAGGAGGTTATCTAAAACATTTAGTAATAAAATTATGCCTAACCTCAATATTATGCATAATATTCACTTGAATGCTCCGTAATAATGATGCCTTTAACGGATCTCATCCTGTAGGGTGCTTCCCCCCCTGCTTGGTTCTGAGGGTCCAGGGCTATAAGCAAAGAGGCTGTCAAATTGTGGCTGTGGGGTTCTTTGTCATGCATCCAGGGGGTCCGCGACAAATTGTGCATGCGCAAAGGTCACCCGGCCAAGGGGAAGATGATATTTGGGGCATCCCATCTGAAAACTGAATCGCTCCCAGTTTGCATATTCCCTTATCAGGTGCGTATTGGCCCCGAATCAGCCCCGAATCGGCCTGGTCGGAAACAATCAGATCCTGGTGGGGGCTGATTGGGGCGTGATGGCGGCGGGGCGGGGTTATTGGTCGGATGGAGGGGCGGGTCAATGGGATTGGTGGGTTGCATGGGTGGATGAAGGATTTGTGGGTAGGTAGCTTATATAACTTGGTATTTCTAGTTTTGTAGAATTCAGAAAAGGATTTATGTAGATTTTTTGTACGATCCGAAAGTACAATTTGTTGCTCACTGTTACCTTTAAAGAAATTGAATAAAGTAACATTGTGCATATTGAATATGAGGAAGCCTTTAATGTTTGTATTTTATGTACCAAAAGTACTGATTAAAAGTTCTGTTTAAAAAAGTTTACATCTTAGATTTGATATTTGATCTCTTATCATATTGGGTTAAATTTGGTCTCGAGGATATTTATGTTGAGTGTTGATACATTAATCATGGATGACATTTGTTAAACATTTTCCCTGCTATGTATAGCTGAGGTGGAGTCAAACAATGTGTATTACTTGGGGGCCTTTCATTTAAGTATGAAGGCATCAAGTCGGGAGGGGGTCTGGAAATTTGGAAAATGTGTATACAGTCTAGTTCAAATCCAATGCGTATTTCTGCCAAAGGGGGGTTGGGGTCTGAGATGTTTGAAATGTGCGTGTGTACTAAGACTGCAGCAAGTCAAAGCCCACTACTGCCAATAGGCTGGGGCTTCTGTATCTCACAATTAGTCAAATAATAACTTGTTTTTATATTATTGTTGCAGCAATGGGAATTTGTAAAAAAATATAATTGATAACAGTTTTTAAAACAAAACAAAAAATTGTATTGCCCAAATGTCTGCAACCCACTTTTAGCAGCGTCTTGTGGATGTTGATTTCTCACCTAATGGGAAAGCCCTCAGTGACCATAGTTCTGATCTAAGCTCTTTAATCTCATACAACAGCATCATGCAGAGGGTTATTTCAGATGAGTGTGGGAGAGGTGGATCAGGTAGCAGGGAGTGGGCAAGTGGAGAGGATTACTTTGACAAACAGACACTTCATACAGAAGATGGAGAAGTCAGATGATGTGGATCTTGTTTCTCATTTACAAAGTATGGAAGGTACTCAAAGTACCACATGAAACTTTGTGCAAAGTCCTGTATCCAATGTTTTGCAAAGTATCTTATACAACATCACAGAAAGGGATGCACTGATATCAGGATATAAGTATGTAGAACAAACTGGGGAGGAGGTAGATATGGCCTATCAACCTAAGGTGTCTCAGGGATATCAGACAGAGGGCCCTAGGATGCTATCCCTGACACACCGAGGGTTGATAACCCATCAAAGGACCTTCTCCCTGATTGGTTATGGATTTACTTACCTATCATGGAGTATTTTAAAATGAAATCTTGAAGCTTAGACTGATTGAAAAACAATAACTCAGTTTAGACTCACATTTTTGTGTGTTTATGTAAGATCCCTTCTCCTGAGATGGCAGCTGTGAAGCTTAGACTCCCTGAATAAAAACAACTTTATTCAAGAGGACTACTTTGGTTAGCCCCCTACCTGTATCAGTGATGCATTAACTCTGAACCTGTATCAATTTAAGGTATGATTAAAAGTTAACTTCACCAAGATGCCATCTCTAATAGTTAATCCAATTTTCCACTGGTTAAAATGGATATTTGGGGCTCATATTGGGTATTTATACCTGTTATATCGGGTATTTGGGGTTCATATTGGTAAGACTTATACCATAGTGGGAATGGCTACTTGTTATATTGGGTATCCAGGGTTCATATTGGTAAGACTCACGCCATAGTGGGAATAGGTACTTGTTATATCGGGTATTTGGGGTTCATATTGGTAAGACTTATACCATAGTGGGAATGGCTATTTGTTATATATCGGGTATTTGGGGTTCATATTGGTAAGACTTATACCATAGTGGGAATGGCTACTTGTTATATATAGGGTATTTGGGGTTCATATTGGTAAGACTTATACCATAGTGGGAATAGGTACTTGTTATATCGGGTATCCGGGGCTGATATTTATAAGACTCCATAGCGGGAATGGCTTCTTTTTATATCGGGTATCCAGGGCTCATATTGGTAAGACTTACACCATAGCAGCAATGGCTTCTTGTTACATCGGGTATTGAGGGCCTCATATTGGTAAGACTCTCCCCATAGCAGCAATGGCTACTTGTTATATCGAGTATTCCGGGCTGATATTGGTACCCCGCACCCCCCACAGAGGGCGCCACATGAGGGGTGATGTATACCCGCTGGTCTCCGGCGATGCGGGTCAGGCCCTACGCCAAATTGGAGTCAGGCTGGAACCAGTGCAGGACCCAATCTGTCTGAAAGGGCTGGCAATGGGCGCGCCGGGAACCAGCATGACCTAAAACTGACCAGCCACCTTCGCTGGTTCCCTGGATTCTGTTACCATGGTGTTTATTGGGTCTTTTTTTACCAGACCAAGTATCTCATATTTAGGATGACCAGTAGACCCCAGACTAGACTGTGGATTGGGGCCTTCCATTAAAGGGTTCCTTGCATTTTCAAAAGCCTATGTCTCATTTCATTAAATTCTCGTGGTTATTCTAAAAGTATCTCAAAAGAAAAAAATGGAGAATGTTGAAATATTAGTGAATTATAAGGGGAATAAAATACAATTTGGGAATTCCCTAGTTTCTTGCCTTTTAATTCTGTCCTTGCTACGTCATAATAAAGGGGTTTCCCTTTGCAAATAAGTTGGGAATTTCATGTAATTGAATGAAGTTAAGTGAGTAAAGGATACAAATATTTATAGCCTGTATGAAGCCTATTTTAATTTTTTTATGCTGAGGCTAAAATTTCTTTCTGTACACTTTTGAGGGTTGGGGATTCCCTTTTTTGAAAGCTGAGGATTCCCAATTACTGTCCTTGTGACGTCACAAATTAGGGAATTTCCCTTAAAAATACATAAAATAGACTAAATTTATAAGTCTCATAACTATCTCAATATTTGGAATGTCCTTAAAATATCAGTAGCATCAGTAGTTCTTGGTGCATATTTCATGCAGACAGAATATCCTTAAAAAATATTTAGCCACTAATTATGTGCAAGGTTTCCTTTAAATACGTACGCAAATTTTCAACAGTTTTAGACCCCCCACCCCCATTGTCTCAAAGTAGGCATTTGTAAAGAAATGTACGCACATTTTCAAAGATCCCAGACCCCCCCCCCACCTTGGTGCATACCTACTTAATGGAAGGCCCCATTACAGTTTTAGCGTTTTTGTTCAAAGTTATATATCTGTGTTTGAAATTAACTTTTCATTTTGTGCACTAACAGGGCACAGAGGTTCTTCCTTTTCTAAAAAGGTAGGGCTCTTTCAATCTTCACTTAGATTCTCTGCAACAGTGAAGAGATAGGAGAAGGAAATGTGTGGAGATTGTCAGTTCCGGTTCCGGATTGCCAGAACATGATGCTGTTCATGAGTTTTAGCCTGTGCCATTCGCGAGTGCCATAGGCACTTGTATATACGTATGAAAGGATATCAAAAGAAAATTTGCGTGCACTAGGCGCATACTTGAAATGAGTAGATCCCGACAAAGACTTTAAGGAAGTTGAGACATGTTGATCATGCCGAAAAACTTGATTTCTCCTTTCACAGTAATAAACAACACTTTCCTCCATCATTTGAACTGGTGTTTGGCGTTAACCTACAACAACTTTATTTCTTGAAATACAGATGGAACCCTTAATTTTGAATAGAGTAAATAGTTGTGGTTTGCTCATCTAGGGTTTGATTAAGGTTACTCATGACTTTAATCGGTATATCTGATGCTGTTATAGAGTTAGGGCCTTAACTAGATTTAACTTTCAGTAGTCATGGGTACACTTGCAAGGAAACTCACTCAAAAAAGAGACAGAAACATCTCATTTCTTGGCATTAGATTCATACTATTCCAATGGACTAAAAGATATCGGATAAAAAGTTTGATATCAGTATAACTGTTGCCAAGCTAGACATGTTCCTGGGGTTTAAGTACCAGCCATTTTATATAAAGATGACAACTTTTTGTGGCACTTCACAGATAACAAAAGCATTTTGTGAAGACTGAAACCTCATACTGAACGACGTAAGACGACGTAAGGGGAGAGTCCAATGTCAAAAGTGCCGTGCCCTTTTTTCCCTCTGAGTGGAAGAAACCTTGTTATCAAATAGGTGTAAGCCAGATAACGGCAAGAAGCCTGCCGCTTTTTGCGTCTTTATGACAGGCCTGAGAGCAGGCCAGGGAAGAAGGCGGGGTTTTTGTACAGGGGAGGTTTTGTGTTATATTTCCTGTGTGTCTCCTTTACAAGGAGTAAGAATGTAACCGCTGTTTTATATGTATTGTAGTGTTGTAGATTGGAGGCACGGAAAAAGGTGAAAAAGCGTCAGAAGTGTTGATTTCATGCACAGGTTATTTAGGTCAAACTACGTTAGGTAGGAGATATTCTAGGTACGTTTTCCCCATTCTTACAAGGAGTCAGAATGTAGCCACTGTATTATATGTTTTGTAGTGTATACGGAAAGCGTAAGAGAAGTTGTTGATTTCATGCACAGGTTCTTCAGGCCAAATACAACATTAGGGAGGGGACATTTTACGTTTTTTCCAATCCAAGCTCCCTTTTTGGATACTCCTTAGGCACATCCGCCTTTGTTGTTTTTTACAATGCTCCGTCTGGTGTTTTCAAAGAGATTCAAGATTTCTGCCTCAGATGTCAATCTGTGTCAGAACCTCCCATTTATATACTGTAACAATGTTCATTAACAATCCGTAAACAACCCTTATTTTAACTCTTTCATGAGTGGGCACCTCTCTAACGCGGAAAGTCTATGAAAATGAAAGGTTTGGCCCGTATAAGGGATGTGGCTGTTCATGAGGAGAAATTAAATACATCACTATCAGGCTTCATTGTAAGTCCTTGTAATGATGGTTCTAGAGCCGCTTTACATCTAGTCCCTATCAAACCAATGGATTAATTCTTTACGGGTGCTTGTGATTGGCTTCTCCGTAGAGCTCATGTTCACCTCTTCATAACAACGACAGGCGGCAAACGTCTACCTACATGGTTACACCAACAGTCCATGCACCTATACAGCAACCGTACACATGTACTTAGAGTAACTCCACCTGTACTGACAGTAACTGTGGATGGTTGTCTTCATGTGTAAAGCCCATATCCACAAGGCCAACTGTGATCCTATTGACCTAGAACGCATATGTAATCCTATCCATATATATGAGGATTATATGGGATTTTGTAAGCTCAAATCTAGGATTATGTGAAGTATGTGTGCATACACCGATTCACCTGACATAAGCACGGTATGTATATATGATAAATCCCAAGGAGGTAACATGTACACTCCGCGTCTGGATGACCAGTGGACTGACCGTATTGGGCCAGAGCGGTGGTCATTTTCAGAATACCATGCACCTTGCTCTGAGTGAATCACTGCACCCATACAAGTAAACATTCAATCCCCGATAATCCTAGATTTACCCTATGTATAAGCCCATTGTTGACATTAACTCTTTCCCTCCCTACCCTTCCGAGGCCCCCTCTCCTCTCCCCCTCCCTTATTCATTACCCCCCCCCCCCCCCTTTTCCGGACGCCAACTCCCACAGTTCCCAGACACTGACCACTCCATTCATTATAGACCGGAAGTCAGCAGTGCGCAGCCGCGTCCCACCTCTCTCTGTGACGTCATTTCCGGCCTTGATCTTCCGCAGGTGGCGTTCTTTAAGAATGTATGTCCCCAGAGGAATACCTATAGTTATAGAGAGTCACTTATTGTGGGCCGGGGAGCCTCTGGAATGTTGGGTCACGTTTGGTCATTTGAATCTCGCGCTCGCCGCCCACTAGGGCATAGACTTTCGTGGGTTCCATTTGTGGTCAAGATGTTGCCTCCTGGGGGACCATTTATTTCACTACCTGCCACCCCTACTAGAATGGAATAATCTGGACCTGTCCACTATAAAGATATAGCTGGAAGAGTCTATGATGAAGACAAAGGGATGTTAGGTGTTTTAACTTTTAACTGATTCTGAGCTAAATGACGTATCATTTTGGAATATTTGGGCTTACATGAAATAAATTATGATATATAGAACAAGGAGGACTCGTGAAAATCATCCCAAAGTCGACAAATCAGACATACCAACGCAGAATCAAACTCGTTATTTCGTCATCTTTCTTTTCAATATGGCGGCCAGGGCACTAGGCCTACGGCGGGAGGTCTCTCCTTCTCTGCCTGTTTACCTGGATTACTGCGCTATCTGATGCTTTCAATATATACTAATGGTATCTATGAGGACCTGTGGACGCATACTAACGCATGAATGAATCTGGAAGGAGAAACATCCGTTCATATTGACTGCCAAAACATTGGATCGATCGGACACGTGGAGACTGGAGGCTTGACAATATGGCGTCAGCCTGCCCGAGATCTCTTCACCTGCTCTGATACATTGAACTCAGGAAACCAGGATGATATTTCGACGAAATGCATGAATTGTGGAGGATATAAGCATTGGACACATTCAGGACTTCAGGCATTAAAGGTGGGTTCATATTGTTTTCCAGCAGTTTGAATAGGCCTAGAGGCTACACTCATTGACTCAAGCCCATTGCCATTGGGCTGAGGTGTTTGATCGAACGGACACTGGCAATCTGAAAAATAATTATTCAGACCTTATTAGGCCTATCAAAATAAAATTCATGTATATATCTATGTTCTCCTATATCTCAGAGTCCTATATATCATATGGTTTGATTATTTTAGGCCTGGATACGTTTGCAAGAATATTTCACAGATGGTATGGGGTTGTATAAAAGATGACACTGCATGTCATCTCCGAAAAAAAAATGTTTAGGCCTTATGCAGCCTAACAAAATTAATGAAATACAAGAAACTATGTTTTAATATGTCTTAGGCTCTTATACCTCGCATGGTTTGATTATTTTAGGCCTGGACACGTTTGCAATTTGAAATTTTCAGACCATGTTTCACAGATTTAAGATTTAAATGATTCAAAGATAAAATTCTTTGTAAATTTGTCACTATAGTGTCATTTTCTCAGACCTACCATCAAAATATTAAATCTGATTTGTATAAGACATAAAGACAGACGCTCTTAGGCCTAAGTTCATTTCTAACTTATAGGCTTGGATGTAAAAAAAAATTCAGATTGTCACTATAGTGTCAATTCAGACCTACCACAATAAATCATTAATATAATTGATACGGCTGCCTCATGTGTATCAAAGCTGCAAGCTTTGATACTGTATTTTACTGTTTTTTACTATAATTATATTACATCAATACATGCCACCGAATTGATACAGTATTACTCGACGTTTGGACTTGTTTTAGGCCTGGACACGTTTGCAGTTCAAATATTTTCAGACTATGTTTCACAGGTTTAAGATTTAAATGATTCAGAGATGAAATGATTTGTGAATTTGTCACTATAGTGTCATTTTTTCTAGATATATCAACCCTACCAAAATGTTCAGGCTGCTACATATAATATGATTGATCATTTTAGGCCTGGACACGTTTGCAATATTTTCAGAATGTATGAAAAGAAAAATATAGATAGGCCTGTAGGCCTAGACCAGTAGATGTACTTTTTTATGGTTTAATGATTTTAGGCTTGACACATTTGCAATTCAAATATTTTCGGATGTGTTTCACAGCTTTGAGATTTAAAATGATTAAAGATTAAATGATTTGTGAAATTGTCACTATAGTGTCATTTTTTTCAGACATACCCACAAATATTAAAACCGATTAGGCATTTGATAGATATCTAGGCCTAAGTCACTGTCAGTGTCTGAATCATTGATATATCACCTTTCCATGTTAAAACATAGGCGTCACACTGTCAACAGGTTCTTTTGCTGCTGTCAGTGTCTAGGCTTACAAGTTCAATATTTTTTCAGATTTTCACTGTAGTGCCAGTTCTGACCCACCACCTCTGTAAAATGATTCATGTTTTTCACATTAAATCATCAAAAATTACCTATGATCTTAGAATACCCCGGCCCATGGGTGCCTACAGCACCTTACTTGATCAATTAAATTAATGGCACTTTTGATCTTGTGTTAGGAGGGGGGGTTAGACCTCCATTTAATAGCACTAATATGAGTGGACCTGCTGGGGTGTACAGATGATGAACAAACTCTGTATGTTGGTATTAAACCTCACAATAAATAGGACGAAATATCGATCAAAAGTACAATTTTCTCTTTCAAATAATACTTTCCCTTTAGTAAAATGTATCATGAATAGTGGAGAATTACTATAACCCTGAAGTGATTCGCCATTTTACACGTACTTTGCAAAGATATCTGCTGGTGGTTAAGTTTGCTGTATTTGTTATTGTAACTTCAAATGCAGTAGATATTACTTTACTTTTTAGAATTCATCCTGAAGTTTAGAATAATAAAAGCAGCTAAACCTTTGAAAGGGAACATCTCAAGGCACCAAGAGAGATATTTCCAGTTTTATAATAACACTTTCAGCCCGTCTCATCATAACGATGTAACGCCTCTTGAGACGAATGGTTGTCTCAAGGACAGGCAGCCATAACTCGGTGGGCGATGGGGTGATTCCATCCTCTTCAGTTAACACAGAGCGATTGGCCCTAATCCCACTCGTAAACCGCCTCATCCCGAGTCATTGGTTTTAGTACGTGGTCGCCTTGATGTTAAACCACCTGAGGAGACCGTCTGTGAAAAAAACTTATGACTCAACCAGTGTTATAATTGGTGGTTAAAGATGTTGGACGGTTTGACATGCCTCAGTGATATTGGTGCGTAAGATATTAAGGATCATTTTAACAAGGAGTTCCAGTTTGGTTCTTAGATTTGTGGTAGAATTTGCTTTTTGTTATTTCAACCTGAATTCACATTTCATAAAGTTTCTCTTCACAGGGGTGCATACTAGATTTTCGTTGGGGAGGGGGGATCAGCAGAATTATGCAGGTTAAGCACTAAAACGGTGCTCATTTACACATACGCATGATGCATATGGCATGTGGAATGTGACATGTGAAATCGAAAAGACACGCTTGGCAGTGATGAGCAAGAGAGACCAGCTGGGACTAGAAAGATGGGACATAATGATAGGCACAAGTAATACGTATTAAACATATGAAAACCTAGCTAGGCGTTTAATATTTGTGGTTAAAAGCTCGCCTGATTCAGTTTACACTTTCTCTGCACTACTTGGGACATAACTATTTTAGCCTGGTGCAAACCACCACTTCGCGGTACTGTCCCCGGGTGATAAAACAAATGACCTACTATAGTAGTGCTGCTAGGTAGTTTGTTCTCATTGTAGCCACTGCAGTGTTTTACAAAAAGACCTATTTACCAGCTTTGCATACACAGCTACGTCAGAATGTGACAATCTATCCATGAGTAAGAAACATGGAAAAACCATTAAGGAACAAGCAGGTATATTTTTTTCAAATACAAAAGTAAAACAATGCTGAACACTGGTCAGTTTTCAGTTGACAGTTATGAATGTGAAGTTGAAGGGCAGCATAACTCACATTCTTCAATATCCTCAATCTGCTCACTGTTACTGGATGCCCTGAATCGGCTTTAACGACAACTATTGGAGAAACTCTCAGATTGTTTTTGATGGGAAACAATTAGACATTTTAATTTGACATGTGCTGTCAAAGTGACAATATCTGACATCCTTTTTTGATCTCATTGTTATCAGACATAATGATCAGGGGAAAGATGGTAAGTTTTTTTATTGTAGATGTAAAAGGCCTTAAACATCAAGGGTGCCCGAGTCATCTGATCTAGTTAGACTTTTAGTTCATACATATTATTATGAGGTAGTGTAGTTTAATTTTTACCACTGGCATCGCATCCGGGTATCAAACAAAAGAACCAATTCTCGATGTGCCCTCTACAATTACTAATGACAGGTACCCATTATGTGATCAAACCTTTTGATGGATTTCAATCTTGATTCCTATGTTCTAAAAATTAAATATTCGAAAACAAATTTTGTTCATTGGGCTTCAATAATGACATCCAAATGTGTTAGATCTAGTATCCCACATCAAAATGCATCGGAAAGTTCAATTGTATAACCAGTACCCACTCGAGCCTCCCCACACTCAGCATTCTCCCCAGTCCTCCCCGCCCCACCTCGTGCTATTCTAAGACCCCCTAAACCACCCCCTGCCTCCAGGAGGGGCCTAATCCCCCACTAACAGCCTTATCGGGGGCACTTAATACGCCCTGTCCGGCCTTAGTTACTATTCCCGCTCTAATTAGCGAGCCCGGCCGGCTGCCCCCTGCCACGCGGGGTCGTTTACAGTTGGCAGGGGTCAGTAGCTCGTTGCATAAGCTGATCTCACACAGAACATTGATTAAACAAGTAAACAAGAGAAATTCAGAACACATCGTCTGAGCTGAAATTTAGGTCAGTTATAGATGTACTCTTCCCCTTCTGATAGCCATTGATAGAATACGTATCTGAGCAGTGAATCAACTACAAATACATGTTCCATGACAAGGTATCATAGTTAGCTCATGGTTGTGAGTAAGCAATGATTAGATATTGAACAATTTTCCATTTTACCAAACATGGTTATGCTGGGGAATGCTGATAGGGCAGGGGTAGGGAAAGAAGGGCACCAATATGAGTTGTCAATCAGTCATAACCCTGGGGTGATACAGTTTTAGTAGGATGATTATCAGAGTTCTATCTTTGCCCATGCTGATCTACTTTCTTCTCAGATACCAGGTTACGTTATTAATGCACCACTTAACTTTATAAGCTATTAAATGAAATAATTGTGTTATGAGTAACCTAGCTTTCATCATCTATAGCAGCATCCAAGTGCAATGGGCTTATCATGAGCTACTGCAGGGGGAATCCAAGCAATTGAAAGGATCCCATTGTAATGATAGAACATTACAAAGTGTCCCATGGCCTTAGGACAGATTCAATACTAGAATTTGGACAGAACTTTGAATGTGTATTCATCATTATCCTATTCTCATTGTCAAAGCAGTCTACACAAAAGTATGGTATAAGATAGATGGTCTTGATGTGCCTGCTGGATGTATTGCCTTAACTATCAACAACGCAGTGTTGAATTGTACTCCCACAATGTGTCATGGCCCTAATTGTGGGTATATGTCATCTGTCAGTGTGTCATAGCCTTAAGAGATGGGATATGTCATCTCTCAGTGTTAAGAGTCCTTAAGATATGGGGATTTGTCATCTGTCAGTGTGAAGAGGCCTTAAGAGATGTTGATGTGTCATCTCTCAGTGTGAAGAGGCCTTAAGAGATGGGGATGTGCCATCTCTCAGTGTGAAGAGGCCTTAAGAGATGTTGATGTGTCATCTCTCAGTGTGAAGAGGCCTTAAGAGATGGGGATGTGCCATCTCTCAGTGTGAAGAGGCCTTAAGAGATGGGGATGTGCCATCTCTCAGTGTGAAGAGGCCTTAGGAGACGGGGATGTGTTATCTCTAAGTGTGAAGAGGCCTTAAGAGATGGGGATGTGTCATTTGTGAACAGGCCTCAAGAGACAGGGATGTGTCATCTCTCAGTGTGAAGAGGCCTTAAGAGATGGGGATATGTCATCTGTCAGTGTGAAGAGGCCTTAAGATATGGGGATGTTTCATCTCTGAGTGTGAAGAGGCCTTAAGAGATGGGGATGTGTCATCTGTCAGTGTGAAGAGGCCTTAAGAGACGGGGATGTGTCATCTGTCAGTGTGAAGAGGCCTTAAGATATGGGGATGTTTCATCTCTGAGTGTGAAGAGGCCTTAAGAGATGGGGATGTGTCATCATTCAGTGTGAAGAGGCCTTAAGAGATGGGGATGTGTCATCTCTGAGTGTGAAGAGGCCTTAAGAGATGGGGATGTGTCAACTCTCAGTGTGAAGAGGCCTTAAGAGATGGGGATGTGTCATCATTCAGTGTGAAGAGGCCTTAAGATATGGGGATGTTTCATCTCTCAGTGTGACATGGCCTTAAGAGATGGGGATGTGTCGTCATTCAGTGTGAAGAGGCCTTAAGAGATGGGGATATGTCATCATACAGTGTGAACAGGCCTTAAGAGACAGGGATGTGTCATCTCTTAGTGTGAAGAGGCCTTAAGATATGGGGATGTGTCATCTCTCAGTGTGAAGAGGCCTTAAGAGACGGGGATGTGTCATCTCTTAGTGTGAACAGGCCTTAAGAGACGGAGATGTGAGATGGAACGCCCCATCCTACTGCATGCCTTTAGAGCTGTAAGTGGGACGCCAGGCCCGCATCATATTACAATGTATCATGGCTCATCACCCTCCTACCCCCATTCACCCTGACACATCCTCTATCTCCCCCTCTTCCAGCCTCCACCACCCCTTCCCCCTGACCTCAGGGGCTTGAGGGGGGTCAGTCCTTAAGTGCAATACCTTCTGGAGGAGTGGTTGCTGTTATCTTGGCCTATATTTGTCAGGTATTGTCTAGCAGAAGGTTACATTGGTAACAGAAGGGTATTTACCAGAGCTCCCAACGATAGGATTCAGTGGCTGGTGAATCAGTGCCACCTCTTACCATCTAAAAAAGAAGTGTTCAAATCAAGAATGTTTTATTATTTCTTGACTGCATTCAGATACACAAAGGCAGACTTGACACTGTAATATTTCCCTAGTTTCCATGATGTGGATATGGAGTGTAATGACAATCCTTCCCTTGGTAACCTCTGGGGTCAGTGTGTGTTATGAGTTATAGGGATCAGGAGATGAGCCGCATACCCCACGGGCTCACCTCACCCTAACCCCAGCCCAGGTCTTACACCCTACTCACTGCTGACCATCCCCAGACTAACCAGGTCCTTAAGACGGCATCCCTGGGGTCAGTGTGTGATCAGGTTATGAGTTATAGGGATCAGGAGATGAGCCACATACCCCATGGGCTCACCTCGCCCTCACCCCAGCTCAGGTCTCACACCCTACTCACTGCTGACCATCCCCAGACTAAAACCAGGTCCTTAATACGTCACCCCTGGGGTCAGTATGAGATCAGGTCATGGGTTATACTGATTCAGGAGATGAGCCGCAAACCCCACGGCTTTACCTCACCTTTAACCCAAGCTCAGGTACCACACTTTATCACCCGTACTACCGTTAAACAGTGCGTACAGAGGCCAGTGTGTATAAACAGGATGTACGTACCGCTCCTCATTTGCATCTTTTTAGCATTATTTAGCACTTTTGTTCGGGTGATAAAAAATATAGAAGACCCTTTGGGGTCGTCCTCAGGTGTCCGTATGATGCATGGGGAACATATGTACCTCGGTCTTCACCCTAGGTACATGACGAACCCCTCTGGGTCGTACAGACAACCTCTGATGACCCCCGTGGGTCTTGTTATATTATTACTCACTGACCATCCCCAGACGATGACCAGGTCCTTGATGGGGCAACCCCAGTTTCACATTGAGAACTTTTATTAGTATTCATAAGCCACATGTTATACATCCATTTAGAAAAAGGGCAATGTAAGAGGTTCAATTAATGGGTCATACATACCCCAGTCATAAAGTAGGATGGAATAGGACCAGGCTATCTTGTCACCACAATTGATATCTTGTTTCACATAACGTTTATAAAATCAAATGCCTGGACTCAAAGTGGGACCTTTAAATCTTTAAAACTTGTTTTTGCCTCTGGGACTTAAAAAAAGACTATTTCTTTTCCTTTTAAGTAATTGCAATTAGTGTACTTTGTCTATTTTCAGCGTGAAACTAGTTAAAACTGTTTTTCAAAGCTCTTTTTTTCCTGGTTTCTGCGCTTTCAAGAATGCTTACTTGACAATTTTTTGTGTTAGCAAAGCATAGTCATTCAGTTAATTTTTTTAATTGAGTGACCCCAGCAAGTTCAGCCAATGTGTACTACTAGCTCTTACCTTCTAAGACAT
This sequence comes from Lepidonotus clava, assembly GCA_936440205.1. Taxonomy (NCBI): domain Eukaryota; kingdom Metazoa; phylum Annelida; class Polychaeta; order Phyllodocida; family Polynoidae; genus Lepidonotus; species Lepidonotus clava. The sequence continues at coordinate 52,663,373 of OW387142.1, forward strand.
TTGGAGCACATGGAATGGAAATTCCCATACTCCAACCCTAGCTAACCCTCAGCTAACCAGAGGTGGTGGTGGTAAGGAGAGTTTGATATCTTGATGATGAATAAATGAGGTGCTGTAATTGTGGAGCAGTTTCCCAGTCATTTCCCGTAGAGCCATCTGGACTGCCCTCTGCCTCTAAGGAGGGGCGACGGCTCCCAATAAAAAATACAACCTCCTGTTATGGGGTGCTGGCTGTTAGACCACTTAGGTCATTTCCCGTAGAGCCATCTGGACCGCCCTCTGCCTCTAAGGAGGGGCGACAGCTCCCAATAAAAACACAACCTCCTGTTATGGGGTGCTGGCTGTTAGACCACTTAGGTCATTTCCCGTAGAGCCATCTGGACTGCCCCCTGCCTCTAAGGAGGGGCGATGGCGCCCAATTAAAAACATTCAACCTCCTCTATGGGGTGCTGGCTGTTAGACCACTTAGGTCATTTCCCGTAGAGCCATCTGGACTGCCCCCTGCCTCTAAGGAGGGGCGATGGCGCCCAATTAAAAACATTCAACCTCCTCTATGGGGTGCTGGCTGTTAGACCACTTAGGTCATTTCCCGTAGAGCCATCTGGACCGCCCTCTGCCTCTAAGGAGGGGCGACAGCTCCCATTAAAAACACAACCTCCTCTTATGGGGTGCTGGCTGTTAGACCATTTCTTGGGAGTCCCTAGGTATATCTATGTAGTACTGTAGCTATTGTTGGGGACTCCCGCAATCAGTCATGTCTTTAGTCATCTGATTCTCTTTGTTTTAAATGACTGGTTATACAATGTCATGTTCAGCTGTTGAAGGACATTGTCCTGCATTGAAGGACATTGTCCTCCAATTGTTGTCAGAATCAAGCAGTGTGAGAAGCCAGAAATGGGTTACATAACCACTACCTGAGCCAAACAGCCCTCACCCCTTCACATTAGGACCTCCACTGTCACTTGAAGGTGGGCAGGCAGTTCTAGGTGGGTGAATGATAGGTCACTCAGTACTAGGTGTATGGCATTATATGCAGGGACCTAGTAGTAGCCCTTTCCTAAACTCCTCCCTGAGCTGTTTGTGACAGTAGGAGTGGTTGTGGTCAGTACTCAAAGCCCAGAGCCTTAATAATATGTTATAATGCTTTTGTTAGAGGTTTTAATTTATTGGGGGGACGACCATAGCTCATGCATGAGTGAAACTTTGTAGCTATTTTACTTCTTGTTTATGGTGGCAGTGAGAGGTGGCTGTGCTATCTGTCAGTAAACTGGTGCAGCAGCTGGTTACCCTGGAGGTCAGTGTGCGAGCAGGTTATTTATTCTATGTCAGGATTCCACCCCCTATACCTTCACCATTATTATGAGGCGGTGTAGCAGGCTCAATCCTGGATCCCTGGATCCCTTAGATCTGCTTACACCGCACTCATTTGTACATAGAGAAACTGGGTACGATTTACAGAGACCCCCTGCGAAGCTAGGATAGTTCATCTTGAACCCACCAGGTGTCTCTTCACCCAGTGACAGTATGAGTGCCTAGCGGAATAGGACTGAACTACAGTCCTACCATGAGAGGGGGGCCGTGAGTCTGGTCGTGTCAGTACATTTCCTACATGCAGCCAGAGGGCCACCTTGCCATGGTGAACGCATGTTCTACCATGGATATTTGAACTCAACACGAAATTCTGTGCCATTTGAAAAAAAAAGGTAAAAATCCATGCAATAGTTCCCTAATTATGAGCATTTCCGTCATGGAGATTTTGTTTACGCTCCTGTTGCTATGATCACATATATCACAGAATCACACTAGCATCTGATTGCTATGACATTATGTAAATATTTATGTTCTAATACATCTCAGGCTCCTATATATCGTATGGTTTGATAATTTTAGGCCTGAACACGTTTGCAAGAATATTTTACAGATGGTATGAAAAAAAGACAGGCCTGTAGGGCTGGATGTTTTTTCTGATCTGATTTTAAATTTGATATAATATTATCTAGGCACAAGTTGCTGATTTCATTTTGATCTAGTTTTGCATTTCAAAGAGCTTAAGTACATCTTAAACTTTCTTACAACCCCCGCCTCATGGGTACCTACAGTACCTTAGAAGATCAAAAGATCCAAGATCCCATGATCTAGTATTTATTCTACATCAGGATTCCACCCCCTATACCTTCACCATTGTATTTATTCTACATCAGGATTCCACCCCCTATACCTTCACCATTGTATTTATTCTACATCAGGATTCCACCCCCTATACCTTCACCATTGTATTTATTCTACATCAGGATTCCACCCCCTATACCTTCACCATTGTATTTATTCTACATCAGGATTCCACCCCCTATACCTTCACCATTGTATTTATTCTACATCAGGATTCCACCCCCTATACCTTCACCATTGTATTTATTCTACATCAGGATTCCACCCCCTATACCTTCACCATTGTATTTATTCTACATCAGGATTCCACCCCCTATACCTTCACCATTGTATTTATTCTACATCAGGATTCCACCCCCTATACCTTCACCAATGTATTTATTCTACATCAGGATTCCACCCCCTATACCTTCACCATTGTATTTATTCTACATCAGGATTCCACCCCCTATACCTTCACCATTGTATTTATTCTACATCAGGATTCTACCCCCTATACCTTCACCATTGTATTTATTCTACATCAGGATTCAACCCCCTATACCTTCACCATTGTCCTGCCCTCTCAGATACTGGTGAATAAAAGATCTGTTATTGCCCCAGAGGGCATAAATGCCTGTCTGTGAATAATAATGCCTTTTTTGTCTTGTCACTTAAGATTGTCAACATTTTCTGTGTAAAGGATATAGAATAAATTAAGTACAGATCGCGGATGCACTCAGCAATTGTTTTTGCCCCAGTTTGCAAACACCTATATCTTTGGCTAAAGCCATTGACGGCATGTGCAAACCGGGGCAATAACAATTGCTTGTGCACCTTTGGCCTGTACTATGTTTGACTTATACTGGGTCAGAAGATGGACCACAGTTTCTGAAAACCATCCACCGATGCAATTTGTCAACGTATTAAATGGCCTTGTCTTGAATTTGGTACACCTCTCTGTGCTTTGGATTACCCCTGTGCCAACGACAGTGATATCAAAGGCCTAGTGCCACTGGCTGTTGTGTGTTTGGCACTGTCTATTGGACCATGCACTTTAAAGAACACCTGCCTTGGCAAATATATACATAAATATGGTCTAGTCTCTATTTTCTCTTAGATATCTTTATTTCATAGATTCAAACATCACAGACAGAATTGTCAAACCTTGTTCGAGAATTGTCAAACCTTGTTCTCACTGTGATCTGACGATAAATGTTGCTACACCGTTAAAACCCAGTAACCAACCAACCACCTTGCACTTGGCGCCCCCCTTCCCCTCCCCCACCTCCCCCAGACCCAGGGGTCAAGCAGCCCGGATTGACCCATTGTTACTACCCACTGGTCACGTGACCCCACGTGACCCAAGCCGCCATCTTGTTACACACAAGTGGCGCCGTCTGTCGGCAGTACACTGAAGGACGTGTAGGGGGCGCCACCCGCGCGGGGCATTACGGGAGCGGATAAGGAGGGGATTGTGGGAAGAGAGGAGGGAGAGAGGGGTATTTGGGAGAGGAGATGTAGAAAAGGAGAAAAGGATCTCCTGCCGCCATTTTGTGGTCCTGAGTAGGTCGTCTGCAGTGGACCTACCACTTTAAGGCCACCAGAGCCCCGAAGGCGAGGCTAGAGAGGGGGGTCCCACGTTCTGTTTCAAATCCATGGAATGTTCACTTATCCTTGTCGCTACACATGATTGTTTACCCATCTGGGTGAAGACATCTTAATTTAACATGGCCATTTTTGGGCGATAGAGCCAATTCAGGGTAACATTTTGAATTTTTAGATTTGAGAGGGGGACATTATGAATTCCAAGTTCTGAGTGCCTAGTGGTACTTCAGAAAGTACTTTGTTGCTGTCCCTTTCAGTAGTCCGGACCCCCATGACTGTATTCTGGTGATGGCATCTTTAACACCTCCCTCTATCGGTATACCACCGGAATGGTTGAGGGGATGTATGGGGGGTAGGGGCAGAATCAGCAATACCACACATGTTGGGACTATTGGAGGTCAAGGAACAGGAAATAGGACTAAGCTGCAAGAGGGAAAGTAGTATATAAAAAGTATATTACATGGAAGCCTCATGTGGGGGTATGGATGGTGGGGTCCAATGTCGCCTGTCGATTTTGAGAATTAGCCCTGTCTCAGTGTCAAATTTAAGAAAAGCCCTTGTTGAATATCCCTATTACCTATGTCGCATGTTGATTTTAAGAAAAGGCCCTGTCGCCGTGTTGATTTTAAGAATAGGCCCTGTTACATGTCATTAAGTTAAAAATAGGCCATGTCTAGACCCATTCATGTCCATGCAATTGCCTTATTTGCTGGGTGGCATGATTTAACGTCTCATACAAACATTGTTCAGGGTGACCTTGGCTTATCTTTGACCTTGATGAGTACTCCCCTAGATGAATAATAGAGCTGTTTAAGCAAAGCTTGACTGCCACTGCAAAAGGTGTTAGAGCAATGGTCATTGACACTGGTAGAAATATGCTGTTACCTCTATAGAAACATCACCATTACTTATAATTTTACCCCCCATGAGAGACCACCTCTTATAATTGCGGCCATATAATCCCTTAGCCATTTCCTCCTGCCAGTATATAAGCACTTAAGATGCTGTGAAGCTTCTTTTGGATAAAACTGATAATTGTGAATTTAAAGCCAAATATTCAAGGAAATGTAAGTTACTGGTTCAAGAATCGGAAATCATTCATAATACTGTATATTGATCTCTACGGTTTTATTTTACTGTTTATCATTAGGTTACCAGTTATTGTTTTTCCATCTTCATGATTGCAGTATGTTATCTGTATATCACAGTCTTCGTTCCTGTCTTGACCGCAAGTCATCTTAGAACAGTTTGGTATTCATGGATGACAAAGAACACTCATGTAAAAAGATAGTATTTATTAATCCAAATACATGTAACACATGTCACTTTGCTGCCGTTGACAATGTCAAAATAGAGAGGTAGTCCACTTAACCACTAACAACCAATACCCCTAAGCGCTTCTGCCAGCCTGGCGCTGCTCACCTGCTGAGTCAGTAACCTGAGTTTGCAGCACCACTAACCGGTGCATCACAAGGATATGCCTGCTTGGCTAGCGCTCACACTCTGAAGCTGCTGGAACTCTACTTGTCTATTTACTCCTATCTATGACATCACCTCTACACTCTCTGCCCAGGATACTGGAGAGTCATTCTTAGCCCTGATCCTTGCTTTACAACTAAAACTAGCCAAGGTTCTATGAAGTGGACTGACACCCGCATCAATACAATATATCACAATAGAGATGTTGAAAATGATTTCTTTTTTTTAATTTCATATATAGCTCAGCTTTTGTCTAGATAGGGGCAGTGTGCTATATATGTGGCATCTTATGAAACTATTAATTATATTTGGGTGGTAGTTTGTAAATCCTGATTGGAGAAGAGGCTGGCTCACTCTTCATACTACGGGTGAAGAGTGTAAGGGGGCAGCATCAGGGGACGTATGTAAGCACATGTAAGCTGCGGCACTTGGCAGAGCACTACTCACTGTCATTGGTTAAACACCCTGTTAAGATCTGTACTGGAAGCTAGTTTCTGTTATGGAATAGAAGCAGGTAGACTGTTAGGCAGGCAGGACCATTGGGTGAGTGTGGTTGAGTGGACACTACCCTTTGGATTGTTCAGTGTCAATGGGAGTTATTACTACTGGTATTGCACATTGGACTTTAATAAACTTATTCCTTTCACTCGAGTGTTATGTCCTTCATAATGAGGAACTACATTATGGATTGGACTCGCAGTCAGGAAGGAGTCAGACTGCTATTGCAGCTAGTTAATATTTATAGGAATGAATAGCAAACAACTTATAAATAGTGACCTAACATTAAGTGGATATTAAACCTCTATAGTTCACTTTCTCCATATGAGTAGCTCGGTGTTTAAGGCATCCTGTAATAGGGACAAGGCGACTGGGGGTAGGGCCTGAGGGTGTGGGGACAGGGTCGTACAAGGTCAGGGCTGGGGGGTCTGATAAGACAGAACTGTCCGCGATGATAACGTAATGTACACCGTTATCACCCCTGGGGTGTACGGGGGCGTATAACGCAAAGCGTACGTACTGCAGCCACAACATGGGACAAGCCTGATAACCAGAAATAAATGGATGAGAGACATACCGAAGTAGGCGCAGAGAAAATTTATGAGCACAAGTGAGAAGAAGTGTGTACTTTGCTGTATTACTTTGTAAACTTTACTGGTTCTTATGTTTGTCTCATGTTTTTAAATAAAGGTTATCCTATATATGGATTCTGGCCATCTGACCACGTGGACAGAAATGCTTGAACAGGAAAAACTTGACGATCCTTTGGTAGCTTTCATGATCAAGATGGAATATGAATTCAAACAGTGGTTAAAGGAACAGTAGAATATAATTTTAGGAGGTTGTAGTGCTTGGAAGCCTCTCTTATTGTAGAAAATGTGACGTTATAATTGCACTATTATAGCAGTCAAAAGCGCTGCAATGCTTATTTAAGTAACAAGATACTCCAACTCATGGAAGTGTATTTTGTGGCCAAATGTTGCCAATTCCTATGTCATAGTGATACTTAACGTGTTGGAGTTTATTGTCCACTCAGCAAGTTTTCAGCTACATCAGTGATACTTGATGAATTGAGAACTGATTTTTGTAAAGGATGTTTTGGAAGAAATTGGAGAAGACAAGGAATTTGGAAAAGGGACCAAAAATCATGGAATTTAATTGATTTTGTCCAGAAATTGAAAGCTTTGTCTGTTTTCTCCTATAATTGAATATTCATTCATCATCTTCTATAATTGAATATTCATTCACCATGCTTTTTTAAAACTTTGCTAAGCAGAATTTGCATAGAAGTAGCTATTGGGAAACTTAGAAAATTTACATGAAAAATTGGAATTGGTCACAAAAAGTCATGGAAAGAATTTGATTGTAGTGTATAGGAACACTGTTATAAGCGCGGCCTTCCCACCTTCCCGGCATCCCCCCAAAAACAGCAAACAAAAAAGACAAACAAGAAAACAAAAACAACATGGCTGCCGGGTCGGGACAGATAACGTCAGCACGTTTTACGGTATCATCAAAAGGGCGGCCGCTCCCGCACACAAAAATCACAGATGACAAAACCCATTTGTGTCGGCTGAGCAGGCTCTGGTTACAGTGGCATGTCAAACCAATTGACTGTTTTTGTTTGCCCAGTGACATGGATGGGGTCAGGGGATCTGTTACAATGAATAAAGGTCGCCCCCTGAGTGATGCGCTCAACTTGAAAGAGGTTTTCTTAATTGACGGAAATTTTGACCGTGGATGTTATGTCACATGTCGGAAACTTCCATTGAATGTCATCATGATTAATAGTCGTTACTTTACATACAAGGTAATTAAAACTATCGTTGATTCTATCAATTGGGAGTAAACTTATGTTTATGCCTAAGGAAATGGCTTAAAAATCATTCGAAAGACAAGACAACACCAAAACAGTATAGATTGTTTGGTGAACTGTCGATATTGCAAGTATAATTAACAATTCTTTTATTAAATATCCCTAAGACTAATTGTCTTACGTAGATTTCTGTGAATACCAATGCTGTGATAAACTCCTGTCATCAAATACTGTCTTTTTGATGCCTTTCATATCAATGTTTGTTTGTTACAGGAAATCCTGTGCGCAGCACCAATGATAAACCCATAATATTGCTCCTGTTTAGCCCTTAGATGCCATTACAAAATTAGCATGTTTAATTTGCAAAGTCAGTTCTCTCAACTAACCCATGTTCCGTCTACTTTCAGCCATCGGTACCCTTCTACCCTACCTGTCCATCTACATGAAGCAGCTTGGCCTCACCGCCTCTGAGACCGCCATCATCTATGGCAGTATGCCGTTCTTAGGGGCGCTCGTACGCCCTATAGTAGGGGCCATCAGCGACAAACTGCACCAGCACAAGGCCACGCTCATGGTGTGTTGCGTGGCTACAGGTGTGCTCCACGCAGGGCTTCTGTTTGTGCCACCCGTTTCTTCTACGAGACCCGACATAGACACGTCATCTAAAGTCAGCATAGAGTGTCAGAAAGACAACTCCATCATAAAGTACTGCACTGACACGAGGAGCGTGGGTCAGGATTGTTACGTCCCACCTGAAAGTCTGATGAACGTAACGGGATCTACGCCGGACCCATTTCTCAACAGCTCGGAGTGTAAACTGCAATGTGAGTTCCTCGTTCCTGAGGGGAGTGATTCTAATGGTATATGTTTTACACCGTTCAGGTTAAAAGGCCAGAGTCAGCCATTGGTGGGGAGCCAAGATGGTGACCGCAAGGACTGCATGTCCGGGCCATGGAACGCTAATGGCACTGCTCCCGAGCTGGAGTTTGTACTAGAAGAGCTGAACCATACCCTTACACAGTACACCTTTGAGGAGGGCACAGGCAAGTCCCTCGTGTGCCACTCTTACTCCATGTCGGCTTTTCTCTTTAACGGAACCTCTTACCAGAAGCTGTTCTGTGATAGGCTTACACACTTACAGTGTCATGTGGAGTGCGACAGATTCTCACACGCGCTCACACACAAGAGTTGCACCCAGGACTTGCGGGATTACTCGCAGAAGTTTGGGCGCACGTTCCAACTGTTCTTCCTGATTGATCTCCTCGCCAACATTGCCTTCTCCCCCGTATTCAGCCTTATAGACGCCATGACCTATGACTTCCTGGGAGAGGAACGCGGCAAATGGGGAAAACAGCGCCTTTGGGGCACCATTGGTTTTGCCATGTTTGGAGGGAGTGCTGGCATAGTCATGGAGTTATACAGTGTAGATAAAATGAACATTGACTATACTGTGTCTTTCATAGCTTTTGCAGTGCTCAATGTCATAGCGGCCATTACTGTTTGCCAGTATCGGATATCGAGTGCTGTAAGCTGTTCCACTATGGGGCAGAACATCTGTTCACTTCTACGCCGCCCAGAAGTGATATCGCTGTTTGTGCTCATGTTCTGTTTCGGGATGTTAAACGGAGTCCAGGAGACGTTCCTATTCTGGTACCTCCAGAACAAGGGAGCGTCCCGTATCCTCATGGGGTGGTGTATCGTCATGAACTGCCTCCCCGAGATCGTCGTCCTCTTCGTTGCGGGCTGGGTCATCAAGAAGTGTGGTCACGTCAGGTGTCTTTGTTTGGTTTGTGTGGCGTTTGCAGTACGGTTCACGTCCTACGCTTTCCTCACGGAGCCCTGGATAGTGCTGGCCATAGAGCCACTACAGGGGATCACGTTTGGCCTGATGTATGCAGCGGCCTCGTCCTACGCCAGTCTCATCACCCCGCCGGGCATGCACGGCACCGTGCAGGGTTTAGTAGGCGGGCTCTACTTCGGTGTTGGTGAGTAGAACTTCTATATATTTCAACCGTCTATTTGTTTCAACAGCTTAAGCATACATGTCCTGTTTTGTGTTTCAAGTAACACATGATTATTTTCTGAAGGTTTACTTACGACCAAGTACCCTGGGCGGGTAAAACATGAAGTTGGGCAGGTGTATTCTGACATCCAGATGCCTGAAGGTAATATTTACATCGTATATGATAATATTCCATTAAAGATGGGCTGGTCAAGTCGGTCTAAACTGATGAGAAAATATGCTCCTTATCTTTCTGATGTTCACTTATCTTTCAGATGTTCACTTCCATATAATGATTACCCCATATATTATCGAATCACAAATCTAATTCATTAAACTATATTCAGCCTAGCATTTTCCAAACTAGCTTTCAAACTTCTACTATAGATCCAGTCATCAAATAGAGAGGACACCAGGTTATGAGGTTCACTTCAAGTTTATGCCTTTATAGACTAAAGATATATGCATATGTAATATGTATTATGGACTGAAAACACCCTCAGAAGATGACTGATGGGTTTAGACATTTTTAAACAATTAGTATATATGTTAGGGACAAAAGAATAGGGGCTTCCATCCAAATATGGCTGGTTTACCTACCCCAAAGCTCCAAATCTATTCATATAAATCCACAATTTCATTTTCTAGGTTAGACCAGTTTATTTCAATGGATAATTATCATTTACTTTCTCAAAGAAAATCAATAAATAACTAAATTCAATTCATATCCACCTACTGAACTTTGTTTGTTCTTTAAACAAAATTAACAAAGGCATTGGAATATGAATTTTAACCACATGTGAGTGATAGATATGGCACCCACACTTCCTGTATGACAATATGGGCCTAGTGCTGAATTGGATCATCTAGACTGAGTCATTTTCAATGCTTGAAAGCCTTCCAGGATATTATCTTTTTATTATCTTATTATCAGTATATTGGGGCCTACCCTTTTCTCAATATATATAAACGATATCCCATCTATTGTAGATTGTGGCATTCAACTGTATGGGGATGATACTGTAATATATCATCCAGATAAAGACCACCTACAAGAACAGTTGAATGCCATAACAACTTGGTGTAACAATAATCTTTTAACTATTAACGTTAAGAAGTCGCAATGGATGCAAACGAAACTGTGTGCGGGCGAACCCAACCCAGATTTTACTTTTGTGATTGGTAATGAAAAGATGGAGGAAATAAGTACTTACCGGTACCTAGGACTTTTAATTGATAATAAACTTAACTACCAACAGCATATTAATAATATGCGTAGGAGTGTTCAATTGAAATTGAACCATTTCAAACTAATCCGTCCATCCTTGACTGTAGCTGCTGCAAGACAGGTGTATATATCGACCATTCTACCTCTGATTGAATATGCTGATTTTATATATGACTTGGGAATTAAATATGTAAACAAAGAGATTCAAAAGCTACAAAACCAGGGTTTGTTAATACTCTTCAATCAACATAGGAACCATTATAATAACAGAGATTCTACCGATGTCTTACATGAAAATGCAAAAATATTCAGATTGATTCATAGGAGACACATGCACCTGTTACTGTATGCCTACACCTTGAGGAATAATGGAAATTTAGTTGACCAAAGGGACATAAGAACTAGGCACCATGACGGTATAAGGCTTATAGTACCGAAATCTAATCACTACAAATATGTGAACTCACCCAAATATAGATCAATACTAGAATGGAATCGTCTGCCAGTTAACACTACATTATTGTACTCTAGAGAAGAATTCAAAAACTGTGTTAAAAATGAAATTATAAATCCATATTTGAAGGTTTTGTATTGAATGAATAACTGTATTGTTATACTATCATTTCATTTCATCTCATTACCCTCATAATCGTGTCATCTTGATGACGTAGTATAATGAAGACCATGTACTGTATACCCACCGCTCCCAAATTATAAGAACTGAAAATGTAAAGTGGGAGCGGGTGGAAGATCGGCTAAGCCGAACCTGATAACCCAATAAGAAACAATCTAAAAAAAAATAAATAAATAAAATCTTTCAGAAATTAAATAGTAAACAAACTGTCTTTAAAAGCTGGAATTAATGTTTTTTTTTTATGAAAAACAGGCAGTAAAACACAAAACATTCCACTTGAGAACTACTTATAATGTTATTAACTGATAAGAAAATGTATGCAAATGAGCAAAAGTGCCAAAATTATTTCACCTCAGCCTTCCAATGGAGCTTATATTATACATTGTCAGATTGCAAATTCAATTCTCTGAAAGGAAATCTGACAGAATTCTCAAAAGAAAATATTTTTGTGCATTCTATTTAGAATGTTCTGGTTGTGAGTCAGTAAAAATGACAAATTTCAGCAGATTTTCAGGGCTATTCCAAACATTCCAAGTTATTTGGAATGCTCTCTTGGAATGTAAAATCCATGTAATCTCAAATTAAGCCCATATTCCACATACCGATTTTGCTACCGATTTTAAAAATCGGCAGTTGAAATAAAGGTCGTATATAGATGTGTTATACATCAATAGAAAGGTCTTACAATTTTCTTTTGAAAGGTATATAGCATGTAAGGTCCTATGTTATATTCTCAGAGAAAATCAAAGAAAATACAAAATCGGCAGCATCAAAATCGGTATGTGGAATACGGCCTTCTACAGATTTCTAGCTACAAAATGATACCAAAATATCTCAAATTGATTAGGTAGTTTAAAAATTATCAGTACTTTTGTAAATCAAGTGAAGGCAACTTAAAGTTTAGCCTCGCTATTTAGTGACAGGATCTATATACCAGACATTTTTTAGTTCTCAGGAGCTTAATTCATGTACCTAATCGACCAGTGATACCCAATCCTGCCTTTATGGCCCTGAGGACCCCCCAGTGCTGGGTCTAATGACGTGGTCCTGGTCCCAGGGCCTGCAGGGGTATAGGGGGTATAGGGGAAGGGCTGGCGAGCCTGGAGGGGTGGTGGAGGGGTGATTAGGCTGTAGGGGGTATAGTGGAGGGGTACCTCCCCCCCCCTAGAGGCTGTAGGGGGTATAGGGGAGGGGTGCCCCCCCCCCCCACACACAGAGGCTGTAGGGGGTATGGTGGAGGGGTGACGAGCCTGAAGGGGGAAAGGGGACGGAATGACAAGCCCACTCACAGCCACACAGATAGAACTATAACGAGTGGGCCACTCTGACCCTAGACAGATTGGGACCATTTCAGGGACAGAGAGTAGCCCACCTCACCCCACCCTCTCACTCTCCCACCCCAGCCTCCTACCCCAGCCTTCTCATCCACCCTCCATCCCCGACTTAGGTTCACCTCACAGCTGGCCCAGACTCACTTGTAGAAATAGCCCTCAAGGTAGATGTCTTATTCAGAAGTTCCCCGATTGGCTCTAGAGGTAGCCAGTGTCTGATGAAATATTTTGATTCTTTTTACATTTTTATTCAGTATTACTTTGACGGTATTAGTCATTGATTAGGCAGATTTGGATACAAGATTCCTCAACATGGGATCCACACCCACACCCACACACACACACACACCCACACACACACACACACCCACACACACACACACACACACACAGACACACCCACACCCACACACACACACAGACAGACCCACCCACACACCCACACCCACACCCACACCCACACCCACACCCACACCCACCCCCGCACACACCTCCACCACCCCGCCCCCCCACCCCCACCCACCCACACCCACATACACACACACCCACACCCACACACACCCACACCCACACCCACCCACACATCCACACACCCACACCCACACACGCACACACACACACACACACACACACACCGACAAAAGGAAGGATTCCCTGGACCATACTAGATCCTGCCCTGACTATGATATCATTCATAAAGCTTTCATTATTATACATAGTAATAGAAATAAATTTAGTATACAACGTTTCAAAAGTAATTTGAGAATGTAGACATTACAGCATCGAACCCCAGTTTGGGGTCCCACAAGGCAGTATGGACACAACTGAAGAGCGGTAATGCGAAACATTTTGTAACAGCTTCAAACAGAATCTTCTTTGATAAACAATAGGCAAAGACACGTATATAAAAGATAAAAACTGAATAGGAGGAAAAGAAAGACTCCATTGCCAATTGAAGCATCAGAGTAGTTTGATTTAGTCTAGTAACTTGGTGAATGTCTTAACATCAAAGATTATAAGGGACACAACAGGGCTTTGTGGATCTCAAACACTGCCCTGCTACTGCAGCATAGAAAAGGCAGCATGGAAAAGGTAGTATAATTGGTTTCATAAAAGTGCAGTTGAAAGAGACTCAAAATAGTTAACCACAAAATAAGGCACGATAGTGTATCCCTCTGCATGTTTAGTTGTCTGTGAAATTCCCACAGTTTACAGACATGACCTTTATGTCCTTTACAGACCAGGAGC
>OW387142.1:52677564-52780064 GCA_936440205.1 Lepidonotus clava
GTCCAGACCATGAAAGTGCAGTTGAAAGAGACTCAAAATAGTTAACCACAAAATAAGGCACGATAGTGTATCCCTCTGCATGTTTAGTTGTCTGTGAAATTCCCACAGTTTACAGACATGACCTTTATGTCCTTTACAGATAAGACCATTCTCCGACGTTTTAAAGCAGGCATATAATGCGCCTTCTGAATCAATTCAATGGCGGCCCAATGTCTAATAACGTTTACATACTAGCCTCAGAACGTATATCATGTCATGTCTGAACCGACAGAATATAACCGATACCCTTCACAGACTAGACTAAGACTCTGCATCAGGTCTGTTTTAAACTGTCAAGATAGCTGAATTCTGAGGCTTGTTTGTAAATGACCAGAAACAGACCAGAACACCCGTGAAGAAGCCTGTCTAAGGGCGGTTGAGAAATGTTTTCAACATCCTTCACTCAGTCAACCCACTGCTTGGTTGATAGTTATTCCAACCTTCAGTAGCCTATGAAGGCAAAAGGTCATATTATGGCTTATTGGCCAGCTAGAGAAGAAATAATGTCCCAGTCTAGGTCCAGTAACTTATTGGGCATCTTACTGTGGTGTTAGGTGCTATGTTAGCGGATCCCGGACAGTATGTGTAAGTCTGCAATGGGAGTGTTTATGGATGGCAGTATGCTTTGCTTCACTAACCCCAACCTAAAACTGTGGGTTCTGCTTTCATCAAGTTATTGCCTGTGTTTCTCCACCTGGATCTCAACCTTCATTCTCACAATGATTAAGAAATATCAGAATAGTCCTGTAACTTGTTGGGCATCTTACTTTGGTATTTGGCCATAGCTGCTATAATAGTGAACCCTGGTACAGGACATCATTCACATACCCTATCCTCCACCCTAAAGTTGGAATTCCACTGTCCCCAAATTATTGCCTTGGTTTTACCCAACCTTCACTTCCATAGTGTCCTTTAACTTGTTGTGTTTGGCCATAGTTGCTATAATAGCGGACCGCGGGCAGACCCGGGCGGCGGGTGTGAGTCAGGGACGCGAGTGATGGATGGACGATGTATTCAGATGGCTTTCCACCTCACTAACTCCCTTTCCCAACCTCCCCCCTCCCCCTCTTCCCCAACCTCCCCTTCCCCCATAGCCATGACCATGGGGCAATACAGATCCCCAAGGCTAGTGGTATTTTTAGCAATGTCATTTGAAACAATGGAATAGTAAGAGCATTTTCTGTTTTAAATTAAACATATATTTAAGAAAAATATGCCTGTATCATGTCTTATAGTGGTTGACTTGCTCCATTCACCCATTAATACCCATTAGATTCTATATTGCTCCTGTTGCTCCTCAGTGACATTATCATGTTATTCAGATGTGATTTCAGAATTTGCATGGAAGAATACTTAATTTTACATGAGACATCAGTCAACAATAGCTAATAGAATTTGTTGTGTGACAAAAAAACTAAATCATTCTAATTTTCGCTAGACAATTTTACCAGCAATTTTATTAAACATATTAATTTCAATGTAACTTAACAATGGGCGATCAGAGTAAAATACGATCGGCAAGGTCCAAAAGCGCCTAGTGAATATGGGGTTTCAGTATAGCATTGAAAATAAAACTTGAGCGTAAGAAGAATTGCACAAAGAGTCAAATGGCATTGTGGTTCACTGACTTTTGTTCCTGGACCACCTGATAATCGGACCCATAACCGTTCGACTCAGATCCCCCATCGCCTCTGGCAGGGTTGGACATTTCCCTAAGTGTGTTTGGATTGGTGTTAGGGTAAGCCTCCATGTAATTCATATACAGTGTACCCATGCATGAGAAACTCATTTCTCAAAAGGTAATGGAAGTAACAAGCATACCCTGTATCAAAATTTCAGGTTACTGTAGATATTGATATTCTTCTTAGATTACAACCCTCATCATTTAGCCATAATGACAAAGTGAGATGTGATTTTAAGATATAATGATATGGGACATGGGTACTGGTCAATCAGGGCACATATTACTTGAAATCAACAGGGCAAATAAATTCTTTAATTTGACAGGGTGATATGGGATGCCAACTAATTAAAGGCCCCCTAGAACTCCAGCCAATGTTTAAGAATACCAAACACAAAACACATTGTCAGAGGCCAGCCATTCTAAGATGTATTTTACCTACTATTTTGCCTCCTATTCTTTTGTTTATGATAAACAGAAAACAATGTGAGGAATTCTAAACAATGACCCCCTTCTACTAAGTTGACCTCAATGGGTTTGACCTCTACTCTACACCACTTTGGGTTCTCACTCAGCCCAACATCTAATACACTTCCCCATACATACCTACTCCCATCCCTATATCAGATATACTCCCCACTATAGCCACTCCCATCCCTATATCAGATATACTCCACACTATACCCAATCACATCCCTATATCAGATATACTCCCCCTATACCCAATCCCATCCCTGTGTATGCCATATTTACCACTCTGTCCGTCCCCATAACTCTCCCCGGTCCATCCGACTCTCGCTCCCCGATCCATACCTATTTCTCCCCACCGGCCTGAACTGACAAATACTTTCTTTTTTCTCCACTGTTCTCATCATATCAGTTATCCAAGGCCCCATTTCTCAGGTCCACCCCACAGGGAGACTCATTTGTCTGGGCTTTATCTGAAGCATGGGGGAAACAGAAGTAGGAATATACTTTGTGATTAGTCTTGCCAAAGTATGACTAGTTGCCCAGGCCTGAAATTTATTTCCCAATAAATTTTATAAGAGAATCAATACGTCAAAAGAGACTCAATTAATATATTCTTGTATTGCAACAACAAAATTGATTATGATAGTTAAACCTGATAAATGAATAAGTTGACCAACAAACATTTGGGACCGTCCATAAATGATGTCATGCACAAGGGGGTGGGTGGTTTGAACAGTGTGACACTGCCTGAAAACGGGTGTCATTTCCATGTTTAGATAAGAGAATTTAGTGTGACAGGGGGGTGGATGGGTCCTAAAAATACCCTGAAAACTTGTGACATCATTTATGGACAGCCCCTTTCAACTCCCGACCCACTTTTCTCAAAAGCTGAAAATTCCTCTCTACCCAGCCTCTATCTGCTTCCAACCTCCTCCTATTCTCAAGCTCTTACAGGCTCTGAGTGTTAGCCTCAAATAGTGATCTAAAGACGAAACCTCACAAGGTTCCGGCTTGATGAGTGTTAAGCACAAAAATCTCAAGGCCTTGAGTTGACTGTTGTTAAAGCAAAAACTGACTTTGGGTTGACAACGTAACAGACTAATACATCAGGAGCGAATGTTGAAAGGCGTTAAGGATTCAGACTCAAAGGGGTTTGATATTACAAAGGGAGGCTGTGTAAGGAGGGAAGGTAAAACGGTTTACCATTGTGAATGATTAACAAGTACAGTGTGACACGTCCCCTTTACTGCTGTCTGAGTCGTCTAGTTACAGTCCTGGGGTAAAACAGTTTACTGTGGTGAATGATTAACGAGTACAGTGTGACACGTCCCCTTTACTGCTGTCTGAGTCGTTTAGTTACAGTCCTGGGGTAAAACGGTTTACTGTGGTGAATGATTAACGAATACAGTGTGACACGTCCCCTTTACTGCTGTCTGAGTCGTTTAGTTACAGACCTCCGTCTTTGCATGGGTAAAACACGGACTTCACATGTATTGTGCTGAAAAGGACTGATAAAGTGGGTTTTCACAGGATGACAAATGCAAAATTAGCCCTTTCAAACTTTATTGATTATTGCCCCTAACAAACTTTTGTCTCTGATTTTGGAAAGGGTTCACACTTGCTTGCTGCCAACAAATTCGCTTGTTGTCCCGTTGAAACTCACCTTTTACCTACTCCATGTTACTATGTTGTAAGCTCTCATGATCAGAGACATAATTATAACCATGGGGTATTTCACCTTCTGCACATAACATTAATTTTGAATCTTGGCTCCAGATGGCTTTCTTTTACTCCACCTCCCACTCACAGTATTTATAAGTTTTGCTGTGCATGTTCCTTCTTGTCTTACACAGTTTCTGTTTCACTGATCAAAGTCACATGCATGCAGTCGGACTAATTTGGACTGGGAACATCAAAGTTGATGTGTTCATAGAAAGGATATCCCCTTAGCGTTTGCGTAACAGTATAACCCTGTTGACCATGTATTGGGCATGGCGTACACGCACGCCTCTCACGGCATGGATGTTAGCCATACAATTAGTACTTATCTAGACTAGACCTTTCAAAATGTTTAATTTCAGTTATAACATTTATATCTAATTTTTTTAAAAGTGAATTCAACGTACAAAATAATGTTTACAATTACTGACATCTGCAAACATTATGGTAGAAGATTCATGTTTTGATGTTGTCTTCCTCATTAAGCCATATTTCTTTTTGTTGATCTAGAAGAGGAATGAATTTGAGGACAGAAAGGATAAGGCATTATCAGGAGGAATGAGAGATTTATTACAGCTTAGCTTATGGCAGAACCCCCCAAGTACTTTCAGAAATCTCAGGTCCAGCCCGCCTTACCCTAGTCCTGAAAAATCACCCCGTGTAAGGCCTAAAACATGGGTTGACCGCCTTTCGGTGCGGGTATTTATGGGTTGAATCCCCGCGGGTGAATGCTGCATTATGGGTCATAAGGCGGGGCTCATCCCCCATCGGGGCGCGGTAAGGAACACATCAGACCGCAATCATCGCCCAGTAAGGGTAAGCTGTAAATCTGAGTGGTCTAACACCAATACCCTTAGTGGTCAGTCCAGGGCCCTGGGCAGGGGAAAGTGGGGGGGGGGGGAGGAGTTCATGTGAACTAGTAGATTCACAAGAAGCTGGTTTGTTGTTGCTGTTAGATTTATTGTGCAGTATTAAATGAAAAGGTCTAAGATTTGAATCTCTAGGCCTTATTAGCAGTTTAATTTTTATAAGCATGAGAGCTGAATTCACCCTACCACGGATGGCTGATTTTCAGTATTCTAAGCACCTGTAGGCTAATTTGAGTTAATTTTGTCGACAAAACCCAAAGCAAAACTATAGAAAATAAACAAATAACAACTGAGGAATATTAAAATTATATGGATACTACTTCAAGATATTATGATGGCTAGTTTTTCACAATGTTGATTTAGAAATAATGGTAACATTAATGAAAATCTATATGTTTAAGACTTGAGTTTTGTCGACATATTACCCAGCTTGCATCCTGTTTTAGGCTAGCCTGCAGGTAGAACTCAAGAAAGTGGCTATCCGTGGTTGGGAGAATTGTCTAAGTACTCAATTGTACTCTTGCCTCATATATCGAATGATCGTTTCAATTTCAAAGGTATTTTGCATGTTAACATCACTAATGATGAAATAAGGACACAAAGAATAAAACTTTATCTCAATTTCAATTTTAATCCAATCTCCCTACTACAATTTCACATCTTTCTTATCATGCAAACCCCATATAATACATCTAAATACAAATACTTTAGATTCATTTCAAACTGGCTGGTCATCACTACCCTCCTTCTTCTCCTCCTGTCCCTACCACTCCCCCCTTCCCACCCTTTGAGGTCCTCAGGTCCAGTTTGCAGGTGTCTCTCTGTCTGATGAGGGGCTGATCACCGCCTTGCTGTCAGTGGCAGACTTGGGCCCGGTATGAGCATCTCTGAGCTGTCCCCGATTACCTCCGAGTCACTCTTGACCAGTGCTCAACACCACTCTGATTCCCCTCTCTATGGGCCGTAACGCGCCCACCCTGCCGTCAGCTGGTAGGGACACCACTTCTCACCAGAGGGCACCACAATGACTGACCTCCTGAATTGCTGTGAGGGAGGAGGTTCCAATTTAATGGATGAAAGCAAACTTCTCAACTACTAGACACTTTAAACGAGGGTGTTGATTTCACTTGTATTCTGAATAACTTAAAAAATGTAGTCTACCCATTAAATGTCACAAGGAGAGAACATCTCCATAGCTAGTATGTTTACAAGTATATTGTCAGCTGGGAGATTTCCTGCGATTCATACTCACATGTCAAATACAGGTCAAGTTCATATTATCTATAATATATTCACCAAGTCATAATAAATACAATAAAATGAAATCATGTGCGTTTTGTATGTTGGGAATGTTATTGGAGATTTACAGACTTCATCCTAGAATTCACTTAAACAGCTGTTTGTTAGAATTCTGGTTCTTTCACTGGTTCTTTTTACCAGATTACATCCTCCCTTTCAGATCATTTTCTTACAATAATAACATGCCAAAAAAAGCTGACAAATATGAGATGGGGTGGTGAGAGGTCTGATCAGATAGTCAGATGCATCAGCCATTCCCACCAGCTGGCGTTAGACCGTTGGGACACACGGAGGGCTTAGTTCAGTTGTACCCTGGTAGGGGGCACTCCCACTCCCCTACTAAAGGCATCACTAGAAATCAGCGCTCAATCAAAAGGCGAGCGGCGGCCAATTGGGGCTGGAATGGACTGAGGGGCCCAGGACATCAATCGTTCCTTCCCAGTGGGTACTGTGGGGAAAGTGGGAAGGAATAATAGTGCAGTCGGGTAACGTAGGGTAAGATGGGTTAAGTGGGCAATGTAAAGCCTACCATTTAAACTTCACTGTCACTTAAACTGCACTGAAAAGGCAACTTATCTACAGCTGTTGGAAACTTGCTTCATTGATCAGAAATCCAAAGTATCTAAAGATAGATAGCACCTTTCATTCAAAGGAATAGGCATGATTATAAGGCTTATTGCCAATAAGAGAGATATTTGAACCAAGTCAAACAGGATGAGTGTATAGATGACAGACCAAAACAGAGGACGAGCAGAATAATATTGAGGTCTATCCTTCCATTTTACATCTGTTATCATTGCCCATACCCTCAGAGCTTAGCTTATTGCAGTGATGTTTATCATATATCTAAATGAGCAGCTCATTGTTAATTACAGACCCTCTCACCAGGGGGAGTCTGGGTCTACTGTGCCACTAGGGGTCGCTCAGGGAGACGTGGGCTATTCACAGACCTCCCCTCACCATGAGTAGACTATGTGGATAACAATAGGGCTTAACCCAGGCAGGTGACTCTGGCTGTGAGTAGTAGATGGAGAGACAATTGGGGCTCTGCTTCAGGCAGCTTACTTTGATGTACATGTATACCGTCAGGGCAGATTCCACCCTTATGGTTTCCTGTCTAGTTCCGGTCAAAACTAATTCCGGTTCCGGTTCTTCAAAATGGTTTTGTGCACCCCCCTTTTGTGGCCTATTTGACCCTTTGCTTCTCTCTTATGGAAATTTTAGTCATACAAATTACCGTAAGTTCTCAGAATTTTGAATATTGAGACTTTCGTCCATTATAAAATGTCAATAAAATTTAATGTTCAGATTTGATGACTTTGAAGGGACAATGGGAGCAATTATGTTGAAAAGCAGGAAGATGTGACGATGTATCAGTAATTCTAATAATAGACAAGCCCATTTTATTCCCACATGCTTATACATACTTAGAAATAGTCCGAAGTTACCATAGCTTCTTCTCCTACAGGCAGCTTACAAAGGATACATTAATCATGATGAGTCCGTTAGATAACAGCGGGGTGAGGTTTGGCCACCAAACAGCCCGTAAATTACATGCGGCCATTAGCGGTGTCGTCGGAGATAAGGATAACGATTCTCATTAGCCCACATTAGGGGGGACGGGGAGCTGTGGGTAACACTCTAATATAGGATTGTAGGAAGAAAAGGGGCAGGACATACAGGCTACTAAATCCTCTGAAACATTGCAGGTTTTCCCACTGTTTGTTTAGTTATAGTCAAAACCATAAAGGGGGGGGGATTGGCAAGGATCCTCTGGTTATCCCCCGCCCCCCACACCCACACCCACACACAAGCAGGTCTTTGAACTGCTTCTGGCTAAACACAGCCATGTAGGAGATAAAAGCCTATATTCCTAAAGGAAACGCTTTTTTTCAGGATGAGTGGGGAAGATCTTGTCACCAAGTCCTTCCCTATTTCCCTGCTATTCCCTATTACTGTGTTACTCAAATGTAGCATCATTTACTTAAATGAGTTCATTTCTCTTTCAGGTAAAGGCACAGGCAGTGTCTTTGGCAGTCTGGTCTTTGAGCAGTACGGTGGGGTGAACACCTTCCTGGGGTGTGCAGGAATGGGGGGCGGCCTGCTCGTGTTTTACATACTGTATGAAGTATATCTAAATGTGTGCTTTTCTCTTTCAGGTAAAGGCACAGGCAGTGTCCTTGGCGGTCTGGTCTTTGAGCAGTATGGCGGTGTCAACACCTTTCTGGGGTGCGCGGGGATGGCGGGCGCCCTGCTCGTGTTCTACCTGACCGTACAGCTGGGCCTTGCCTGCCGCGACCACCGCCAGGCCAAACTCAAACAGAAAATGGAGGAGAGGGAGGCTGCAAAAGGTACTTCCGATGAATTCTTATAGCACTACTGTAATTTCTTCAATACCAATACAGGGTCAACATTTTGCAAACTCTATTATTTATTGAAATATATCCTATGGCCATAGTCTAGGCCTGTGGTAAAATATAAACAGTGAAAACTTTCTTCAACTACATTAAACCACATCAAAACCCATCCCCAATGAATTTTGATGACCCACCAAAATTGGTTTGTTTACAAACATTGCTCTCTACAGGCATGCATGACATAAGTATTAAGGAATTCAGGAGAATTTTAAGTTAGTTATCACGATTTACACTGTACCAATGCAAACTTTTGTCATATTTTGACACATTGCTTTTGGCTCCCTTTAAGTTCTCTACAATGCTGAGAACTTGGAATAAGATTGAATAAATTATCAGCTTTAATGTCCACGGTACGGAAAATAAACCAAAGTTGTCATGATCTTTGATAAATTTTTGAAAATTTTGTTAATTTTTCTGGCACTGTTTGGGTCAGTTCCCTGCCTAAAAAGGAGTTCACTTTACTCTCATAACTTACAGTAATTGTACCATAATTAAAAAAAAAGAAGGAAATAATTGCTAGATGGATACAGATATGGCCTGTTTTCATTGACCTGAGAAGTAAATATGTGTACTAAGCGTTACCATATACTGTATTATGGACTATACATATTTACAACCCTTTTTCCATTCAACTTCAGCCAAAGAAGAGGAAGTGAAGATGCTGAACACACCCATAGGTTGGGGGCCTACTGATCTCACCTCCTTGGATGGTCGTGACAACCATGAGATCCCACGATATGCCAATGGCATGGTCCGCGACGCCCACTCCCGGACCCCCCTGGTCCTGGAGAGTCCCATGATGTCTCCTACCACGGAGATCCCGCTGGTCATCGAGCGGCCACCGCTGGCTCCTGAGAGCACGGTATGACACCGGCGCCCGCCCATGGTGTGGCGGGAAGGACGGCTTGTCACCAGCACAACCTGTGATCACCCCCTCCATAGACCCTACTCCGTGCAGTCCATGCACCCCTCCGAGAGCTCCGTATGATACAAAGGACTGACTGGTTGTCGTGACCTGTGATTTCTGCTCTGCAAGCATAACTTACATATTACTGTCTGAGAGGCTCCTATGATACAACAATGTATGCAAGGTTGGTTGTGTGGAGCTCTGGTGTGAACCATGCACCTTTCTGAGAGTGCCATGTGATACCAAGTTTGGTATCGGGAGCTGTGATGTGAACTCTGCTCGGCAAGCATGGCTATGTCCGGTATGTGCTACAGTCTGAGAGGCTCCTGTGGTACAACTATGATGCAAGTTTTTACTGTCTGGAGCTCTGGTGTGAGCAATGCGCCTGAGAGCTCCAGTTGATACCAAGAACCGGTTCGGCAAGTATGGCTATGTCCGGTAACTTCTACAATCTCAGAGGTTCGCACTGCTATGAATGTTGGTTGGTGAGACGTGTGATGTGACCGTGCACCAATCGGACAGCTCATATGATACAAAGGACTGGTTGGTTGTTAGTAGCTGTGATGTGAAATATGCTGGGCTTGGTCCAGTACATTCCCTTGTCTTTGAGCCTCCTATGATATAACTACATCAGACTGGTTGGTTGTCAGGAGCTGGGCGTATGAGAACTCCATATGATACAACCACAAAGGACTGGTTAGTCATCGGGAGCTGTGATGTGACCTGTCTCACATACCTTACTTGGTCCAGTTAACAGTGAACATGTAGAGATATTGGATGATTTTTGTTTCAAGATCAGGCAAGTTCTAACCTGCCTAACAGGGTCCATGAACAATGTGTAAGACTTGAGTATGAAGTGTCAATCTTCTTTCATTGGTTTGGGTCTTGGTAAGAGTTTTAATGTGGTCATCCCTGATTATTGACAATAATTTACAGATAAAGCCTCTCTGTGGACATTTCTGTTGGTTGGTGAGATGACCTGTGGTCAACTATACATCACAAAGTAAATGCTGATATTGTGGATCTTGGTGAAGCAACATTGGATTACTAATTAACAAGTCTCTGGCCCCTGATTTGACTCTATCCAGCTCTTATACTGTTCATAGACTACTGTGGTGGTTTGACAGGTTCTTCATCATAGTAAGTGAACCTCAAGGGTCATGGACAACCATCAGAGCTCAAACAGACCAACAGTCTATCAATAGACCTTTTGTACTGTAGGTGTTTTATAGTGTGGGTGGATAGGAGTGGGTGAGTGGGTGTTCTTGTGTTGGTTGGCCAAGTCAGAAAACCTGCCATTTATGTGAGATATTGTTTTTTGAGTTGTAACCTGGGTTAGATCCTGATTAAAGTTAATGACAAAGAAATGTACGTAAAGCCCCATACCTACTGGGGTGATGTACTGGCTGGCAGTTGCGTTTTAAGGTGATCGCCCAAAGGTATGTGGCACTGAAATGTACAAGTTTCATCTGAATCGCCCCAATAATCAGTCAATTTTTAGAATAAAGTTTACTCAGAACTGGCTGATATATACAGGGCCAGTTCAGCCCAGTGGGTATGGAGCTTTAAGCACTGGGTTAGAGATGGGATTGCCTAAACCAAACAACTTCTATACTTCCAAACGTATGACAGTTAAACAGTATCCCAAGCCTTATTTCTCGAACAGTATTTTGTATCACCCAATTCATTTTGGCAACAAAATACCCAGAGCAAACAAAGATAGAAGCATGGACATTTTTGATGCTAGAAAGTAAAGGACAATGAATTGTTCATCCAAAATTTCTTCCAGTTCCCATGTTATTTGATGTTCGTTTCTTTAGGATAAGAGAGATGCAAATGTTGAAAAGATGTACATGTTCAAAGTAAACAATATTTAGATAGAAGGAAACTTTACATGTTAATGAAACACTGTGCCTAGTAGACGTAGATACTTTTTGGGATATTTTTAGACCCACTTAACCGAGTAGAGACCACGATTCTAGTTGTTAGTTCTACAGTTAGAAACATCAAAAATAGGAAGTAGAAAAGAAATAGCCAGATCAGTACAGAAACAGTTGCTCATTTTTCATCAGGGATTTCTGAAAATCTCTTTCATGTCATGCATTCCCACCACATTTGTTCTAAAAGCATTAAATATGTACAGGGATTTTTGCATTATAGTGGGCTGTATAGGTATTAAAGTACATGTAATATTAAATGCGCATCCCCCAACGCCCTCGGCCTTACGGCCACGGGCAATATGTATTTTAAGTTCTGAGTACAATAAACCACTACCAGGTCTCTTCATTGTAATATTATACAACACAATAACTTATTTTGCGAATAAAACGTGAAATCTGGTTATCTGGACACTTTTAAAGATCTTAAATAGATGAAATTAATACATTCAAGACAGAACTTCTTTAACTTCACAGAGGCAGCAAGCATGGTAGTAAACAGCATAGCATGAAGACTCAATGGATGAACATGAGAGAAGTTCCTTCACAGAGGGCCAGTTCTTATTCCTGGAGTATTACACAATCTATCCTAATCTGGCTTACACATGTAACTGATATCATCACCTTTGGAATAAGGAACACGAAATACGTTTCATTCGTCGTCGTGGAATTGCGAATGGTCACTTTCATTCTGCATGTACATTTTGTCCCCTATGGGGAGTTAGGGACATCTTCAATAAACATGTGTACAGGGGTACACTTTATAAATATGTTTGTTTTGTTTCGTTTTTTGTAAATAATATTAAAAACCTGCAGTAGCAACAAAATATCAAGTGTACATATATATTTTGTCTATAAATGTATAAGTCTTTAAGTATGATGTAAACAACCTTGGATATTGAGGTGACTTCTGATGTAATCTAGCATGAACTTGCTAATCACTATTCCAGTACAAAAAAAGTGAAAAAAGAGGTTCCGAAATCTAAATAACCTGTTAAGAAATATGAACCATTTCTAAAACCGCAGATATTAGCATAGTGTGCTATGCCTGCAAATCAATATGAATTTATCATATGAAATTCATAAAAAAAATGTTTCCATAACTTTCATTTTTAGCTATTTCCTGTAGTACTTGCAAACAAAAGGCCGGGAAGTGGTTTAGAATACATCTTTATTACAGGTATATAACAACAGACATCAACAGTCGCTCATCAACCTCTCATTCCTCTTCTAAAGTCTCCCTCATCTGTTCAATAACGTTAATTGTGGCTCTAGTAGTTGGAGTAGTGCTTCACTCTGAAAAACACAAAAAGACAACATTTCTATCATTCTCGATATTACAAAGCAGACTGTTCAAGGCTATTCTCTTTAAAGTTTAAAAGTAAATAAACTTATAATATAAAGCTGTACACATCTAAGATATTGGTCATAGTAAACAAAAAGTGGCTACATTGCAGGACTGATATCGGCAAGAAATATCAAATAACTTTTTTTTAATGAAAAGTATACATATGTCATATAAAGGAAGAAGTTTTATCCACACTCTTAAGTTTAATCATTATCTAAAACTGCCCCTCCTTGCTGTTTAATTTGCACAATCCGTTAAGTTTTTAACCTGCAAATGTAGCCTCCCCTCTCTTGCATAAACAAGGTACCAACCAAAGTTTCATTTTCAAATTCCCTGTGTTTTTCCTGAAATTTCCTGGTCCCGCAGCAATTTTTCCCTATGTCATATACAGCAAGTTGTTCAATTTTAAAAGCCTCTGTGTGCAGAAGAAATGTGGACAACCCAACAACAAAACGTTGAATCCCTAATATCTTGAGAATCAAGAATTTCAGAACCTGGCCAAATGAAATTCCCTATGTTTTCCCTGTGTTTTGGCAAAATTCGCAAATTCCCTGTGCTTTCCCTGTCAGGGATTTTCGCCCCCATTTTCCCTGTGTGGTTGGTTGGTTGGTTATTGGGGTTTAACGTCGTAGCAACATCTAAGGTCATATCACAGCGAGAACTAGGTTTGACATTTCTGTCTTTTGATGATTGTATCTATGGAATGATCGAATCTATGAGAAGATAGAGACCATACCCCTACACATTTACTGAAGCAGGTGTTCTTTAATGTGCATGGTCCCATAGACAGGGCCACACACACAACAGCCGGTGGTCTACTAGAGACCTTTGATATCCCTGTCGTTGGCACAGGGGGAGACGTGAGTGGTGTGGCGCCCGAGCCCCAGCTGGGAGTTGAACCCCGGCCTCCCGCAAACGAGGCGACCACGCTAACCACCACCCCACCACACGCCCCCACCCTGTGTGGTTGGTACCTGATAAAGCATGGTGAAGTAGACAAGTTAAGCCCTATTTACACTAATTTTTTTCGTTACCTGTATAACTGGGTGGCCCCTTTCTGTGTACCCACGGTGAAGTAGACAAGTTAAGCCCTATTTACACTATTTAAGTTTTCTCATTACCTGTATAACTGGGCGGCCCATTTCTGCA
This sequence comes from Lepidonotus clava, assembly GCA_936440205.1. Taxonomy (NCBI): domain Eukaryota; kingdom Metazoa; phylum Annelida; class Polychaeta; order Phyllodocida; family Polynoidae; genus Lepidonotus; species Lepidonotus clava. The sequence goes on from OW387142.1 coordinate 52,691,401, forward strand.
TACCCATGGTGAAGTAGACAGATTAAGCCCTATTTACACTAAGTTTTCTCGTTACCTGTATAACTGGGTGGCCCCTTTCTGTGTACCCACGGTGAAGTAGACAGGTTAAGACCTATTTACACTATTTAAGATTTCTCATTACCTGTATAACTGGGCGGTCCCTTTCTGTGTTCCCACGGTAAAGTAGACAAGTTAAGCCCTATTTACACTAGAGTTCTTGTTACCTGTATAACTGGGCGGCCCCTTTCTGCGTACCCACGGCGAAGTAGCCGCTGTTGAGGGAGAAGTCCATGCTGAGTGGAATGCGGATCGGGTCGGTACGCTCGGGGAAGTTAGAGAATACAGACAGGGATGGCACATGCACCTAGAAGGGGACAGAAAGAGTGAAGTGAACTATGTTTTTTTTAAGGTTCTGGCACACCAAATACAAAAATAAGTCTGTTCAGGGTTCTTTCTCAATATCCCAACTATAGAAATCATACGACAATAGTGCAAATGGCAGACAGGGATTGAAAAGTTGTTTATTTAATGAATTGCTCATTAATTTCAAAATAGTGAAAAATTGTTAATGACTGCTGTGTAACAGCTCTGCTATCGTAAATATCACAAACATCACTTACATTTTCCTTGTACCAAAAATATACATAAAGTAAAGTGACAGTGACCCCCTTACCATTCTGAGTGCCCGTTCGGCGTAGTTGGAGGCGATGGCGAGTACCTCTGAGGTGGCGTTAAACGTGAGCCCGGTGCATGGGGAGGTCAGGTTCATCAGGGCCTTGAGGGGGCGTGGGGTGGGGGACGGGGCCGAGAGCACCGAGGAGTCGTAGATGTTAATGACACCGCTGTAGGACCTGTGATATAGAGAAATAAAGAGCCATGAGTGATTGATAAAATCAGTTTACAACTTTTTGATACCTCTGCCATGAAACTTCACTTTTGTGAAACTAAGGAGTTTAATGAATAGCTTTTGCCATTGCGTCCATCAAGAAAGCAAACCTCAATATGGGTCCCGTAGTGGCTGATTTTCATTATTTAAGCACCTGCAGGATAATTTGAGCTAATTTTGTCGACAAAACCCAATGCAAAACTATAGAAAATTAAAAAATAATTGTCATATCTCCATCCACAATGAATGAATTTTCTAACAACTCAGAAATATTAAGCATATATGGATACTTCTTCAAAAAATAATGATGGCTACATTTTCACAATGTTGATTTAGAAATAATGGTAAAATTAATGAAAATTTATATGCTTAAGACTTGAGTTTTGTCGGCATATTACCCAGCATGCATCCTGTTTTAGGCTAACCTGCAGGTAAAACTCAAGAAAGTGGCTATCTGTGGTTGGGAGAGTTAAGACAATCTTAAAGACAACATTGGACATTTCAAACCACTAAGGTTTTGGGGAAACACTGATTTAAGTACAGCCATAAAGTCCGTACCCTGCAGCGATGTACTGCCCGTTTGGGGAGACGGCGAGCGCGGTGCCCTTAATGGTGCCCTCGTCGTAGAAGCGGTGAACGCAGTCCCGCGTGGTCATGTCCCACACGTACACCTGGCCGTCATCTGAAACACGATACGTAATAAACCATGACCCATGCTGCTTGTGATCAATCTTCTACTTACAGATACCAGTATGATACCGTTAAGACTGGAATCAGTGGTGAACGTCCTAAATAACTGGTTAAAACAGGAGTATGTCTTCACTTATTGGTTGACTGGTGACAGTTTCAAAACTAAAAAACCCATGACAAACTTTAGCTGTCGGCCGACTCTGCTTGGACAAACCATACCCACACATAATCGGTGCCAATGGCCGACGCTGACGCTGACGCCGACGGACCATCGATGACAGCGACAATCCACATCAAACATGCTTGATGATTTTACACGGATGCCGACGGCCAATGGCCATCAGTGTCGGCTGTCGGTTAGTGGGCATGGGGCTTCAGTGAACTTTGTAGTTACAAAAATGTAGCTTTTTCCACCTGCGAATATCAAACTTGTGAAAATTTAACTAACGTCCACATTATCAAGAGGAACATCGGTAAGCAGATGACTTCTTTTGTTAGTTCCTTTTCAAAACTAAGTTTGCTATTAATAATAAGCACAAAATCGTAAGTTATATTAAGAAGGTTACAAAATTTACAAAATTCTTTCAAAGGAACATCTCTATTTCCAACCTCACAACACACAATGTATCATCAAATCACTTTCCTTCATTGTTACCCTTCACCACTATTGGAAGAGCACATGTAATGTGAAACGGCTATGAATGAATGACAAAAACTGAGAGAATGATTCTGCCCCCAAGCTGTAGGTATAAGATCTCACAGCGTCCCAATCCTCACCTCCGTGGGAGACCATGCGGGAGCCGTCCGGGGTGTAGGCCACCGCCTCCACGTTACCGTTCATCTTCAGCGACGTGATCCACTCCTTCGACTGAGGGACGAACAAACCACACAGGTTAGCAGGAGGAGGAGTTACACAAGCTTTTTTCCTTATACAAGTTTCCGTTTAAAAAATTATACCAAAAATAATGAGATTTCTAAATTTTGGACTTATTTCGTTTAGACCTGGTATACAAATGTTTTGAATACGGGTTAAGAAAACTTGAGAGAGGGAAAATAAGTATTTTTTCACTGACTGATTTAGAAATTCAGAAACCACTGAAAAAAGCGCCCACGTTCAAACATGATGGCAGCTAATGTAAAACCATTTATCTTTGTTCCAAATATGTATCGGTTTTGAACTTTGTTATCACTCTCCGGCAACGCTAAATGAGACAATGATAGACATGACAATTGTTAAATTGGTCATGGTTTCCTTTCATTATAAGGATGAAAATTATAAAAGATTTATTTAAAAAAGAAACAGAGGTATTTATAATTTTTCTTTGAGCGGTGGTACCTTGGCGCTGATGAGGTGCATGTGTCCGTAGTGGCCGAGGAAGGTGATGAACTCCCCGTCCGGCGACATCACGAACTGCTTCAGGTGCGGCTCCTCCAGGCCTGGGCAAGGGAACAACTCTCAACGGTTTAACTCGGTTTACAATTTGAAGGATTCTCATCTTTATATATATCAAGGTACACATCTAACACAAACTAGACATTTAAAGATTTCGGCCGAAGACCAGCCGATGTTTTGGCAGGGACTCTTTAAACACCAACCCCATGAGGGAAAGATTTTCTAACAATAAAAACTCAGGGTCCCAATAAATTCAACCTGCAACATAAGGACCCCCCTCCCCCACTACACCCCCCCAACCTCCCCTCCCCACTGTGGGGGTGGTGTGTAGTAGTCACTGGTAGTGGTGGTTGTATATAGACACCCCTCCGCTCACCCGTGACTCACCTGCCATAGCTACACTCACTGGTCACTGCCTCAACCTGCCCCCCCACCCAACCCTCCACCTTGGCACCCCTACCATACAGTTCTGTGGTCCACTATAGGGTGGTGGAAGGTGGGGTGGGGGGAGGGGGAGGGGAAGGGGGAGTTGGAGGGTGAGAGGGGAGCCAGTCAAGGCCAAAGGATATTTCATTTTCTGTTTCTTAGTTTGCCCTTACTAAAATTGAAATTAAAATCAATTTGAAATGAAAATATGTTACATAATTAAGTAATGATAAATCAAATGCTTATCAATAAAAATAGTTTGAAAATTTATACTTTAAGCGTTTGTCTGATATAACTACATGAGTACATTTATTGGAAACGACAAATTAATATTGTTTTCAGGGCAACCTGGGCTTTCCAGTCTCTCAAATTGGACATACCTCTATATATAGGACCCATGGGCAGTGGATGTCAATCACTTATATTTGTCCCTCCTACCTCTACCACCAGTGACCAATGAGAAGAGACTGAGTGGAGGCCCTACAGACCACCACCACTGGGGGTCAGAGAGGGCACACTAATTAACAATTACATGGTCCGCCGCCCTACTACAATGGACCCAATTCAAAAACAGACCTATACCTTTGTTTTGGCAGGGCTTTCAAAGGTACTTAGTCCACACTTGTATTACCCTGCCAAAACAAAAATTGATCGTGTTACCTTATGGAAAATACACCGAGTGTGTACAAATGCTTTCACAATTGGAGGAACAGGATATATTTCTGAAAGTTTTGCTTTGAATAAACACATTAAAAAACTTACATACAAGCGAAGATTTGTCATAGCCGAAATCGTTAATCGAATTAATGATAATACTTGGTTATTACTACAATCTATTTGGGGTTAAAATGTGTATTCATAAAAGATAAAGAAACACATATGATTATAAGCCCATAGCTTCATAGGATGCATGCATCATCAACATTTTAATCACTTTTTCTTGCCATTTTTAAAGATTTCATTAACCACATCCATAAGTACATACGATCTTCCACGTGTCTTATCTGACAATTTTTTAAAAAAAAATTCAAAGCACAAAGTTCTGATTTTTATCTTTACATTTGGTTAACACAGTAAATACTGACCTTTGATTTTGGGTACGGAGACAATTTTCCCGGCGATCATGTCATAGTAGGAGAAACTCTTGTGTAGCGAGCTCAGGATGACTTCTGTGCCGTCTCGCGTGAAGTGAGAACACATGATGGGGAACCGCTCCGCGAACACGCTCTGAATTAACGGGTTCGTCTTACCATCCACCTAGGGGGAAAAGGGTAAAATAACGCTCTCTGTATTAACGGGTTTGTCTTACCGTCCACCTAGGGGGAAAAGGGTAAAATAACGCTCTCTGTATTAACGGGTTTGTCTTACCATCCACCTAGGGGGAAAAGGGTAAAATAACGCTCTCTGTATTAACGGGTTTGTCTTACCGTCCACCTAGGGGTAAAAGGGTAAAATAACACGTTCTGTATTAATGGGTTTGTCTTACCGTCCACCTAGGGGTAAAAGGGTAAAATAACACGCTCTGTATTAACGGGTTTGTCTTACCGTCCACCTAGGGGTAAAAGGGTAAAATAACACGTTCTGTATTAACGGGTTTGTCTTACCATCCACCTAGGGGGAAAAGGGTAAAATAACGCTCTCTGTATTAACGGGTTTGTCTTACCGTCCACCTAGGGGTAAAAGGGTAAAATAACACGCTCTGTATTAATGGGTTTGTCTTACCGTCCACCTAGGGGTAAAAGGGTAAAATAACACGTTCTGTATTAACGGGTTTGTCTTACCATTCACCTAGGGGTAAAAGGGTAAAATAACACGTTCTGTATTAACGGGTTTGTCTTACCATCCACCTAGGGGGAAAAGGGTAAAATAACACGTTCTGTATTAACAGGTTTGTCTTACCGTCCACCTAGGGGTAAAAGGGTAAAATAACACGTTCTGTATTAACGGGTTTGTCTTACCGTCCACCTAGGGGTAAAAGGGTAAAATAACACGCTCTGTATTAACGGGTTTGTCTTACCGTCCACCTAGGGGTAAAAGGGTAAAATAACACGCTCTGTATTAACGGGTTTGTCTTACCGTCCACCTAGGGGTAAAAGGGTAAAATAACACGTTCTGTATTAACGGGTTTGTCTTACCGTCCACCTAGGGGTAAAAGGGTAAAATAACACGTTCTGTATTAACGGGTTTGTCTTACCGTCCACCTAGGGGTAAAAGGGTAAAATAACACGCTCTGTATTAATGGGTTTGTCTTACCGTCCACCTAGGGGTAAAAGGGTAAAATAACACGTTCTGTATTAACGGGTTTGTCTTACCATCCACCTAGGGGGAAAAGGGTAAAATAACGCGTTCTGTATTAACGGGTTTGTCTTACCGTCCACCTAGGGGTAAAAGGGTAAAATAACACGTTCTGTATTAATGGGTTTGTCTTACCATTCACCTAGGGGGAACTCTCGAACGGGGGCTGGGGGTGGGGTAAACTTCAAACTCGGGTTTTCCTAAATATGAACTAGACTAGAGGACAAAAATAAAGGCATTTGCTTTATTTCTAAATATTCAATAATGTTCCTAAAGTTTCCGTATTTTTTAGCTTTATAAATATTTTAAACTTATTTCGGGTGTACTTCTTCACCAAATCAAAGACTGTGAATTAAAAACTTTCTGTGCAATCCATTTCTGGGAAAAAGTGCACAGAACTTAAATGATCACTGCTACTGGTTAGATTTGCAGATAGCAGAAAAGGGCAGACCCAAAACAAGTGTATGGGATGTTGCCTGCCTCTAATAACTAGGGGACCTACCTGGAAGAGTCGTAGTGTGTGGTCGGAACCCGCGGCTAACATGACCTGGGCTGACGGGTGGAACTCTACCGCGTGCAGCTTACCCTGAAAACAGTAACACGGGAGAGTAACTCACGACATCAGGGGTGGAAGTCTGGGTAGGTAAATATGTCATCAATCATTATTCAACGTGGGGCTATTCCACTGACAAAATAATCGTACCTTGGCAGGGGCCGCCTGGTTCGCGTCCCCACATCGCTTCATCTGGATGACACCCTTTGGTAATGACTCGCTTGACGACAAGTAGTTCCCCGTGCTCTGTAACAGCTCTTTCGCCTCCTCGTCATCTAGAGCCAAGTAAGTCAAGTATGTTATTTAAAAGACTTAGACTTTATTTTGGACATTCAAAGTCTTGACATAGTGGCCAGTGAGAAAAATGAAACCATTACAAATTTAAACCTTATTTTTCATACAGTTACTGATTCACCTGAAAATATTTGTAAAATAAAATACAAAAGCGTATTTCTTGGAAAATGTAAAGTCAAAGATGTCACTCTTCTAACATGAGAAATACAGAAAACTCTGAAACTATGTTTCGTATTTCAGAAAGGAAAGAACAACAGTATTCTATACTTTATTTCATAAAGATCTACTACTGAAAATAGAACACGAGTATCATGGAACTAAATACTTTCTCTTAACCTAAAAATCAAAACAATAAACACATTTATTGAAAAAACGAGGAAAATATTTTGGTAAAGTTTATGTTGTTAAAGTAAAAAATGTTGAAACCTGAATTAAGAAGGAAAGGTGTCATCACTGTAAAGAACATGTCAAAACGGTTAGGGAAAACATAAAAAAGTATAGCACAGTAACACTTCAGGTAACAGCTCTTACCGTCTGAGCCTTCTGAGTCGGACTTTTCCCAGCGAAGTTTGGCCCAGGACGGGGCTCCCGTGACATCTTCAAATCTGACAGAATGTGATATATCTGGATTAATACGAGCTATCGCTTAGGTGCAGAATAAGATCTAGAACGACCAGTCTTACTGTTGTAACTTATATTTTAGAAGTTACAGGATTATTCAGTAAGTCTTTTATTAGCCCAGAAATATAAGTCTAGGTTAATGAAAAAATTCAGAAATACCCTGAAAATTTGAACTTTACCTAAATAAATTTTACAACTGTTACACTTTGATTTGGTGATTATCATGTATTTCCCTTGCCTTTGGCCAACATTTGGCAACAATCTTAATTGTTTTCCACTTCAATAGCCAAAGCCAGAAAATCAGAATTCAGACAAAACTTATATCCCTGTATTACTGCTGTGATAATTCGGTTATTAATAGTTTCCAAGCTTACTTGTTTTTTAAGTGTTGTCTGTATCGTTTTGCTGGTATCGTTTTTTCTTTTTGTTGGTCAATTCTGTAAGAGAAACACAATCAGTATTTACATGCATACAAGAAGACATTCGAACAAACAACGTGAAACACGTCTACGTCACAGTAGACCATACTCAACTAAATTCAGGGCCTCTGAATCTATAAGGAATTATTATTTCATTGGGCACATCATATTGTAGATGGGAAAAATTTCAAACTTATGTTTAACGAATCTTTAACAAACAGCTAGACTGCAACGTGGATTGCACAGAAGTGAGACAAACGAAACTATAAATTAACTGAGGTCTAAATGAATGAAAAAGTTTCAAATGTTATAAGTAACTCTGTCTCAGATGTAATCATCTATACTATTGTATTACTTAAATTATTATATGAAGTGTCCTTATTAAAAAACTAGACCTACACAACGTCTGTTTCATCGTCGTCATCATTCCACACGGGTTTTGGTCTCTCGTCTAAAGGTAACGGTTGTTTCTTCTTTTTTCTCTGTTGGAAATGATATGGCAATGTGAAATAAATATTGATGGAAGTTGATGACACATGAATTTTCCAGTGTATACCAAAAACCTTTTGAAAAAGTGGACAAATTGTCTGAGATTCATAGGGATTACATCGGGCATTTTGAACTATAGCAGGATAATTATCTGTTAATGTTAGGTTCACTTAATTAATTAATTTAGTTGTGGATAATAGCTAGCTTCTATCGCAATCTCCGCCTCGTACGACCGCTGTCGTCAAATACATAATAATAGTTCCATGACAAGATCTCAATTGACAATGAACAGGTCCAAGGATGGAATCCCCTCAATCACACTCAGTCAATGTTCCCACCAACTAAACAGTCTTTCAGCTTCTATTCCAAATCCAGGACTCAGCTTCTAGAACACAACCTTTCCATGATGTTTACTCACAACAACGTTCAGCTAACTCTGACTGAGCACCGGCAATGAAAGCTCTTATGTATGGTGATACTATACACGTCATAATCTAGACTCCTCCTCACTCCAAGACATTTGACAAGGAGTTATTGCTAAGGCGTGTGCTGGTGTAAACACTACGTTAAGCTTACAGAGCATGGACTGACCATCCGCGTCAGTACAATTTCCTAGCTATTTTGGACATGCATAATCAAAGGAAATATGTGAAAGAATTCTGCAAAAGTGACTTATAAAAATATGACATTTTAATGGAAAAGGTTTGCAAATTTCGTCTGACAAAATGTCCAGTGCTAACTTAAAGGATAAAACATCGGACATTGATGAAAAATTGCTGGACATGTCCGGATGCCCGGTGATTTTGGGGATACACTGGAAAAAAATTCTGACCATGGCATGCCATAAGCACAAGTCAACTTATACATTATAGTTCATAGAAAATATTGCAAAAATTAAAATGTTTAAAACCTGGACGTCCCATAGTCTAGCAATGACGGGCCACCGCGCATTTCGCGCTGTCCCATTCTGTCACTATAGAAAAACACCCTCAACGAAAATGCTACTATACAAGTTAATACCCACTTATTTGAGCTAAAAATTACAAATCTGATGTAAAAAATACCAAGGATCACGAATTTGGCTATGAAAATATCAGCAAATGTGATTTTAGTGCTGAAAATCGCGAATTACTGCGATGTTTTTTTACGCGGCCGTCACGAAAACGTAAGGTTCACAACATTCCTAAGAACTGCCCCAGGATTGTAAAATGATTTTTAATATTTTTTCTGGTGCCAAGAGTCAATACAGAGACTTCCCAGCCTATACCCAATCGAAACATCCAATTGAAAATCGGATTTAATTATTGACAAAAATAGGTTTTTTAACTTTGAACAATTTTTTTTAAAAAGAAATAATATTTTGAACTAAATTGAACTCATATAGCAGCCTCCATATATGTCTTTTCTTGAACATACAATTGGCTCTGTCTTATTCTAGACCAGCGAATTGAAGCGATTTTGATTTTAGTGTGGATAGATTGGGCCAAAATTGAGGTCAAATTGAGTCATTTATGTAGTTTTATTTTTCAAAATTCGACATCTTCCTAGTTGTATTACTTACAGCCTTATTGAAACATATATCTGGTTACTATTGATCTACACTTTCCAAACCCCAAAGAGATTTTATGATTCAGAGAGTTTGAAAAATTGCCGAAATTTAGCCTGTCCAAAGCTTGTTGACAGAAAATATTAATTATTTTTTATTTTAAAAAATCAGTAACTTCCTTAATATTTACCGTACGATGTTTATCCAACCAGTTATGGATTTCTCTTGTTCTAGGCTTTTAGGGAATACTAATTTTGTAAAGATTAACTGCATTTAAAATTTTGACCCATCATCGCTACATAGTCGACGGTCTTATTTGAGGCGCTAATTTGTGTGCATGTCCTCTACATTACACAAATACCTGTAGACTATACGAACGGAGAACCCAGGGGCCAGGCCGAGTTTACCTGTATTTAGGCTGTATTCGTGAGACCCAGGAAACCAGATCAAACCCTGTCAGAAGCGAAAAGCCTGTATTATCGCCCACCCCATGACCCTTATAAAACCTGTGTTTGTAGACTACATGTAAAGATCTGGTACACCTCCGCCCACAGAAACAGAGCTTTACACACCCCCTATAAGGATCTAACCCTTAGTATTGAAATCACCTTGGCTTTATTGGTGAATTCCTCCAAGTTGTCCAACAGCTCGGCCTCTCCTCCCAAAACAAACTGTTCTAAGGCCTGCTCCGCCCCGTCCTTGGGCTCAGCCTCCCCTAAAACAGCCTCATCCTCCACTCTCCTCGTCACTAGTTTCTCCTGAGGTACTTTCTTCTTCGTTTCCTCTAATTTGGCTCTTTTGGCGGCTCGACGAAGCATTTTCCCTGTTTTTCTCTGGCCCTAAACGTCCCACACGTGTTTTGTTGTCGGCCGACTCTCGGCAGGTCGTGATCAGTTCGGACGTTTCCCGCCAGGTGGCAGTAGGGTAAAAGTCGGCCATGAAGGAGGACTTCACGTTGACGACAAGGTTTGGGCGGAAAGTCTCCACAGAAATGAGATTTAACCCACCATCTTACTGAAGCACCTGATAATATAACCTCCAATGTCTGTCTGGGCGTCGGGTTTGGGCAGAAAGTCGACTGCTGAGAGTTAGAAAACTTGGTCAAAGTTTGGCAACGTGGACGATAATACAGTGAGTAAAAACTTGACACACTTTCTATTTTCTACTTATAACTTATATTTAGATATACAAACTTCAATTTGTAAGTGTGATACTCGTAAATTTGTAAATATGAATATATCTTGCACAAATTGATGCCGTGCCAGATAAGTATTTGTGTAATTCTGAGAAAGACAGCTCTTTGCTTGGCAACCTCAGCAACACTGCCAACAGGCTCAAAATCATGTTCTCTCTTTTTCCTGTTTTTAACTTGTCTGCCACACATTATCCCTCTGGCTGTAACGTTATGTGTAAAGAATTACTGATCAGGAAGTCTTAAAAAATGCCCGTGGGCCGTAGCATGAGTTACGACATTCATGTGAAACTATAAGATTGTAAATTAATGATCAGTCCTTGGTCATGCCTGACTGGTTTAGGTATGTTGCATACAAATTTACATTTAATAAAATCAAGAAATAAATAAAAGAAAAAATGAAAGAAAAAATGTAGAGGTCAGGGCAGGTTAAAACCTATGACATCAGGCTAGGTCTGATGACGTGTAGAATAAAATGCTTTTTTGATGTGAGTAACAAGGGGGCAGGAGAACGGCCACAGAAAAGAACATTCATTTGTAAATCATACTTTAGCCTCAGCCTTGGGCCTAACGTTAAGTTAGTCCCTTTCAAAGAAATGTTGTGTGCACACAGGTTTGTGAACCGACCCTTTCTAGGCACAACTGTGATTATTATAATTTTTTAGTTCCCCCCCCCCCCCCCAATCTCTACCACAATTTAATCAGATTCACCAAATAGACTGATAATTTCCTCCACGAAATCTTCTAAGTTCAAAACTAACTGTCAATGATTGGAGTCCATATCTACCTAATACTTTACAAAATTCCCACTACCCACACCCACACCCCCACAAAAATCAAGCTCGCCAATATTTTCCATCGTAATACAAACATTGTTCTCGCCAATATTTTCCATCGTAGTAGAAATATTGTTCTACATATTATTATCGTATTTGAAGTTTTATCAGATTTTCTGATAACATCGTCATCATTGTCATCTCAAAGAATTAAAAAAAGAAAATTCACGCGGTAGCATAAAACCAACCACCAGTTCTCAAGCCACGTTCTGAATTTCTCAATCAGAACCTCTTTTTTAAAAAATCAATCTACAGTGCTGGATATTAAGGGCACATCGTGCATACGATATACTCATTTCTAAAAGTAGAATCTTGGAGAGTTTTCAGGGACTTTACACAGGTTAAATCCTGTCGATAGGGCTCATTTCTACAAGCTGTGTACCCAGCAGTCGGACCATTTCTGGACCATTTCTGTCAATCCTTGTTGTACATTAATATTTAGGTGTGCCTAGCTAAAGAGCCGGTGCAAGACTTAAAACCTTAACATCTTACACTGAATTCTAAGAGGTTGCCTAAGGCCAAAAAAAGTCGTGTTTAGGTTTCATAGGAGAATTGGTAGAATCGGTACCGCATATAAAATACGTGCATGTATATGACATTTTTGTATTAGGCCCTTATGTATGGTATAAGACTATATTCAGGAACCAGTGTGGCCTGCTAGTTTGTGACTCAGGACATGTTTAAACGCCTGTTGTATTGACAATTGATCAAGGATTTCCCCCTGAACAGTAAGCAGGCACAAACTGTGAGGCTGAATCGGGTATTGACTGAGATATTAAAGTCGGAAAAATGTCTTTAAAGATAGGTTCTGTTGTCAGAATATACTTTCCTGTGTCTTTTAATTTTGAACACGAAAACACTATACATTTGAATGAAAAGAGAGATGACTGCGATGCACAAGTTTGACATTTGACACTGCTTTTGCACATAGGTTTGATGGATATCTAAAAAGAAAAAGGTGTAAGTAAAGTGTATAATAGTCCGACGAGTCCACTGTTTCCCAAAGTACCATCACGTAAGAAGTTATCTGGGTCATAACGGACTAGATATAAAAGAGTACCGTGGATTTGGAAGGCGTGAGAGAAGACGGCATCCATTCCCTACAGAGCACCCCTTACCATGCACCCCGAAGGTGAACAGGTCCCAGATAGTCCTAATCCCAAAACCTTGACCATAAGTCCCGTTTTGTTAGCATGAAAATCCTCCTTTCAAAAAAGTGTCGTATAAAGTTTAGAAATGAGTTTGGGTAAATTGTACATGGTTTACATGGTACTTGGCAGTCCGTACATAATGGAAGGATGGTTGTAAGTTAAGGTTTGCAAAGGATTGCTCAAGGTTTGACGCAACTCATATGTTGTTGTAAATCTTTCTCTCGCGTTACTCACAAAACAAACGTTCCCAAATTGATATTTACATACAGAGGTTTTGTGTGACGAGGAAAAATGTAAGTCATTAAAGGTTAGACAACTGTCATTATGAATTGTAATTATAATATGGTTTTTGTTTTCAATTATGCATGTAGCATCTAGTAAAGTAGTGAAATCAAGTTTTTAATAATCAACTCTTTTCCCATTTCATTATAATTATATATATGCAGATATCTTTTTGAAACGACAGTTGTCTAACTTTTAACTCTTTTTTTTTTGCCCTTCAGACTGCCTTCTGCCAGCCATTGAGCTCGGGATGTCAAACATGGAAAAAGCCGACAAAGACACGATGAAGAACTACGAGGGCAGCTATGTGTGCCCTACCTGCAAAAGTGTCTTTGGCAATGTAGACGTGTTTGTCAAACACTGCAAATTCGACCACATCCACGCCTGTAAGATTTGCTACGAGGTTTTTGTGAGTGAGACTCTTGTAGACAAGCATGTCCAGTTCAAACATCGTCCGCGAGTGGTCGGAGAGACACTCACCGAGGAACCTGAAAATGGGAAACAAAAAAGCTATGTTTGTGTGACATGCAAGAGTACTTTCTTTGACAAGGACGTCTTTATGGAGCACTGTAAAAAAGACCATGTCTTTGACTGTAAGATGTGCAGCAAGGTCTTTCAGCTCAAATATAAGCTGGAGAAACATATAGACTTAAAACACAAAAAGTTCCAGTGTAAAATGTGCGGAGCAACTTTCCAGACAGAAGTTTTCTACGAGCATCACATGGGAACACATGCACCTCCAAAGAAATGCAACTTGTGTAAAAAGGTCTTCCCCACTAAAGCTAAGCTTGAGGCTCATAGAAAGAGTCATGAGGGTAACAAGTTCAGATGTCCGGAGTGCTCAAGATCCTTCAACAGCGAGTTCTTACTAGCGGATCACATCAGCAGCCATTCTGATCCATGTGCTTTGATGTGCACAGCCTGTGAAACAACATTCAAAACAATGTCATGTTTGGATAGTCATGTGAAAACATGTGAACTGCTTAATCAAGGAACATTTACATGCCCCATATGTTGTGAAATATTCAGTAAACTAGAGACATTTGAGAGGCACTTCAAGACACACAAATATAAACAACCCTCAAAGAAAATAGTCTCAGAGGTTGAGCCCCTTATGGTGAAGGAACCCAAGGTGGCAACAGCGACATTCACCCGGAGTTCTCTCGTAATGGAAAACAGTGATCATACAGTGACTCAACCCAAGTCACTTGACCAGAGAGAAGCCAGCCCTTTTCAACATAAAATTCAAAGCATTCAGGAGAAAGTAGATGGAAACATTTCCCATTTAAAACTGGCAAAAGAAGGCTATTTGGAAGTTGTAGTGGATCCTCAATCTCAGAAAATGGATGCCATGACAGACAGTGATGATAGCTCAGTGGAGCTTTTCAATGATGGCGAAACCACTGGACACTTTCCTCAGCAGGATACAGTAACTGAGGTCAAGTCTACAGCTAATCAAGTAAAATGCATAGAAACAACCCATGAAAGTCATCCAAGTGCATCGAAAGAGGTTCACAAAACAAATGAGCCTGGAGAAAACAGGCACAAATCAGCGATCACTTCTGAACCTAGGGCGCTCACACAGTCTCCGGCAAAGGTCGCAGTCATCACACCAGAGATGGTGAGATTACATTTAAGAAATAAGATAAGCAGCAAAAGCACCAAGTCCTCTCTTGAAAAGAATGAAGATCATTCCTCTATGTCTGGAGCTGCTGTAGAGACCTCAAACCAAACAAAGTCTGAATCGGTGGAATCGCCAACAGATGGTGTGGACCAGTACAGTAAGGCCCTGCAAGCTGTTGGACAAACATTTGTAGAGCATGAAAATAATGCTAGGCAAGTGGCACAAACAACAACATCCACTGATACTGATGAAATGGGAGGAACTGTGGAAAGCAAGACTGATAAGTTAATTTCAGGTCCAGTGTTTGCCTGTTCAGAATGTGATGAAGAGTTCTTGACCCTGAATGAACTAACTGTCCATGAGGAAACACACTGGGCCCCATTGCCCCCCTCATTGAGCACTATCAAATCATTCTCAGAGTCTGCCGGTGATCGTGAAGTTCATGATGAGACAAAGGTAGAGAAAGGCCATAGTGAAAGTGACAGTGACCATGTGGCTCTAAGAAGAGTCCAAGGAGCCCCAGGCAGTGAACACAGGGACCATGTGGCTGTGAGGAGAGCCCCAGGAGCCCCAGGCAGTGAACCTTTGGATGCTCCAGAGCACCACAACATGCAGCCCTTAATATGTAATTACTGCGGCCAAGAATTAGTGGGAATAGAACATGTGAAAAGCCATCTCGCTAGCCATAGATCTGACATGGCCAGAAACAAGGATTATAACATAGAGGTAGCAAATAAACAAAGAGCAATAATTGAACAAAAGTTTAGTGATCGACCAATGGTGTTCCCAAGAATAGGAGAACTCAGTATCGCAAAACAACAGGCACTTGAGAAGGAGAAACAAGAAAAAGAGAGACAAGAAAAATATAAAGCCAACAGGAGGGCAAACAGACTTGAGAGGAAGCGTAAGAAAGAAGCAGAAAGGGCGGCCAAATTAAAGACTTCAGTGCCTCCTAATCAGTTCATTTGCATTTACTGTAAGTCGGTATTCAAAGGAGTAGTTCACATGCAAAGACATCTAGAAAACTGCAGAACGGCAAAAGTCATGATTAAGAAGCTGGAGAAAGCACCTACTAAGCAGTGTGATGGGGAACCTAGTGAGAAAAGAAAACGGGTTTCAAAGGGAGAGTGTACTGAGAAAGAGTGGGCTAAGGAAAAGCAGACTGAGGAACTGCGTGCTGGGGAACAGCGTGCCAAGGAACATTGGGCCAAGGAACAGCGGACCGAGGAGAAATGTACTGAGATACAGCGTGCTGAGAAACAGCCTTCTGAGAAACCGCCTTCTGAGAAACAGCGTGCTGAGAAACAGTGCGCTGAGAAACAGCGTTCTCAGGAACAGTGTATTGAGGAACAGGGCACTGATGGAAAGGGTATTGAGGAACAATTTGCTGAGGTGCAGTATGCAGAGGAAGAGTGTACAGAGGTACAGTTTGCAGAGATAGAGTGTACAGAGGAAGAGTGGGCTGCGGAAAAGCACGCTGAAGAAAAGCACGCTGAAGAACAGCATCCTGAAGTACAATGTGCGGAGGAACAGGTCATTGATGAACAGAGTGTTGAAGTAGAGTGTGCTGAGAAACCATGTCCTGAGGAGCAACTTTCTGAGGAACAATGTGCCACCAGAGATTTACAGATGGGAAGTGAGGCAGTGATGGTTGAACAAAACTGTGGTATTTGCCAAATGTCATTTTCAAGCAAGAGGGAACTGAGTAGCCACATTCAGGAAGCACATGAGCAGGGAATTGGGTGTGAGGAATGCAATATGACTTTTAACAATGAAGAAAGCCTGTACGTGCACCAGTTGCAGAACCATAACAGTGAAAAAGGGATGGATGAACTGAACTGTAGTATTTGCCAAATGTCATTTTCAGACAAGGAGGAGCTCAGTAACCACACTGCACAGGCACATGGGCAAGAGATTCAATGCGAGGAATGTGACTTGACTTTCACGAGCGAAGCGAGCCTCTATCAACACCAACTGAAGACCCATGAGAGGGAAAAAGTGTTGTATGAGCTAAAGTGCAACATATGCCAACTGTCATTTGCCAGTAAGGAGGAACTCAGTGACCACATTGAAGAAGCACATGAGCAGGAAATGAAGAAATGTCCCGCGTGCGGTTTGTTGTTTAAGACCGAAACACTCCTCTATGTGCACAGGTTAAAAAACCACGCTAAGGCGAGTGTGTATCGATGTGAAGTATGCCACCAAGCCTTTGCTACACGAGTAAAGCTGGAGGTTCACAGAAGTGTTCATAGAGGGGAGAACCTCCCATCTTGTACTGTGTGCAGTCTTGTCTTCACTAAACAGCATTTCCTCGATGATCATATGAAAGTCCATCCGCATTACTACCAAGTCCCTTGTGAATACTGTAATGTGTTTTTCCAAACAAGCCAATTACGGGATCTCCACGCTAAGAAGTGTTATGAAACCCTCCAAAAACATAGCTGTCATATATGCAGAAAAACTTTTATTGATATTGTGAAGTTTAAAAGCCATATAGCTACACATGAAAGAGGAGGGGCTGAGAGGATGGAGGAGGCGGAAGATCCTGCGGGTGGTGAAAAGACGGAGGAACAGCAGGCAGCTAGAGCAACTCCTGCTAAGGAACATGGTACTAACAAGAAGATGAAAATATTAAAAATAACAAGGAAATTAGGAGTTGTTTCTGATGAAATAGTTGTGAACACTAAGAACTTAGAAGGAGTCTCTGGTGAAAAAATTGTGAAATCTTTTGAAGTCTCTAAGAAATCCGAGGGTTCAGGACTGACATGTGCCATCTGCCAAGTGGTTCTCCCAGACACAGAGTCCCTCAGCAGCCACATTGAAAGTAAGCATAATCAGGTGCTAAAGAAATGTCCCAAGTGTGCTCTGATATTTAAAAGTGCTGAGAGCCTTCACAGCCACCTTGCCATCCATTTCAAAGCCAAGACACATAGCTGTATTGCATGTGACAAATCGTTCTCGAGCAAAGTAAAGCTGGAGATGCACCACGGTACCCATACGGGGGAGAAGTGCCTGCGATGTAAAATATGCGGCTTTTTGTTCCTTGAACCACGGTTCCTGAGGGATCATATGAGAATCAGCCACCCGGATTTTGAAGAGTTCCCGTGCGAACACTGTAACAAGACCTTCCGGACAAAACAAAATAGGGTTATGCACGTAAAGCGATGTCATGAGGACGGCCCTGATTATATGTGTCAAATCTGTGATAAAAGCTTCACTGATGCCGAAACACGTAGAAAACATATTGAAACACATATTATCCCTCTTGTTAAGAAGCAGAAACTGGATACTGGTGCCGAACTGAAAAACCCAGGACAAGGGGATAAAACACAAACAGTAGGACCCAAGAAGAATCTCACTGGAGCCAAAGGTGTCAAGTCTAAGACTGTCACAAGTAAGCATGCGTGTACAGCAAAGGAGCACAAAACTGACGAGTCCGAGACTGACTGAGTCGACAAAGGTGCAACTAGGCTCTTAGAGTAAGCGACCCGCAGACGGTGACTAGATATAAAACTGTTGGACTGGGAAAAGAATCACCAAAAAGTGCCTCATCCGATTCTGATTAGTTAGTTTTGGAAGCCTTAAGGACCTCTGATTTAATGAGATTGACCCAACCAGTTTTCTATCCCACATATACCTCGATCTAGAGTGATATGTGCCATATTTGAGGCAAATTGTACGTCAACTGCAGACATTGAACATGACTGACCAGCTTTTGCTTTAAGCAGTACAATCAGTAATATGATATGAGCAGGGCCTCAAAGGTAGCCACACAGATTCCCTAAGAATGAAGACTGACTCCCTGCAATATTTAATCTGTTATAAACTTGAATGACCGCAAAGATGATGAAATCCTGTTACAGACATGTTAATCACTGCATCATTTACATATATATATATATATATATACTTATCATCTTGTGAAACATGTACGTTTGTAATATATTCATGATTATTATTTTGCGGAAAAGTCTCATACTCGTATACAGGGTTTGAAGTAAACTTTCCAGGCTGTCTGCCCAGAATTAGTAAAGCCTATTACAAGTGAAAACTAAACAATCAGCCGGGGGCTGACGGACTGACGTTGATTTCTAATCCCACATATAGATCTTATTTAGCACTATTGAAATAATTCTTTTCTTTTTATGATACATTTTTTCTCAGATATCGGAGTGTTTGATAACCATAACTTTAATTTAAAGATGAGTATTCCAACGTTTCATGTAACCTCGTTATTTAGTATTTGATGCGCCGAACAAGGCACATTGGAACAACTTGAGACGATTAATTTAACCTGCAAAATTTGGTCATTTGACATTCTTTGCCAAGAGTAGAATTAATTTAGTAGCTTCGACGAATGCAGCAAATCAATTAAAATTTATTTCTCGTATGACTTGTGTTCAGTGCATATTTTTTTTCAATCAGAGAAAAGCGTGCTCCGGGAATGGAAATAAAACGTGGATAGCACCGTGCCTCAGGTTTTTAGAGAATATGTCCATGTTTAAGGTATTGCTTTAGGTGAAATAGAAAAAAAACTAAGGAAATTATAAAGAGAACACATTAAAGAGTGTAAAGTAGAGTTTAACATTTTTTAGGGCCCCTCTTTTACCAAGAAAAGAGTCTAGGTCCCTAGGCATAATGAAATGAATAATCACAAATATTATTTGAAATAAGTTGATTCCCATGTGACGTCGCTCAGATTACTAGAAGGAAATATAGCCACTGAGATTAAATGTATAATGAGAAAATTTCAAGCGATTTTCCTAGCAGTTACTGAGTTGATATAAGCTTTGAAACATATTTTCATACAAATAGGGCAGGTAGGTCTAGTGACGTTTCTTTTTTCTTTTTTCTTTTCTTATCATATCAGACACTTTTGAAAAGAATCCCTAGCATCTTAGTTGCATCTCTTGATCAAATATATACCATATCATGTCCTTTAGAGCATTTTTCTTGAGTTTTGATGTTTATTTTAAAATATTGTCTAAAAAAAGGTTAGGGTAGGGCCAACATATTAGCGTAGGTCGGGCAATCTGTACACAATGGATCTTTTATATTGAAAAAGGTTATCATTTGGCTATTGGAATCGATGATAGGACGTATATAAGTGTTGTAAAGTCAATCTAATTGAGTCCATGATTATCGGTGAGTTTGGGGGGGGGGGGGTCGCCTATTAAGTCAGAAATTCTGATAAAATTGCGTTTAATTTTTGTGTAGCCCTTTTTCAAAACCTAAACCCTGTTTAAAGTGATCCTGCATTACTAAGTAGAAAAAAACCAGTTTACATGTCTTATATCTTAGATATGGCCGAGGGTGTAGTACGTGTAGTCAGTCGGTCCCACAGTGTGATCAGGGAACCTTCAAAACAAAGAGTTCGACTACCGGTAGCACGTATTCCTGATTACAAATAGGATGCATTCTCCACTTTAAATATCAGGCTTGGATTGGGGGGGGGGGGCAAATTTTTTTCTTTAGCAGGCACCCCTCCCCCCACCCCCACGGAAATTATCTATATCTTTCTACCCTTTCCTTCCCAACGGGTTTTACCCTACTTCTTTGACATGGTGTCCACGCAGGTCTCAGATTGATTTAACAGATTTAAAGCCTTATGCGGTCTAATATTTTACGTTTTCCTAGCAGGACTAAATTTTATAAAAGCAGGTCTTTAAATGAATAGTTATTTATCTTCAGATTGAATGAAAACGCTTGAGACCGAGAGCATACTGAATGACTGTTTGTCAAAGTATATTTATTAATGTTTTTCTCATTCAATTTTTAGATTGTTTGTCTTAAGTAGGTCTTAAAAAATCGAGAATGAATTTTCAAAAAGCTATGGAACCTCTTTGAACAAGGCAAAAATATAACTCAGACGCCCCCCCCCCCCCCCCACCCACCACCCGCCTTTTCCTCATTCTTTAAAGCAAGAAAAACAAAAACAAAATCTTTGACTCAGACCACCATCGTTTCCCGATGTACCCAGCGTCAGTGACACAGAAGCCTTCACCAAAACACACCAGGGGGCGCTACGGCCCGAGGCCGGGTTTCTTCTGGGAAATCTGTAAGGTCTCACGGAACTAATTGTGGCGCCATCTGTAGTGTCATATACCTTTCTGTCCCGAGGTGAAGGGAATGACTTGATTTGACTGGTTGATATTCAAATAAGGAAAACTGACAGAATTGAAGGAAAAATCACAGGGTACCCCCTATCATTTGTGAGTTGTTTGGTAAAAATGAATCCTTGATCTCTGCTTGTTGGTAGGTGTCAGTGGGATTTTGAAATGGGCTCTGTATCCTGTGAATTTGACCACTGCAGAACTGGCAAAATGAGGGTGTAGCAATATTTTGGACCCCTGCTTCAGATTTTGATGGGGAACCTACCCTGAAATTTTGATATTTTGTGTGCCAAAGAGGCCACAATAAGTTTCTGTGTCACTTTCATGTGGCGCAAAGTTCTGAATATTTTTTTTCTCAAGATCTGTTATATTAAACTATACAGTAAAACAATTAGTTCCGTGAGACCTATAGTGAATATTGCCAATTTAACTAAACCTGTTTTTTTGTTCTGAAAACTGACTTTTAAGGTGATTTATGCTAAAATTAGAAGATTTGGGAAAGGAGTTCCCTGTTGCACCATTTTCTTTCATTTTAAAGGGAAGCTCGGGGAATTTGGTCAAATACATAGGCGTCAGCACTGATCCTCATCCTGAAATCAATTAAATCTGCTTATTTTCCCAGATCTCCCTAAAACAGATGTTTTGACCCTTTTTCCTCCTCAAATGACTGATTTGATGTCATCTTTGACCTGTTTCTTGTTCACTGCGGCTAGTTCAAAATGGCCAGAAGTGTTAATTTTGGCCTAGCGCTGGTCACTGAAAATGGATGAACCAGGTAGAAACTTTAAAAAAATAGTTCAAATTGTCTCAAAGTTGCAGGGGATGCCCTTCACACATGCTGAAACTAAAATAATACCATAAGAGTCTCTTTTCCTGAGAACTTTCCACAAAAAATCTGGAGAAAATGACAATTTTTACAATTTTCTGTGTTTTGGCGCCCAATTTTTCAATATTTTTTCATTATTTCTTGCAAACTGGTTTCACAATTATCTAAATGGCTCTTGATTCTTGTTCAGTGATGGGGTGGGGTCACTCCTGCCAATTTTCATGTCTTTGTATGATCAGTTCTCTAAATGAGGGTTAGGTCACAACGGTGATGTCAAATGGCGATAAATGCTAGGTTAACACTTATGGGTAGAGGGTTAGGGAAACCAGTCTTTTTGTAGGAAAAAGCAATGTGATGATGCTGAAACTGGACATTATTATTGAAAACAGGTGTCAGTCATAGAAAAATGGGTTTATTAAGAAAAAAGGCAATCTTTGCTCTCTATATAGGTCTCACGGAACTAATTGTGGCGCCATCTGTAGTGTCATATACCTTTCTGTCCCGAGGTGAAGGGAATGACTGACTTTGAGTGGCTGATAATGAAATAAAGAAAACTGACAGAAATGAATGAAAAATCACAGGGTACCCCCTATTATTTGTGAGTTGTTTGATAAAAATGAATCCTTGATCTCTGCTTGTTGGTAGGTGTCAGTCTGATTTTTAAATGAGCTCTGTATCCTGTGAATTTGGCTACTGCAGAACTGGCAAAATGAGGGTACATCCACATTTAGGACCCCTGCTTTAGATTTTGATGGTCAACCTACCCTGAAATTTTGATATTTTGTGTATCAAAGAGGTCACAACTGGGATATGGGTCAATTTGAGGTGGCGCAAAGTTCTGAATATTTTTTTTTTCAAGATAGGCTACATTAAACTATACAGGAAAATAATTAGTTCCGTGAGACCTATAGGGAATATTGCAAAGTTAACAAAACCTTTTTCTTTGGTTCTGAAAACTGACTTTTAAGGTAATTCATGTTAAAATTAGAAGATTCGGGGAAGGAGTTCCCTGTTGGATCTTTTCTTTGCATTTTAAAGCAAAGCTCGGGGAATTCACTCAAATACTTAGGCGTCAACACTGAACCTCGTCCTGAAATCAATTAAATCTGCTTATTTTCCCAGATCTCCCTGAAACAGATATTTTGACTCTTTTTCCTCCTCAAATAACTGATTTGATGTCATCTTTGACCTGTGTCTTGCTCAATGGGGCTAGTTCATAATGGCCAGGAGTGTTAATTTTGGCCTCGCGCTGGTCACTGAAAATGGATGAACCAGGTTGAAACTTTAAAAGAATAGTTCAAATTGTCTCAAAGTTGCAGGGTATGCTGTTGACATATGTTGAAACTAGAATAATTCCCTTAGATTGTCTTTTTCTCAGAACTTTCCACAAAAAAATCTGGAGAAAAAGTGAATTTTTATAATTTTCTGTGTTTTGATGCCCAATTTTTGCATTTGTTCCCATTATTTCTCGCAAACTTGTTTCAGAATTATCTAAATGGCTCTTGTTCCTTGCTCAGTGATGGGATGGGAACATTTCTACCAATTTTCATGTCTTTCCTGTGAATATTTCTCTAAAAGAAGGTGATGTGAGGACGGTGGTGTCATACCGCGATAAATGCTAGGCGAATTCTTATGGGTGGAGGTTCAGGAAAAGCCCTCCTTTTGTAGGAAAAAGCAATGTGATGATGCTAAAAGTGGACATTGTTATTGAAAACAGGTGTGAGTGATGGAAAAATGGGTTTATTAAGAAAAAAGGCAATCTTTGCTCTCTATATAGGTCTCACGGAACTAATTGTGGCGCCATCTGTAGTGTCATATACCTTTCTGTCCCGAGGTGAAGGGAATGACTTGATTTGACTGGTTGATATTCAAATAAGGAAAACTGACAGAATTGAAGGAAAAATCACAGGGTACCCCCTATCATTTGTGAGTTGTTTGGTAAAAATGAATCCTTGATCTCTGCTTGTTGGTAGGTGTCAGTGGGATTTTGAAATGGGCTCTGTATCCTGTGAATTTGACCACTGCAGAACTGGCAAAATGAGGGTGTAGCAATATTTTGGACCCCTGCTTCAGATTTTGATGGGGAACCTACCCTGAAATTTTGATATTTTGTGTGCCGAAGAGGCCACAATAAGTTTCTGTGTCACTTTCATGTGGCGCAAAGTTCTGAATATTTTTTTTCTCAAGATCTGTTATATTAAACTATACAGTAAAACAATTAGTTCCGTGAGACCTGTAAGTTTTATTTGTGTGAATGACAAGAACTAGTGGACCGTCTCCGGACCCCCTCCCCGTCCTGGACCAAACGGGGATAGGCAGGTGTCCCGTACTTACACTACCCGACTTGGGGAACGATATCAGGGCACTAGGATGGACTTAAACTTCCAAGTTAATAACCCTGTTATCATCTGTGTCATAAAATATCTTAACAGATTTTATTGTCAGTATAAATTTAAATATGTTTGAAAAAACTCCATAATTCTAATTCTCATGATGTTCTATGACCTATCTAATTGTATAGCCCCACAGAATACGTTTTTTTTTTATTGTTAATAAAAGGGCATATTAACCAACTCGTATTGTTAATGGAAAGAACTATGGTTCTAAGAAATGAGCACGACGCATTTGTTCATCCCCTCCCTTGATATTTCTTATACGCAACACCTATATACCCTCACCAGTTTCCTGTCGTAACAAGCCCATTGAAGGTGTCTTTTCTCCGATTTTAAAATCTATTATATATATATATTGCAAATTGCTCTAGTTCATATCTATGCAGTCCGTGTTGGTGAAAAATCAAAAATATCTTTTGAGCAATTAACTTAAGTTTCAAGACCAGAATTCCGATCTCCGTTAAAGTCCCTTCCAATAAGTACATATGCACGGACGGGGGTTGGGGTCGCAGTAAATACTTGAAAACTTGCTTACTCCCCTGTAAAAAATAAAAATCCAATGCACACAGTTGGCCAAGGGGGATAGGGGTTTGAGAATCCGGGAAATCTGCTTCCATCCTTTATCAAACTGGGAAGCCCTCTTTGTCTGAGAACCTCCCTCTCCTCCTGTGGATGGAGGTCAACAAGACAGTTACGACTGGTTTTACAACAAGTCAGGGAGAGCTACCTCCATATCATGGATTATGTGACATCATTAAGTTAAACTTCATCTCAGGGCATCAAGTGAACATAAGTTTTATTCATGCACGAAAAGACACATTTTTTGATTCAGCTCAAAATGCAGTTTTAACGTACCTGCTTGTTGGTGGTGCTCCGCATGCTCTTCTCATTAACGGGACTGAACACGTTCCCGGACTCCGGATGTAGACTCTCAGAACACACACGCAGGCTGTGCAGTATAATAGTAAAACCAATGGCCGAACTCACTCATTCATATTTCTGATAATGCATTTAAAAATTACGCGTATAACCGAACGGTATTACCTACTTGTGTACCTGTTAACCCTTCAAATTCCCAAATGATTTTGCTATGTGATATATCAAGCCAGGCTTAAGAAGGGAGAAGGGCAGACCTGGACCCCTCCCCGCCCCCCTAAAAAAAAATCATATAAAAGCTATGTTCAGGTTTCCCGACTGACCCCATTTTTTTGCCCAGACCCGTAAGTTTACATAAAAGAAAATGAGTTTTCTAAAAGAAGACTTAAATGAGTAAATAAACATAAAATCTCCTCCATTACTAATTTACTATTAAAGTTACAAAATATTTTAGAATGAAAATTTCTGACCTACCTTTTCTTAAGGCATGATACCCGAAGGCATCAGTTATTTTGTTTGGCCTCATTGCGGTTCCCACTTACTGGTACAGGGAGGGGCCCAACGGAGGACTGACATAGTTTTACACTATCTCAGTAATGTATCAATTATGGTAATCGTGGGTAATTCAAGATTATAAAAGGACTAGCTTGGATGAATTGAATGCAGATTGTAAAATGAATGGGAGGACCCTGATGAAGCCTAATGTATTCTGATCTTTAGATTCACACAAGTAAAGCTAAAAATTGGTCTTCTGGGAATAGTTTGTGTCTGCGAGTGTTTTCCACATACTCTTGAGCTTCAATATATATACTTTTATCATTCTGGTCATGAGTTGATTGAAATCTTTTTCCAACTTTTCCAGGACTATTGGCAACATAAGCTTGTCAGGGGCACCAACTTTACTCCTCTTCTTCCGATATTCATCCTTGATAAAGAAAGATGTCGACCACTGAGGATGTGGAGCGTATGAAGAGGATAGAAAAACTCCCACATTGTCTGCCTTGTAAGAGAGCCTTCTCTTCTGAGTCGCTGCTCGTAACCCATAATAAACTGTACCATGGGGTGAAAAAACTGACCTGTGGCATCTGTCAAACCACCTTCTCCAGTCGGAGAAATTTCCACATGCACATAAAAACAGTCCATGAGTTGTCGGTAGAGCAATGCAAGGAGTGTGGCTTGGAGTTTGACAGTAAAATTGACCTAAACCATCACGTGAAATCCCACCGTAAAGACAAAGTTTACCCTTGTGATACCTGCGAGCAGACATCCTCAACTAAAGTGAACCAAGAGACTCATAGCCAACATCATGATACTGAATCAATTCCAACCTGTCAGATTTGTCATCTTACATTTAAAACCACCATTGACCTGTACAAACATGTCAGTAGTCACTCAGATTGGAAGCTCAAAAATCAAACACAAACCCATGACAAACCAAGCCCTGGAATGATTGATGGTGTGCAACATCAAGTAGTTGAAGCTCAGGAGGGTGCTGCTACTGGAGAACAACCCCACATAACAAAGCAGAAAAATACACTTGGCGATCAAGTTCCTGATGGAATGGTAAAACTGCCATCACCAACAGAAACTGTCACCAAATCAGAACTGAAATATAAAGAAGTCAATCCCCAAACCTTCCATACCAAACAGCCACTTGGGTTTGTTGTGGTACACAAGAATGGTGTGAAAACATTCCAAGTTATAAGAGGGGCACATAAATCCCTAGAGGCTCCCTCAATACTCTCCATGGATAAAACTGAGACAGACACTGTAAGCGAACCTATAACAACTTCAACAGACAATACAACTGGGTTGGAGAATAGCCCACCCTCTTCCTCTATACAACCAACTTCTACAATTGAAAACTCCCAGGTGGAGACCCAAACTAAACAGCTCTCATGTAAAGACTTCCAAAAAGATGAACTTCTTCCTGAGTTGTTGACAGCTGAGAGAACAAATGCTGAGAGACAAACTCGCAAAGTAAATGAAATTTCAGAAAAACTTGAAGAATTGAAAAGAGCAAATGAAACTCTTGAAGCTTCAGTCTCAAACTATGGTAGTTTGAAAATGAAAAAAAGCTGGCAGAATAGGACTGCCACTAAACCTAACCCTGAAAATGTAGCCACAGAAAACATTCTAGATCCAAACCAGGCATTCAGTGAAAGTTATGAAAAACTGACGACTGACACAGAAGCACTCGCATTTGTAACCGATGATAAAGAAATAAACAATATCTTGGATCCTATGACAGGGGGCTCACAGAGTCAAGAGGAATGTAGCACCATCAATGAAAAAAATATTCATGAGGGGACACATCTTTTGGGTGATGCAAATATTGCCCAAGCTGCATCTGAATCCAAAACGATATTGAATATTCAACCATCTTCTGAGGAGCTTGATAATAGCAATGAAGAACAAAGAATGGAAGGCCCCTTCACTTGTAAGGTCTGTTCTGAGGTGTTTGACGATCCTTGTGTTTTGTCACTGCATATGACTGTTCACACTGTTATAGGTGAGAATCTCGTGGTGCGGGAAGATAAGGAAAACATTGATAAAGGTGAGCATTCCTGTATTATGTGTGAAAAGTCCTTTATAAGCCAAGAATGCTTGAACAAACATCTTGCAGACCACTATGAAAAAATAGCGTTGACTTGCCGGGAATGTGACCAAGTGTTCCATGGTCTTACAGAGTTAAGAGAACACCAGAAAACTTGCACTAAAATAGAAATCAAGAAAGAAATGGAAGGAATAAATCATCCATCCTCTAAATGCAGTATCTGTGGTAAAAAATACAGTTGTAATGAAGATGAAGAGTCCCATTTGCAGGTTCATGAAAAGTTACATGCTCCAACCTGTCTGACCTGCGGACAGCATTTTGATACAGCTAGCATGCTGAACATCCATATGGAAGTAATGAATCACTCACAGGCTGAGTTCTTCTGGTGTGACACATGTAACCAGATGATTTATAATTCTGTTGGGCGTGAGCTTCACATGGAGCAGCATCGTAACCAGCAGGAGGAGGAACCTACCGAGGCTTGTGAGACCTGTGGTGGACACTTCACTGATCTGAAATCACACATACTTGAGGAACATGTGGTTAATTATGAAGCAAACCATGTATTTGCCTGTACAACCTGTCGAGATGAGTTTGATACCAGCAGCATGTTGGAAATCCATAAGGAAATCATGAAACATGGACAAACCAAACCTGAGGAGAATGTCAGAAGTGGCCTCGTCCTACAAGGTCCAGTACCTGCAGTACCCCAACATGAACAATCAAAATTGTTTAACTGCAGTGAGTGTGACAAGGTGTTCCGCACTAGTGGTGCACTGCGACTCCACAAGTTGAAACATTCAAAGGAAACAAAGGAGCTATGTAGGGTGTGTGGAAGATTTGTTACAAATCTAAAAACCCATATGCAGACTCATGACAAGATCACCCTGCCATTCAAGTGTGAAGTTTGTGGCAAAGGATTTCTTCACAAATCAAGGATGGATTTTCATATGCGTATTCATTCATTCTCCTGATAACTGTGACCCAACTTTTTCTATTGCTGCAGTCACAAAAACAGCAGACATACATTACAGCATTCTGTATGCATTTCTTGGACGTATACCATTTTGAATGATTCTTCCTCATCTTAAGTGTGGCAAACTACTTGATACCAGTGGAATAACGTCCTAGATCATTCAGAAAATTCAGGGCGTTGATTTAAAGAATTTTTTTTACAGACAATAGCATATATTCCAGTTGCCGTTATCAGGCCATGATCTCTGTGGTATGGTCGCACATTCTCTGCGACACCCTCCTGCACCCACCAGGGTCAGGTACACTTTATATGGTCGCGACCTAATGCATTATATACTCTGCAAACATTTGCACATAACTCAACTAATTTGTGAAGTATCTTAAATTTGTAAAAAGTTTTGAATGCCCTGTGCCTTTGTCTATTGAATTTAGACAAATGTTTTGCTTACAAATTAGTTTATAATTTGCAAAATGACTCCTGAAAATGCAAATCTTTCCCTGAAGCCACAATGACGAGTAAACTTGATATATATACTTTCAAGCCTTGTAAACTCCTATAATTTTACCGACTTCATCTATATATAGGTGCAGCCCACTAACTTGAATGATTATAATACCTGTTAATAAATTATTGGTTTACATTTGTGTTCAAATTATATGACATAAGGCTGCCACTTGAAAGTGTACCTGTTTCGCAGAGAGTGTCTCACCGAATATTGCAACACGAAAATAGATCGCCACTGATAGTGGTAACTGGAATATACGCTATTGGAGATATATAGTGCAGCATGAGGAAATGTGATAATGTGATTGTTTATCAGCAGATAGTCTCCTTTGTAGATGTTACATCAGGATCGATGGGGATTTCTGTGAACCCTATATATATATATAAGTCCACCAGGTGCGTAGTCCACCTGCCCCTCTCTCAATTCACCAAGTGATATCACAAGACTATTAAAGCTATATTTGTTTGCAAATTTCTGTATTTTTGCATACGGAATATTTGTGAAGAGTTGACGGGTGCATCAACTACTAACTGAATAATAAACAATGGGTTTAATTTCTATTTTCATTGCTATTTTCATTGCTATAAGTAATCATTGAACAATGTATTTTTTATATTTGCATCTATTTGAGTTATCCTTAGAATGTGTGAGAATTTGCTGTTTATACTCATTTTGCAGTTCAATTCCTTCTAGTACAGAATGCCTTGGCTTTTGTTTCTCAAACTTGTTTTTAGCTCAACCTTTTTTCTTTCTTTTTGTTTTAGCAGAACTAGACTCAGTTTGACTTTGATGCAGTACATTTATTTTATTTTTGAATCACAAACATTGAATCAGTATTCAAAGTTAGAACCTGATCACTCTATCATAATCAAAGATTTGATTTTTTCCCTATCTGACTTGAACACTTCCTAGATGTCCTGCATGAAATGTCAAAAATGACCTTGTTAATGTCAGAGATATATAATGGATAACAGCCAAACAGACAGTTATTATAATTGAAACATTCCCAGATAGGGCTGGCCTATATTTTTGTATGTATATAGAATATATTTGTTTGAAAAAAGAAATAAATAAAGATGACTTCTTTTAGTTCTGTGTGATTCTGCGTCTTTTCCAGACCTGGCTGTCACGGTCTAGTGGCTTTGTTTGTCTTGGTGTTGCTATGGTGACCACCGGGCAGTGGGGGTCAACACCTGTTATGTAATGCTGTTCTGATTGGGGCTCCTGATTGGCTAGAAACTTTCATTATTAAACAATTATTTTAAAGTATATACCATGCATACAAACAGATGACATTTTGTGGGCTATATCCCACACTAGGTGGCGTGGTCTGGAAAATAATTTATATACAGCATAAGGATATTACAGGGTGCAGGATGCTCGTGCAGGTCTTATAAGGTTTTAAAATGTCTCATTTTGGTTTTGCCAATTGAAAGGCTATTAGAAAGGTCTTATTTTGCAGTCAGAGGTCTTATAAAGGTCTTATTTTCAAGTTCAGCTAAAGTTTTCAGATTATGAAATTTGATTGTTGTCCAACAACATAGGATAGATTGCCTTCCCTTAGAGGTTTATACTGTTTATATACATTCATAAAAGCACCTTTAGTTGCTAAAGAGACGCAACCTTTTTTGTAGGACTTTTATAAATTCAAAGAGAATATACTTTTGATAAAGCAGCGCTTAAAAAAGTATTGTTCTCACTCACGAGAAGGAATTATAAAGGTCTTAAAAAAGTCTTATTTTGATTTCTAGAAAAGCTGTGGCACCCAGGATGAGCCCCAAAGTTTTCACGTATTTGTTATGGTACCTATGACTTAACAGGCGCAATACAGGCTTCAATATACTTCACAATTTATATACCTACTTTGAACAACAGTTTAGTTTCTTTTTATGAGTGCCATCGAATGCTGGTGAGAGCGTTTTACAGCAGTCACCCTTGGGTTATCTTAGGTTGGACTCCTATAACAATAAGCACTTTTAGCAACCCCAACGCATCGCGATACGTCAACGTATCTCAAAATTTTCAAGTCATATTAAAGACTTTCTACACTAGGATTATGAAAAAGAAACAACTATCTATCAATAACTAGTGCCTCTGATGGTATACCTTTGCCATCAGTTATCACAGCATATATAAGAGATACGTTGCGTTTATGTTTTGTGATGCGTTGGGGTTGCTAAAAAATGAATGATCAAAGACTCGCATTTGTAACCCGATCTTCTTGATGAGTAAATATTATCCGTAAGATCCACAGAGGAGTATAGTCAGGCATGCCAGACTTCCGTGGATCCACGGATTTCTGCATTTTTTGAAATATTTCAGGTCATTTTTGAGATTCGTCCAAATCAGAGGAGAATTTTTTATATATATATAGTGGGGTAGGGGCAACCCGTTAAATTTTGATGATCAAAATGAACAATGTTACAAATTCCAGGAAGAATTTCTTGCTCTATTTAGTGAGGAAACAGTTCTTGGGGTCCTCCTAATAACAAACTAGGCATGTTTCTTCCCTTAAAATGAGCTTTAAATGTGTTTTTATTGAATTTTATGGTTTTTCCCAGAAATGACGATCTGAGACTGGCATGCGTGTATAGTAAATCATGTAATGTTTCCAAACTCTGATTCCATGCTTACAATGTGACCTTATTTCTTTTTCTTTTTGAAACAAGTTTATTAGGCTGAATAGGTTTCAGATTACAGATCTGGTTTCCTGCCCCACCCAGCAAAAGTGATACATCTTCGGGGGGATACTTATATCATTTACATGAACAGAAGGGCCATACCCACTAAGCAACTTCAGCAGCAGCGGGTGATGGGCGACTGGGAGAATCACCAATAATTTCACAGGGCAAATAAGAATTGCTGGGCGACTCCCAATGTGTATGGTGCAAATTCTAGAAGATGGGCAATGCATGCCAGAATTGCCAGTAACATTTTTGTGTAAAACTGCCGGTAAAATATCAAACTCCCTTGATAATCCAGTTGTCCAGCAACAATGACGGCGATTCTCCCAGTCGTCGGTCTCCTGTCACTGCTGAAGTCGCTTAGTGGGTGTGGCCCTTAAGGCATTTGGCATCATATTGGTATCAGGACTGTGGTGGGTAAAGATCTTCTTTTAGTATAGCGAAAAGTAATAAATACAGGAATCAGCCCACTTTCACTGGAGTATCACAAAGCACAGTTCAAAACATGATCTGATGACTTTGTTCAGCTAGTCTTCTTATGAATTCTAACAACGAAGAGGACTATCGGAGAGGTTTAAAAAAAATTCTTATTTTTCAGGTATTTTTAATAGATTGGCCAGTGGGTAGTATTTGCTCACAGCATAGTAGTATTCTCACTCAATTAATGTCGTGGACACCAAAAAACATGAAACAAACTTCAGTTTTCAGTGTGGCACTGACGAGGAAAACACCTGATAACAAGTTTTACATGTTTTACACACACAACACGTAAATATGTATAGGGATCTTTTATTCTTTAGGGCAGCATGATAGAGAAAAGAGAGATAAACCCTTAAACAAAATATGATATAGGATATATTCATATATTATTGAGTATCATCTCATCAGTGTTCTGTTTGGCATCATCGAACTTACCATTATTTTTTGTTAAGCCTGGGATCTAGCACACTACTCAATATTACAGATATTCACATCGAGACCATTCCATTCTTTGGCACAAAAACATAGCTGTCAAACATCAAAATAAATAGAAGTGACAAAACTTGTTACACCAAACCTCAATCTTTTACTAGTTTTATCACCAATCTTTGTCTAACGTCTTTTTAGGACATTCTTCGTATGTGTGTCAATAACAGACCCTAATCAGTTTAGTGAATTTGATCAATTTTCAAATAGAGTCACATTTTTTGCTCACTGAAATCATTGATAAAGACTTTCTGGCCGCAATCGTCATTACTTGTACATTCATATCCATGCTTTATACATAGCAAGATGATTCAAAATATTTCTAATGAAAACATGTTTCAGATCTCATGTCATATTTGAGTCTAAACTGCATTCAAGCAACACAACTCTGGGCTGTAAACTACTGGAACTGGAACTAGTTTTATTGACCTCCTTTACTAGGGAGTTCTACTCTTGATACAGCGTAAACACCAATAATTAAAAAGACTCACACCAGGTGGCAGGCTAGTCTGGGCTTCCCGCCACTGAGAACATGACATCATGTTATTACCCTGTTTATCCTTGGTAAACATTGAATAAAAAGTAACATAAGTTGAGGATGAAGCATATAGCTTTGATATCAAATTGTGATGTGGTGATGCCAAAACTGGCCAACATGTCAAGAAAGAAAGTGTTAAGCCCTACTTACACTATGTGTCGGGTAGACGGACGGGTCGGGGCTCAGCCTCAACGCGGCTGGTTCACATTGGGGCTGATTTAGGAGCATATCACACTATGCGTTTGGTTGTGTTGGATATCAACACCACCCAATGCAAAGTATATTTTACTATGCATTTTAACACCTTGGGGTCATCTTGGCATGTGAACGGGTTGCGTTGGCACGCGTTTCGTTTATATACATGTTGGTAAAATAATGTGAATCAGATGCGATGGGCAACGTGACCCATTCATAGTGTAATACGGCCTTTACCCATATTATTTAATGCAGGTTGTTAAAGCAGGTAGAATTCAAACACATGTCTGGTCTCCCATTGGTATCTTGTTCAGCTGGGTATCTTATAGCCTTACAATGTATCAGTCATTTAGTTTGACAGTCTGAGCAGCATATTTACAACAATGAAACACGGTAAAGGATCAAATCAGATGAGATTAGATGGGTTGATTTTAATAACTTATAAACCTTTGCTTGGTTTCAAAATTGGGAAATTATTAGGATATTGTTCTTAATCATTTTCTACAAACGTCCTGCTCATACCTTTCACATAAGTATTGTGTTAACATATCAACACTATCTGATAAATATCCTTTTCCGATCTTTCCAGAGCACCAGCTTGTGACGCGCAGGACACGTTATTCCTGGTCTTGGCATTATCATCCTGACTGAAGCAAGATGTCAACGGAAGAGGAGAAACCGGATATTAGGTATGAACCGCAGAGGAAAGAAAAAGTGCCTCATTGTTCGTGGTGTAACAAAACCTTCTCGTCTCAACCCGAGCTGAAGGACCATTACAAGGAGGTCCACGCTCGGAAGTCCCTGATCTGTGGTATCTGCCAAAAGTCCTTTCCCAATGAGAGGCAGCTCAGTGGGCACATCAAAAAGGCACACGAGGACAAGGGGGTCAAGTGCAAAGACTGCGGCATGCAGTTTAAGGACGTAAGTTGTTTAAACCGGCACAATTCTAGGGCCCACAGTGAACACATATTGCACTCTTGTGACACGTGTGGTGAAACTTTCTTGACCAAAGTGGACCTAGAGATTCACAGGAGAGGTCACACGGGTGAAACCATCCCAACTTGCCACATCTGCCACCGCATGTTTGTCAACAACAGTATCCTGGAAGATCATTTACATAGCCACTCTGTTGGTGATAACTTCTACTGTCAATATTGTGATAAGACTTTCAAAACCAAGCGTCAAGTATATATGCACGTAAGGCGGTGTCATGAAACTAATAAGAATTACGCATGTCACATCTGTGGGAAAAGCTTTATTGATAACTGGAAGCTTCAGCAACACATAAAGGCACATGAAAGAGAGAGACTGAAGAAAGAAATGGACGAGGCCGTTTGGCAGCGAGTTGAGTTGAGAAGGAAGGCTGACCAGCTTATCACAAATGACCTGACTGAAAGAAAGAGGCAGGAAGGTGAGTTGAGAAGGGAAGCCGTACAGGCTCACAGACGAGAAGTGGTGGAAGCTAAGAAGCGGGAAGCTGTGTTGAAAATTAAAGCACAGCAGATTGAATCAAAGAAAAAAGCCGATGAGGCTCGTGCACTGAGAGAACAACTCTGTGATAAAAGACAGAATACGCTTCCATATTCTAAGGTTCTGGGTGGTGTTGTGGCGAGCCGGCGGATGCCAACAGCGAGGGAACTACTCTATAGAACGCGGCAATCCAACCTTCCCACCAACACAGTTTTTGCTGGAAAACCGCGAGCTCCAACAGCAACAGTCACAAAACAAATGCTGGAAACTCAGAGCTTTGGGTTGGCACAAAATGGAAACCCAGTGATCGTTGTTCCAGAACATTTCCCTGCCTTAAAGCCACATGAAATTGTTGTGGTACAAAAGAAAGGCTCTAAAACGTATCAAGTTGTAAACTTTGAAAAGCAAGGCCAAGCAAAACCTCATCCAACTTTACTGAGCCAAGCGAGTGGGATCCGTAAATCTTCAATATCCTCTTCAACACTTCCAACGTATACAATTGAAAGTGACACTGTTATTAAACCTGAACCAAAGTTAGTGGATGATATGTCTAATACGCCTAAAACTACACTTTCACTATCTACTCTTCCAAAATCTGCAGTTGAAAATCCAAAAGTAAACTCCAAAGTTGAACCAAAACCACAGCTCTCTTGGAAAGACTTTGAAGTAGATGGTCTTGTTCCTGAGTTCTTGACAGCTGAGAGAACAAATGCTAAAAAGCGAACCCGCAAAATATACACTATTTCAGAAAAACTTGAGGAACTGAAAAAGGCAAATGAGACTCTTGAGGCTACAATGTCAAGCTATAGTAGTTTGCAAAAAGAAAAACAATTCCAAAACGAGACCAAAAGAGCACCTGACACAGGGGGAGCCTCACCTGCTGACTCTGTGACAACTTCAGATGATACAGCAGGGAATCTCTTAACAACGAAGCCAGAAAAAACATCCGCTGAAAAGCATCTGGATCTGCATCAGTCATTTGGTGAAGAACATGAGGATTTTGAAACACTGATGACTGACTTAGAAGCACTTCCTTTTGAAACAGATATTACAGAAATAGATCAAAATCCTTTGGACACTTCAAACCACAAGACAAAAAAGACCGAGCAGTGTGAGACGGAGGAGAACAAAGGGACAATGGGACCATTGTTTTTCTGTTCGCAGTGTCAGAAAGAATTTCTCACCATTAATGAACTAAGTGTTCATGAGGAACAGCACCTATTGCCACTGCCTGACCTTCCACCTGAACCAGAGATACCGACAAACAAGGACTGTGTCGAAAGCATTACCTCAAACAGATGCGAACCAGACAATATAACGCAGAATCAAAATACTGTTATAAGCATCAATGCAACTGACCAAAATACTAAAGTAATGCCTTGCCCCAGATGCACTTTAGCTTTTACTGATCAGGAGGAACTAGAAAATCACTTGAAGCAAAGCCGTATGTGTGGGCCAAATATCCCACAAGTTCTGCGTAAAACCACAGATGTGAAGTATATCCCAAAGACTGTAAAACAGTTTGATGATTACAATGATCAGCAAACAATAGGACCTGTGACTTGTAAGGTCTGTTTGGAGGAGTTTGACGATCCTTGTATTTTGTCACTGCACATGACGGTTCACAGTGTCATTGGTGAGAATCTACTGTTGCAACAGCCAAAGAAACATGTGGATAAACGTCAAAATTCTTGTATTATGTGTGAAAAGTCATTCATAAACCAAACATTCTTGGACAAACATCTTGCAACCCACTATGAAAAAATGCAGCTAACTTGCCGTGAATGCAACAAAGTGTTCCTAGGATTAACAGAGTTAAAGGAACACCAGAGAGCCTGCAAAAAATCAGAAGTCAAGAAAATCAATGAAGAAAAATCTGTATCAGCTAGTCAATGCTATATATGTGGTAAAAAGTACAGTGGCGATGAAGACAAAGAGGCCCACATGCAGGTTCATGAGAAGTTACATACCCCAACCTGTCTGATCTGCGGACAGCACTTTGATACAGCTAGCATGCTGAATGTTCACATGGAAGTAATGAATCACTCACAGGCCGAGTTCTTCTGGTGCGAGCCGTGTAACAAGATGATTCACAGCTCTTTTAGACGTGAGCTTCACATGGAGCAGCATCGTGTCTCTAAGGAGGACGAGGAACCCACAGAAGTGTGTGAAACCTGTGGTGGACACTTCACTGACCTGAAATCACACATACTCAAGGAACACATGGTCCAGCCGGCACCAAATGAAAACTTCACCTGCACAACTTGTGGAGACGAGTTTGATACCAGCAGCATGCTGGAAATCCACATGGAAATCATGAAACATGGACAAATAAAAAGGGAAGAGAACATATCAAGTGGTTTTGTTGTAGAGGGGATATCCGCACCCTTGACTAAACATGGACAATTAAAAACAGAGAACACGTCAAATAGTTTTGTCGAGAAGACATCAGCACCCTCGCCTGGAAATGAACGAACCAAATCATTGAGTTGCACAGAGTGTAACAAAGTCTTCCACAATAGCGGTGCGCTGCGACTGCACATGCTTAAACATTCAAAAGATGCAAAACAGATATGTCGGATCTGTGGGAAATTTGTTGCAGATTTCAAAAACCACATGTTGACTCATGACAAGAGCGCCCTGCCCTTCAAGTGCGAAGTTTGTGGCAAAGGATTTCTTCTCAAATCCAGGAAGGACTTCCACATTCGTATTCATTCGTCAGCATAACAGAATTGACTTAAATATTCCTCTTGCAAGTGTAATTCATACAGAGATAGAAGTGTAATTCATACAGAAAGTGTGTGTGTTCTGAGGCATTGTTCTGTACATAGTATGTTAATACATTTCTGACTAAAATATTCATGTTACATTACAGGTAGTGTACAGAGTGTACCTTCAACCAGGTCTCACATGATTTACACAACATGACTAATTTGAAATCCCCCTTAATTATGATATTAACAAGATCAGGAAAGAGGGAATATCTATCAACTATTTCATTCTTTTGTTATATTATAGAAAATTTCAAAACTATTAACATTCCATTTGATTTAGAAAATTATCAGGTTTTATTGAAACTCTTGTGGGTTAATGATTGATTTTGCATTGACCTGCACTTCACTTTGCAGACAGTAGATAAAAGATTGATTATCATCGACAGGTAGTTTCATTCTGATTTCACTGCAGGGTTCCCAGTTATTAAAATTGATTTTCTCAAATTTAAGGCCTTAAAAAGGTCTTAAATTTGACTTTTAAAACTACAGGTCTTAAAAAGGTCTAGAATTCATTTATCTTTTTAGAAATGAAGTAATCATGAGAGTTCCAAATCACACTTTCAAATGAGTACACTGACTTGAAATTTAAGTCATATGATATATTCTGAAATTGTTCTTTGCATGCGGTTGATAGATCTTAATTTTTCCAAATCTTGGTCTTGAATTGGTTTTAAAAAGGTCTTATATTGATTTTTCAAAATGCTTGGGAATCCTGCACTTGTTTGAATGTTCACACAGGTGCCCCTTGTGATCCAGTCCACCGTATGTCCGAACTAACAGCCGGGCTATTCGTCCTGGCTTTTGTAATTAACAACATTCCTGCCAAATACTCTGGGTAAGGCTTAACGATACGTTTGTATGTATGCATATAAGGTATAATTGAAAGGAACATTAATAAACGTTTATATAAAATATAAGTTGTCAGCCACGTTTCATTTCATAAACTTCCCTGAAGTCAAACACTATAGTCAGACCCCCAGCCTCATTCGCTGTTTTACTCCATGCGGCAATGTACACAGAGATACCATTTTTCATACTTTTGTTGGATTTCCTACTTTGTATTACACAACCACTCATCCCTACATCACTTATATACATCTGTTTTTGAGTATTTTTGTGTTAGTTTCAAACTATTTAAATGCAAATCTAGTGTCCGACTGTTTTCCTCATAATTGCTTCTGGAAAAAAGTAGGAACAATTTTTCATCAGTAGAGAGTGGCATCTCTGTGGCCAACGGTGTAATAATAGTAACGCACAGTTTTACATATAAGTCACATTTCTAACAGAAGTACAGGCGAATGTCAACAGCAGAGTTTTTGCAGCCCACCCCAAACCCACCCTGTACCCACTCCCGAATCCACCCAAAAACCCACTCCCGACCCTCTCCTGACGCACTCCCCACCCACTCCCAACCCACCCGGAACCTGCCCCAAACCCGCCCCTGACCCACTCCCGACCCACCCAGAACCCACTCCCGACCCACCCCAAACCCACTCCTGACCCACCCCAAACCCACTCCTGACACACTCCCGACCCCATTCGAAACCCGCCCCGAACCCACTCCCAACCCACCCCAAACCCGCCCCGAACCCACTCCCAACCCACCCCAAACCCGCCCCGAACCCACTCCCAACCCACCCCAAACCCACTCCCAACCCATCCAAGACCCACTCCTGACACACTCCCGCCCCACCCCAAACCCACTCCTGAACCGGCACCCGCCCAGCCCCAAACCCACTCCCGACCTGAACCCACTCCCGACCCACCCAAAACCAACCCCAACCCAACCTACGTACAAGCACTGTGTGTTCTGGTCAATGGACCGTAACGAGGACTTAACGGGAAGTCCATGTATACGTGAAAGCAAACGAACGTAAATGATGAATCCATGCGTCCATGAATGTGGAGCTAGGCCAAAAGCTATTCCAAATATATAATTAACTTGAAAGTTATCGATATATATATATAATCTAATAACCATAAGAACAAGACATATTTTAAATGGTCATACCCCACTCACGAGTAGTATACAAAAGGTCAGACTTCCTTACATGGTGTCTGTGAACCAGCGTGAACGACAAACTGATAAAATCACTCACGGAGGTTCAGTTACCACATTCATGTCCATGGTAACACACATATATCAATTTGCTTTAGCTTTAGCTTTATTTATAGAGCCTTATTACTCTAGTATACATTTAAAGTCTAATAATAGACTATAGAGGATGTTTATACATTATACGTTATCTGTTGTATCCACATAATTCACCGATA
Organism: Lepidonotus clava; assembly: GCA_936440205.1. Classification (NCBI taxonomy): domain Eukaryota; kingdom Metazoa; phylum Annelida; class Polychaeta; order Phyllodocida; family Polynoidae; genus Lepidonotus; species Lepidonotus clava. The sequence continues at coordinate 52,731,245 of OW387142.1, forward strand.
ACATAAATTTGATGGTTTTTGTCACTTCAAAGACCAATTTTTGCAGGACTGTCACACAAAAACTATATGGAATCCTATCGCACGTTTTTATTGCACATGAACTATAAACACCTAAAGTATCTTAAACAAGCTAAAAGTATCATGTAGGACCATATTAACATTTTGAAATAGGCCAACACCTGATGGTGCCCATTTCGTGAGCCTGACCCATATAGATCCACTCTTCCTATTTTCTATAGTATTCCTTTTTTTTCAAGTTTGTGTTTGCATTCACGGACACGTGGATCCTTTCCAATAGCGCTCATGTCCATTCGTTCTATGTTATCTCACATCTCTCAACTACATTTTCGTCAGGGAAAAGTTAGTCAATACAAATATATAAATCTCTAATTTTTCTTTTCTTTTTTACTGTCAACATTTACTTGTTGGTAACTCTTCCAGGCCTCCTCTGTTTTCCTTCTTTTACCCAAAATTAATATTTTAAATTGTCTTTGTCTATAAGATTTTAATATTTTATCGGATGTCCAAGGAGGTTTTATATATTCTATATTCTGTAAGTGTCTATTGTATAATAGACATACTTGGATGCCTCTCAATAGGTTACAATAAATTTTTTTAGCCATATTTCAGAATAGGAGATACGATGTTTCTATCATCTGAGTGTCCATGCACTGCTAGGGGCCTTCCATTAAGTATATACGCGTCAAGGGGGTGGGGGGATGTCCGATTATTTTTAAAATGTGCATACGCTCTAGTACAAATCCAATGCATATTTTTGCCCAACGGTGGGGATCTGTGATTTGTTGAAAATGTGCGTTTGTACCATATGGAAGGCCCCTACATTAAAGGTTGATGATATTTAGCCATCAGCTTTATTAGGGTAGGCAGACTTAACCTTTAGTAGTATAATCTGTATTATGTAATCTTTGATAGGGTCTCTGTGTGCGTAAAGTTGTACATACAAGATTATAGTTCTTGGTAGGATATGCAATAATTATTCCTTACATTATGCAATTTGATGAGCACCTCATAAAAAAAGTCTCCTCTTGCAACATGGCATTCATTTGAATATCTCTCTATCTCGGGTATTTTTTGACCTACCGTTAATACTATAGTATGTATGGTATCAAAAAACCACGGACCGGTCAGTCCTGAGTCCATGTTGATTGAGCTCATAGCAGGGTCGATTCCATCAAGCTGAAGGTATGATCATAGTACTGGTATCGGAGCAACACTTTTTTCATGCGTATTTCACATCCATGTCCATAAAGATTTATGATTAAGAAATTAAATGATGTTTATGGAATAGTATACAACTGACATTTATTGATGAATAATCATATTTTAATAAACTAAATAGTAGTTGTGGACAACTGGCAAGGAGTCCTTTAGAACAGTACACTAAAGAAAATCCATAATCAAATATATCCTTATGTTTCAAAATTATGGAAATATTTGACAGAACAGTTTTTTTTATCAAATGCGTTTATTAAGAGACAGAATTCGGTGGTGGTTTTTCCTAGTCCTTCTCTTAGTACCGCTGTCGGACTGCTCCTTCAAAGTGGTCGGTGCGTAGATCAGCACACGGGCACCTCAACCTGAGATTTGAGAAACCGATAGATAGTTAATCTGAATTAGTAATCTACTGGTAAAAATGATATGTACAGGACATAATAACCTTCCTTGAAACTCATGTCGTCTGTAGCACCCTGAGGTCTGAACTAGTATGAAATAGAATTCTAATATTAGAAGGTGCAAAGTAAAGCTGGAATATCTGTATCATATTTCTAAGTCAACAGTAACTAGAGAAATTCAGGAGAACTCAGTCTGGGAGAACTTGGTTCGCTGGAGATTTAGGTCCAATGATGTTTTTGCTCTTCGCCACCCACAAACTGTGAAATGGGGATGAGTTGGCCATTAAGGTGTGAATCCTAGAGATCTATTGGAAGAGAGGGAGATATATCTAGTTAGCTTCCCGATGCAAAGCTTTCTCCGGTCCTAGTGGACTGAGTTCTCCAATGGACCAAGTTCTCCCGGGCTGAGTTGTCTTGTGGACAGAGTTATCCCAGACCGAGTTCTCCGGTGGACCGAGTTGTCCGGGCCGAGTTGTCATGTGGACCGAATTGTCCAGTGTTCAAGCCGACCAAACAGTAGGCAGGCGCAGATGACCAGAAACGAACACTATAGGTCTGGTAATCTTGTGTTCCTTTATTAATATTGTGACATAGAGATAGTTAACAGCTCTGCCTAGATATTATTATAAATGTTATTTTATATGAAGTGTTGTACATTAAAAGGACAAATATTGTTATTATTACACTTTGAATGTACCATTAGAGTTGCATTTGGTGAATTTAGAAGAACATAGGAAAATGTGAACTGACAGGAGGTGACAGAAAATGTTCAGGTTTATGGATGTTTCTTGTGTCCCAGATCTATAGAATACCTCACAATTGTTGATGGAAACCAGATTTGCTCAAAGTCTACACTCGTATGGTGCTTGCCTTAGGTGTACTAACCTAGGAGACAGTTGTACACGTGAAGGCTGCTGCGGGCGACCAGCCGTTCGGAGTGTTCCACCAGCACCGCTTGTGTCTCTGATGCCAGGCTCCAGGACTCGAGCCGTAGGGGCAATGTAGTTTGGCAATGTCCCACCAAAGGTACGTATAGTACCTGTAGTGAGACCAGAAAAACATTGAAATAACTCTTTTTTCAAAGTGACCATTCAAAATGATATTTTGACCATAGGTCAATATATGCATTACAATCAGTATTTATGAGAAATAAGAATTGTCTTACAATTAAGATGGTTCTATTTTATCATCAATTTGATTACTTAATGGAGAAAAACACACAGGTTGTACATGGCCCACGTAGCAGTCATAAGAGGAATTTAAAAAAGCAATTCATATGTCATGATATTAATTCATTAAGTGAAAATATTATTAATGGTGGGTTGCATTAAAATTGTTGGTCAGACCAGAGATAGACATCTGACTCTATGCTGGGCCCATTAATCATGACATCAAAACATTATTTCGTGAGAAGGACCAGAAGTAAGTATTTCACAATTTAAAACTGCATTTTGAACTAGATTATAGAAATTTATTATCCAGTACATTGATGTAGCCTTTACTAACTAGATACTTTGTGTCCTAGTCTATCTTTTTGAAGTTATAAAATCCATAATTCTGATTATTTTCCCCCTTCACATTGAACTATAGAGGTTAATTATCTGTTATATGAATTCTGATGAAGGATGTAACTATCTGAAACATGTAAATTGACCAACTTTGTATGTCTATGATAAATTTCAAAGTCTACAACAAGCCATCGTTGAGTTAGATGTTCTCCACAATATTTTATTATCTGTTATATGTGGTGTACGTTAATGTCGTAATTAGTTTATAGATAATAACTAGCTCCGTACGCAGTCTCCTCCTCGTCGACTGCTGTCGTCCAATACATAATTATAGTTCCAACATCATGTAAGACGTGAACGCTCGTGTAAAAGGATATTGTTTGTTTATTATCCAGTGTATAGTTGTTTTGTGACAAGAACTCGATTGACCATGATCAGTCCCGAGGTAGGAATCCCCTCAAACACATTCAGTCAATGCTCCCACACTCTTACACGATTTCTATGCCTCTATCCAGAACCAAGACGGCAGATTAAAGGTCCAACCTTTCCAGGATGTTACTCACACAGCGTTACAGCGAACTCTGACTGACTGCGAGCGAAACACGCTCTTATAGAGTAGTACGTCACACCGTGACTCCTCCCCCATTCCACTATTTGACAAAGTGAAACATGGCTTGCACATGCGCTTCTAAAGCGCCTACAAACATGGACTGGCCACCCGCATCAGTACAACATTGACTAATGGTAGGTACAACTGTTTCTGCGGCCACAGGAGGCTAAGAAAAGGGGTTTACCCAGTTTCTAGTTTCAGGGGTCATGGGGACCAGGCAAAATACGGGGTCAGGTCAGCCTTATACAAGTAGTTTTAAATTGTTAATTGATTCAGTCTTTACTAAGTTTGCATGTTCTACAACTAAAGAACATAGTCTATTGGGTAATGATAACAAAATTGTCATTCGTTGATTACACTAATCTAGGATTTGACAGATGTCAACAGAACCAGTACTTGTGAACCTCCTTGGGGATTCCCCAGGCTTGGCCCTGACTGGAGGCTAAGTTTGAAAGTTTGAATTTAGTCTACAGGGAATCAAAACTCTACTGCCCTTTTTCAAACACACAAATTACTTAAATCAGAACTATTTCAAACAAATTCCAGCATGTGATTGATGTGTCAGACAAAGAGGGTTGTCATTCTATAAAGCTTGAGAAACTTTCAGATATCAACCAAATTAGTTCAGAATGCAATTTTAAATGTTTCTGACAGTCAACTTGCAAATTGGAATAAAATAAAATGGCTGCACCGCTAAAGCATTACAATTAAGGGTTGAACACCCTGAAAAATCTGCCCTAACAGAATTATCTGAGGCAATTCTATATAATAGGCGTGTGAGACGTGGCTTGTCTGTTCCTGTGTCAGTAATTCTATATTATACATGATTATAACGAAAATAAATCCATCATTATTACAGAGAATTAAAAAATATCAGAATAGTAAGATCAAACCTGCAATAATGGTGGGAAAAAAAGCTTGTAATATATAAAAAAAACTTACTCAATGATTGCACCCTCTGGAGCTGAGAGATCTCCTAGGCATCCTGCTACTGATTCTGAAATAAAAAGATTGGGAGAGTTCACCAATAGCGGTTGGAAGTGGACCAAGCTGAATACCATACCACACTAATTACAGGTCTAGTCCCTGGTGACACATCTCAGTAGGCAGATTACAAGACGCAGTGACAGCTAGTCACAGTGCCCCACCTGTATACACCTGGCTGGTACCAATCAGGCCCTTTTGCACTGCTATTGTGCTAGACATGCTCTATAGGGTAAACTTGTACATGTAATAGAATATCCCAGGGACATGCACTTTTAAAATGAGCTGCTGAAAATAGCGAACATATCCCAGGCAATTCCAGATTTCCGTCATCCAACTTCTAATTATTCTGTTTAACTCAGCCATAGTATTACTGTTACAAAAATTAACTTATTCCAGAGCAAAGCTTTGTAAACTGTTTAAAATGAGCTGCTTTAAATAGCAAGCATATCCCAGGCAATTCTAGCTTTTCCTCATCCAACTTCTAATTATTTTTTGTAACTCAGCCATAGTATTACTTTAAAATAAATCTGACTTGTTCCGGAGCAAAGCTATGTAAACTGAGAGTAATAGATAATAAGAGTGTAGGTTTGGTGCCATTGTATTAAAAAGGATTCAACTCATGCAGATGCCAAATTTTAGATGTATACTATGTGCTGCTGACTTCAAATAACCTAGATGGGTGGTTAGTTGACCATTTTATGAAAAACTATATTTTTGTATGTCTAAAATTGATGTTGATATGGCCTTCACATATTTTTGGTATTAACGTCTATTTTCTTTCTCATAGTATATTAATGGCTTAATCACTAATCAAAGGAGGGCCTTATGTGTGTTAAAAGGATCTATAATGTACCTCTGTCAGGAAAGGCCATCACCTGTCCACAGAGTAGGACTGCCACGGTCACAACCACAAGGCCATGCATCGCGCTGTCTGCAAATGAGAAAACAGAAATTTTAACATTTACACACGGGATATTCAGTAGCAGATCCAGGATTTCTGAAAAGTGTGTGTGTTGAGGGGGGGTAAGCAAAGAGTAGATAAATTAGTTAAAGAAAACCCATGATTTGGGGAATTTATACCACACTCTGGCAAACCTTGGAAAAATAACGAATCTGGCCATACTCTTTATACACATTAAAGCAAACCAAAGGAAGCAGACAACCCTTTAAGGAAACCTCCTGGTTACCAACGTTCCCCAATACACAATATACAGCGTGGAAATGATCCAGCCAATCAGTGTTTGTATGCATAGATTAGGCAGAAAGGGCAGAATGTCGCATTTCCTATTCAGCCTTATTGCCACATAACTTTTTTATTTGTCGAAGATGACCACTACTTTGTCTAACCGTCATACATTTTATTGGAATTTGAAATGTCAAACAGCTTTCTTGGCTGCTAGCTTCTTCGCAGACGAATTATCATTGATTGTTGATGACCAAAATCTTTTGTGTATATTGGCAGTATCATTCTGAATACCTCTTGCATCTATGCTAAACCTGTGGTCCATGCCAGAAGTTAGATCATAAAATTTGTCTGGGCCCATATACTTATACAGGTTATTAGGCTAATCAGGTAATAAACAGTATTTACACCTAACAATTCCACTTTGGGGATATTTTGGAAAAAAGTCTAAACATTGCATCAATAATAGTGGTCAATCAAGACCCTCATCCCACAGTAAGCCTACCTAAAGGTCAACACTTCTAAGCAATAGTACACAAAAAAAGACAATTTGCAAAATTTTGTATTTCTCACCACAGTATGTTTTGGTGAATCATTAACTGCAAACTACTTTTTTTATTTTCGTAAAGTCATGACTAATGAGAGAATTATGGCTAAGAAGAGTTAAGTGATTTTTCCACATAGCCCCTGCCCCTGAGGGACCCCTAACTGGGTTGTATGCACAGCGCCTTAAGCCCCATACCCACTAGGACATTTTACGGGCGACGGGCAACAGCAGAATCACTGGTAAAATCATTACCAATTCAGATCACATGTTAGTATGTAATATTGAAATGTTACAGATTCAGATCACATGTTAGTATGTAATATTGAAATGTTACATACTAAGAGGTGATCTGAATTGGTAATGATTTTACCAGTGGTTCTGCTGTTGCCTGTCGCCCGTCGCCAGTAAAATGTTCTAGTGGGTATGAGGCTTTATTCTCCGTTTTCATCCAGTTGAAAATGTCGATAAATCTACTCCTACGAGGTCTGAAGTTGTTCCAAACGTCTGAAACCAACATAAAATTGTGTAGGTCTTTAGCAGGTATTGTTGGGAACTGGTGGAGGGGGGGGGGGGGGGGCACTGTGTTTGTTGTTTCAAACTCAAATCTGCTTGAGGATTGTAGGATTTTCAATAGTGTTTCTATGAGTAATCAAATAATTCTGGTAGGATCAAAACATGATTAGTGATCGTATGATGTCATAACAATATTCTAAAAGTAGATTTGGGATATCCCTTACCCCACTGGGTGCAGCCATACTGAAAAGCAACACAAAACAATCTCCTAACACATCTACGCTTACACTCTTAAGCCACTGTATCGGGATAAGGGAGTGAAGGGCCAGTCAGTGGGCATCTATGTGTGATTCTTTATCATTTGACCTATTGAACAAGGTGGATGAGATGGAGCTTTTGGTTTTTCAAACCACACTGGAGTTTGACGAATTCTAGTATCTTGACCTTGTCTGTAACCAGGTCTGAGTGTTATTTGAGGGGTTAAGTTATTTAAAAACACTGTCTGTTACTACAACACAGGGGTGTGAGAGTTAGTGCACCCATTCCCCCCCCCCCCCGCCCCGGTGCCCTGCCCACCTGGGTGGAGGTGTCAGGGGTTTCTGGGGGGCTTCTATGAGCCTGTCCTTAGGGGGGGCAGCACCATAACAGCCTCATGACAGATTTCTTTCCATGTCCATGCTCACCAGAATAGTTATTCTGAAAACAGTTTCAGTTTCATTTTGGCTGTAACTCAGGTTTTCACCATTCATTATTTGAGCCAGTTATGACATAGAACCAGTGGTGAGCAAATGACAGCCACCTTACCTGACCAATAGTTCCTCTCTGACTCCAGGGTTAGTGCACTGCTTAATCCCCAGCTCCAGGATGGGTCCAACAGATACCCAGCACGGTCCTTGATGGGATGTGACTATGACAAAAGTGTATGGAAATATCCGGCTGCTTACCTTCTGTCTCCGGAGATCAGTTGTTCTGCAACAAGTGGTGAATTTCTTCTCAAACCTATTGATCTGAAGTCTTCAACCAAAGAGGCTAAATTGAATGATCTCTTTGCTATTGAGCTCTCTTCTTATAGGAGTTCTCACTGAAAAGAAATTGAAATAAAAATGTATTTCATAAATGCAAAAGACTTTTTGTTTGGCATGATGTTACATGTTTTCAAGAAGTTCATGCTTGGCAGGATGTCGTTATGTTTTTAAGCAGTTCGTGCTTGATGTGTATCATGACCATTTCTTGTTGGGGGCTTACATGCATGAAATAACTACTTTCCCATACAGGATCCAATATGAACTCCCTAAAATAGGTGCCACACATCTCATCTTCTTACCATCTGGTACAGCGGCCCATTTCATAAGAAAGCTATAGGAGTTTATATGTGCCTACCGAAACTCTACAAGAGTGGGAAACTCCCGTTAACTCCCATAACTTCACCCATAACTCCTGTAAGTCCACCCAAATCTCAAGTAAATCTTCCCAAAACTCAAGTAAATATACCAGAAACTCACGTAAATCCACCCAAACTCACGTAAGCAAAAACTAGACTCATGTAGAGTTACGATGACGAAAATCATAACTTTATCCAACAGAAAACTTGCATACATGTTGTTCTATGGAGGTTTGTTATGAAACAAGCCCTAGATGTTCTTAAAGCCAGTGTATCATCCGTGAGATGGATGTATTTTGATATGTTTTAACCTCCTCACTGTGGCGCCAAATTGGTGGCGTGACCAATGACGTCGCTGGTTTACATTCTAACGTCGCCGGCTATGATGTCGCTAGGCTTAGGGGTGGAGACCTTAACCGTTACAACAGACAGACGATACATTGGCTTTAGAGGCCAGTGTGAATTGAGAATATTCCCTACTGACATGCTAATGAAGGGCAAAGGTTTTGATCCTACCATGCCCCGTGTAGTCAGTTGGATGTCACTTTAGTGTGTAGACCTGTCACCTGCCTTCCCCTTGCCACACACCATGCTGTCACTCAGAGGGAGGATGGCCAGGCTGGAAACATGCCATTGTGGCACACAATTGTACCTACATATATCTACCATGAGCCTTCTAAGTGATCCTGGTGCGCTTCTCCCCCCCCCCTCCCCACACACACACACCATCTCCCACCACACACCTCCTAAATGACGCAGTTCAGCCAGGGCCTCACGGACTATATGACAGGAAAAGAATGTATTTTTATCATATATGAAAGAAAAACTACCAAAAGTTAACCATTTCAAATTCGCCAATTCTCCAAAATATAGAGCAATGGTCCAATGGAATAAGTTACCCGTTGAGCTAACATTGCTGGATAATACATTGGAATTCAAAAACACTCTTAAGGATACAATTGCTAACCCATACTTGAAGGTATTGTATTAAGAATTGATTTTGAAATCATTCCATCCCATCTCATTATTACTCATTATCACTATGTCATTTTTATGACATAAGTACCATGTAGTATTGTATATATATAACCCCCGCTCTCACAATTAGAAATGAATGTAAATCCAGTGGGAGCGGGTGGAAGATCGGCAAAGCCGAACCTGAGAACCCAATAAAAACAAACTTAAAAAAAAAAAAAAAAAAAAAAGGAAAGGGTAAAAACACTTGACTTTATGTAAGAGAGGGTAAAAAACACTTGACCAAAAAAACAGAACAATCTTTCACCAGTTCTTTATTTGTCCCTACCGAAATGTCTCCTCTGTGGTGAATATCAAAGTCCCTAAATCTGAGTTATGTTAGTTCATGGTGTGGTAGATCATTTCTACAAGGCTGTGGTACATGATGTTGCACATGCAACACCTCCTTGATCACCTTCATTACTGTTTTACTCTTCTAAGACTAGAACATAGAAAGGCTATTTGGCTGATGAAATCCAGTGTACCTGACAATTTTTGCAGGTGATTGTCTTCTAAAATCTCTCCTTAAAACCAGTCTCAGTATCAAGTGTGGTCAGACCTCATAGCATTTTTTCAAGAGAGATTCAATTTTACATGCAGTCATAATGGAGTGAAAACACTGCATGAAATTGTAATTCTACAAGGCCTTCCATTTCGACTTAAAGGTGCTTAAGGCCCGCTTTTTACCATTACATTGTATTTACTTCATCTTGGCACCAAAAAGTAAAGGTCTTAAAGGTGAGGTTTATTCACATTTAAGGGCTAAGTCAGAGATAGTAATGGCCTCCATTTCTGCTACACTAGTTAGAGTTTAAATGATCCTTTGACCTATAAATGTAAATATCTGTAAAGGTGAGTGACATGGAATTAGGAGATCCCTTTGAATACAAGTTTTCATGAAGGTGTTATGTAAAGTAACCTAAGTTTCAGGGGGTTACTTTGATATAAATGTATTTACTTATTTTTACACAAAATTGTTCATTTAATATTTAAACCTTACAATTAAGTGTATTTACATATAGATCACTATTATCATTAATTCTACTTATACAGTCATCATCTTCCATTGCCCTTACAGGTATAGATCATCTTTTACTGCTTTTATGTAAATACTTTAATAATCTTTGTACCAAAGGCCACAGAGAGGGGGCTAGGCTAACACTGCTAGCTCGACCCCTAGGCCAGCGCTGGACTCCCCCCCCCACACACACACCCAGGTAGTCAGGGGAGGGGTAGGCAAGATCTGGAACCCTGAGGACCATCAGGAAAGGGTAGCCTGGCTCTGGAGCCCCCCTGCCCCTTCTCCCACCCTCTGGGCCTCAGGGCATTGTCCCTGGCCTCCCTGCCCCTTTTCCCACCTCCTGGTTCTTAGGGCAGTGTCCCTGGCCTCCCTGTCCCCTTCTCCCATCCCCAGGACCTCAGGGCAGTGTCCCTGGCCTCCCTGCCCCTTTTCCCACCTCCTGGTTCTTAGGGCAGTGTCCTTGGCCTCCCTGTCCCCTTCTCCCATCCCCAGGACCTCAGGGCAGTGTCCCTGGCCTCCCTGCCCCTTTTCCCACCTCCTGGTCCTCAGGGCAGGTGTCCCCAGCCTCCCTGCCCCTTCTCCCATCCCCAGGACCTCAGGGCAGTGTCCCTGGCCTCCCTGTCTCCTTCTCCCGCCCCCTGGACCTCAGCGGAGGTCTTCTCAGTCTCCTGGCTTCTCTTGTTATGGAAGGTGTTTCTTCCTTTACGAAAGACGTTACAAGATACAAAGGCAAACTATATCCTGATCATTTGTCAACGTCACCTATATTTACTCAGCAGCAGAATTTTTTCAAATATTAATGTGAGCGCATTTAGGGCCCTACAAAGAGCCAAACCTTAAAGTATGCCTGGAAAGTGCTTGGAAAAGGGAACACTTTGAAACACTTTAGTCTTTCTTTACACCTGTCCCTAGTTCTTACTGCACTCCTAAATGTAGTTAAAATGAAAATGTAATTAAATGATGTTGGTTGGTAAACGTATATCATGTTTCCTAGGTTTACTTCCTTCATCATTGACATAAAAATGTCAATGATGAAGGAAGTAAACCTAGGAAACATGATATACGTTTACCAACAAGGTAGTGAAGTATATTATACTTCACTACCTTGTGTATCACGAATCCTGCAGCAGCTGCGTAGAATCAACTTGTTGAACAGTTCTGGTAAAAAATGGTTTAATATAATTAAGTGACCCCCATAGAAGTTCACACTGTTACATAAGATTGGAAATGGCATACTTCCAGAGGTCTTTCAGCAGAGTGCATGTTGTTCATGTATAATTATAGCTAGAAAGTGTTCATTATCTCAAACATAGGACAGGTCATGCCTTCGATGATCTAAAAGCATGTCATTCTCTTGGCTTCATGTTAACAAATGCTGGTCCGATCGTGTTTTTAATAGTTTCAAGTGTTCCTCATGCATCCTTAAATTGTTCTTTACACATAAACTTTCAAAAGACTTGATTTTGTTTGATTATCTCCTGTTGGGTATTCTACAAATGTTTAAAATGAAAAAAAAGAAGAAAATATTGAAAATATTAGTGAATCATATAGGTAAAAAAATAAAATTATTATTAAGGATCGGGGTAGCCAACGTCATTGAGGCATGGGTACCACTCGTTGGCATTGGCACTTCATGGGTTCGAGTCCCATAGAGGGCAGCATGGAAAAGGGACATTTGGATGAGCCCTGCACGGAATTGTGCCCAAATAGTCCACAGGACGGTGCACCGGACCCAAATGGTCTACAGGACTGCAGTGGAAGAGCATTTATTAAAGTGAACTCAGCCTGTATAAAAATACAATAAAAAATAATAATTATAATATCATCAAATTCATGATAATGATTATCATTAATAATAACTATGATATGTTTTTGTTCTCTTGTTCTTCATTCCCCATTTATTAAGTCCTGAGGTGGTTCTATCTTAGGAAGAAAAGGGTCTGTTTATTGCTTCTTATATCATAACAAATGCTGACCCCATCGGTCAGTTCAGATCACATCGTTTTATTGATCCAGACAATGGTCATTTTCATTCCCACGTGTTCTTGAGTTTTTAATTAACAATTGTACGTAATTAGCATTCCTTCGACAGGTCGATTCTCGTGCTCTGCTGCACACTTCATTCTAAATGCTAAACAATTACACATCGTATTTTTAATCAATGCACAGGCAATTGATTAACATATTTTACTGTATCATTAATGCTTAATTAAATTCTCTAAAACTCGTGCCACTATGATATTCATCACACTGTTGTTGAATTATTGAAATTAAAAAACAGATAAAGTAATATAATTATGGCATTTTTTATAAAGTCTTTGTTTACTGGATTAATGGTCTAGTTGTCAAGTAGCTATAGGTCGTATTTGGCCATTTAAAAGTGACAGTGTAAATGTCATATTAATCTTTACTATTGAAAAAATCAAATGTAGTAAACCCTTGCATATTGGTTTTACTTCAGAAATGTAATTTTGTGAAATTTATATTAGGTAAATTGATTTCACTTGTACTTTAATAGTCAATTACACAAAATGAGTCAGCTGATAACTGTTGTCCCAGCCTACTTGTGACGTAACAGAAATGTTCTGCAACTATACTATTTTAGTCACTTTATCATTTACTAAGATGGCACATAACAATTACATTATTCATTTTGAGGCTTAAATCTCAACAAAACAGAAGATTATTATAATATTATTTTTTGGTGAGGTTAGGACAAAACCAAAACTGAATGTTATAAGATCATTCTGTTAAGGCTGAAGAACATAACCAGAACGTTAAAATACTGTTGCAGTGCAACGTCACATCAGTATGTGTAGCAAAGTTATTGGGAGCAATCAAAATAACATAACAAAAACCAAATTAAAGTCCTGTTGTGTTGTGTGTGACTTGTTTATTACTGAGTGTAAGAAAGTCTCCAGTTTGCAATTTGAAAACATTTGACACATTAACAATATATTTTGTATCTGCAATTCTTTTAATCAAAATGGTGTATCAATAGCAAGTGACAGATTTTAGTATTTTGCAACTAACAACCAGATTTTATGGTGTTTATTAGTTAGAATCTACTTAAAAGCTAAATTCTAACAGTTGGCTCAAGCTATTGAGGTGGGGCCAAACATTGTCCTGTTGAATACCTCCTTGTGCAGAGTATGATCAGGTCTGCCGGTAGATCCTGCTATACCTTATTGAAACCCGAAAAGATATTTCATTAGAGTAATGATCAATGTAATGAGACAAACCTATTTATCTATGTTAAAACCTAACGTGTCTATAACCACTTGTATTTTAAGCTTGTATCATTCTAGTTTATCCATACAGAGTTATATGCAGCCAAGAATAGACGCATACTAGAACATTTATACTATATGATAAAATGGTCAAAAGCACATGCAATTGGACAACAGTATTGTGTAGACTTGATATTGATCTAGAAATTAAAATGATGGTTGAATTTACATGTTTTGGACTATTAAATCCTTATTCAGATTTACATACACTCTATGTTTATCAATACCAGCAGGCTGCTCCATAAGAAATCTCAGTGACCAACAGTTCATAAAAAGATATTGTCATAAGTGTGTGTATTTGTGGAATACAACGTGTTGTAAATTTGGACCAATTTTATTAGGTCCTTTTGAAACAGGCCACCGATTTTTTGAAGTTCTTTACTTCAAAATTCAGTCTTTCGTATCTCGTGGTTGTAAGTCATCATCGACAACTTCCAAAGTCTCCTCCGGGAGACCAGGACTTCACTCCCCAGGACCAGATGCACCTTTTTTGAGCATTTGCCTCAGGTCTTTTTTTACACCTGAGCTCTGCAATGTCGTATGGTATAGGGATATAGAAGGATACAGTCCCCTGACTGTATCTGTAGTAAAACAAGGAAAAAACAATAATTAAAAGGACAACCCTCTTTAAGTTATTCATTCAAATATTTTAATGGAATAATAGTGCCCAGATTCTGTTTATTGAAGGAGCATTGTCTTGTGATCGGACATTAAATGTAATAAATATTGTGCAATTTATGCAAAACTCCTTGACATCCAATTTTCAAAAATTCAAAGAGCTTTTAGTGATGGTGAATATCACCTAGACATCATCTAAATGAGGGGTCTAAACCTCTTACATTTCTAATTCAAGGGACAGCAATTCTTTCAAACTTTGTTGTATGAAATTTTATTTTTTCTTGTTATTTATCAGATATAATCAGTATTATCACATACACTCTATTTCAAATTTATAACCTTAAGGATAAAATTCTCCTCACAACAGGAGGCTACAATAGATTAACACTTAAAACACTTGTATAAGCATTATGCTTACTTAATCTTTCCTCCTCTAGGGGCAGAGAAGTCCCGAGGACATCCAGTTGCTGTAATATTAAGAAATAGAGTACATTGCACAATCACATAAGCAACAGTTCAAATCCTTTAAGGAGGTGCAAAGTTGTACTTTTTAGAGATCAGAGCATAGAGGCATACATGAAGATACATGAGATACATGAAGATGGAATATTGTTAATTTGACTGATGTGACCTTCTCATTATAATTGTATTTTGATTTGATTTTTGGAACATATTCTGATTATAATTACTATTTATCTTCTGGAAGATCAGGGGTAACCCTGAAGTTGATTATGCAAAAAAAAAAAAAAAAAAAAAAAAAACACAAAACATTATACCACATAACTGGTATGCACCAGGTGGCAGTGATGGAATAGGTTGGAAGTACCTTTAACTGGCAATACACATACTTTGACTGAGGTTTGGATCACCCTTAGGTGTGTATCCTTGCAGTCCTATTGTCAAAGGGTTTAACCCATACATACACTTTGCGTAGATGATGTGACACTTCCTAGATTGATAATTATTTAAACATGTTATGAGACACAAATTTCCATTTGTCTTTAAATCAAACTGATGTGGCTTTTATATAGTTCTAATAGTATTTATCTAGTAGGGTAAGACAGGGTTGTATCACACACAATGGTATATCGCTCATTTTTCACTGATTGCCCCATGAAAAAAGAAAAACAGATTGAAATAATGTTAAGAAATTAGTAGAATTCACCTCAACAGTTTAAATAAACCACTATATTAATTTATAAGATCATTTACTATTCCGTTACTGGGGATAAAAACATTTTATCGTATGCAGGCTGTTCAATACAAGCCTGTTTTGAAAATTACTATAAAATTCATTATTTATTTTGTAAATGTTATATCAATGAGACATCATATTTTCTGTGTTGGCATTTCCAATCAATCTCTGTGTGGAGGGTATCAATAAAAAGTACAAACATATATAGACCTATAATAAACCTTTAAATCATTTTTTATCAAAATATCATTGTCATTTGTATTTTGTGACAATTTTAATGACATGCGTGATATAAAACAAAGATATCCTCGATACAAGCCAGATATGCATGATAGAAATCCCCCAAACTAGATTATTGTATCGTTCATGCGGGTTTGTTGGTTGTGGGGGAATCCCCGTCAATTTGGGGGACTCACAGCGATGATCCTGATGGGAAATGCTGGGGGCCTCTCCAAGCAGATCTTTCCTACAGCATATTGAACTGCAATTGGGAAAGCTTCGCCTGGAAAGTGTGAAACAGGGATTCCCAAACAATTCTGAAATAACTAGGCTTTCCACTATAAATTTTTAGACCTGTTTGGGTTCCCTTGGGTCAATGCCAAACCTCTTCTCCCTTTCTGTATGAAGATTGGAACAATATTTAAAAAGTTACAGTGAAATAACCATTTTGTCTCCTTACATTGCCACAGTAAATGACCCCAACACTTCCCATTGCAATTTCCATGGAAAAGGGATGCGTGATGTCAGTTTTTGAGACCCTTATATTCGGTATACTTTCACTCCCTATCAGTAAAGGGTTATAAGTTGAAACTGTTATATAACCCTGGCAGATACAGGAAATATGGACCTAGAGTCTAAATCAAACAATTTATTTTTATGAGATTGCACAAAGGTAGAAGTTAACGTTTGCTTTGTGCATGTCTATTGAATTAGTGTAAGAGTCACCAGAATATACATGATAAGAATTCTTCCAAATTACTTAGGTTATACATATAGTGGCCGGTGCCGCTGGCAAGTGTTAGTATACCTGACGACAATGATCATCGGGACACACTTCCCCGCAAGCACTGAGGCCCTGGGAATAATCGATAATAGACTGCTTTATAAGCGAGAGTGTAGGAGAGTCGGGGTAGAGAGAACAGTAGCACTTGGATCAGACGAATCGGGAGATTCGGAAGGGGTTTAGATAGCCATACAATCAAGGGACATCTGGTGACTTATACTACGTCGCTACGAGACGGCCAGAGGCGAGAGCAAGGGGACTTCACGGAGGAAGCTTGCATCCCTCAAACTAAACTGTAATACCTTGGATTCATTGCCTCCACGAGCAGCTGTACGCATCACTATAACCACCAATAAACTTACCGCACTGCCAGACGTTGTTCATGTTATGGATTGAGCGCCCATACCGTGGACTCGCTCACCACTCGACTAGCCCTCCCAGTAAAGACAATACCAGCCGTACTAGTTATATCTGATAATGCACGGAAATGATAATTAACACCAAAACATACGAAAGCGTTCAAGATTTTCATTTTTTTCTTATGTTATTTTTATTTCATGAATAATGTGCGATATTAGGCATACTAAATGTGCGGTATTAGCCTGACATATGAACCATATAAGACGAATGATTACTACATTAAATCATAAGGGTTGAGACTACAAACCAAAGGAAAATATCAACAGGCACCCTTCATATAGTCATGTACCACTAAACAAGACCAGATATTAATATCACAAAAACAGATGAATAAAAAGAAGAGTTTGTTAAAATCAAATAAAATGTGCAATATACCCCCTTTCTACCCTACATAAATAATAGTTATGTATTTCCGGTTAAGCCATCATTAAAGGGGAATCACGTATATGGAGATCACATAAAAAGGTCCACACTGTACCTGGCCATCCATTAAAAGCCGGAAAAGCCATTCCCTGTCCACAGAGCAGAGCTGCTATAGTCACAATCACAAGGCCACGCATCTTGTCGTCTGAAAATGAGAAAACTGAATTTTCACTGATTTTACATGGGTTATTTCATCCAATATGTAACCTGAGTGTGCCCATTACACTGCCTTTCCTAGCCATTGTTCCCTCGGCCATTTGATTTGTACAATACACAAATGGCAAGTCTGTCCTAGTATACCTTAAAAATTGCTGATGGACTTTGCCTCCCCACAATTTTAGCAATTTCCAAATTCAGACATGAAGAGGATGATTTGTTATGGTCTTTTATATGTCAAATTTCATTTCAATATTGACAATCTATATATAATTTGAAAACCCATTTTATCAGGATTCATATTTTGAAAGTGAATTTTGAATTTTGTAAAGACCTAGGTTTTCTAAGTTTTTGACATTTTCAATAAATTCCAGAAAAAAATTGTTAAATATTAATTTTAGAGAAAAGATTATTGTTGACATACTGTAGACAATACATTTAGGATTCAGATAATGTGTATTGTGAAAATATATGTAAAAGAGATCAATAAATTATAATAGGATAATAGTAGAGTGATTTTATCTAAATTTGCCAAGATTGTCCTTGATCAATTTCATACAGCATCATTTCAGGGTATCATTCTACATAAATACACCATACAATTACATTATATGGCACATAACTTCATGCAACTATGCTGTAGGAATGCATAATATCTGGCTAAAATGTTGGGATACATTTTTCTCAAAGCAGTTGCTATTTTATAAAGATTTTTGTAAAGTATTTTACGATATTAACAGGATTTGCAGAAAATTGTTAGAATTGTCCCTTCAAAATCTTCAAATTAAGTTGTGACTCAACTTAGACCGTGCAATCAAAAATAAATGTGTTTGTGTGACGTCAAACTGAAAAGCCATTATAATCAAATTTCAAGATCTAACAATCCAAAGAAAAATATGTTAATATTCTTGTCTTTCATGTTGGTAATTGAAACAGCAACTAAACATCATAGGAAGACGTTATTTATGTTATTAGAAAGATAGAAAATATAATTTTTACATGAAATACCTAACTAAATTCACCAGGTGTCACATCCAACTCAAATTGCTAAAGTATGTCATATTTAATTTTTCACCCCTATCTGAGTACCAAGCAAATGACACCTACCTTCCCCCAATTCATCCCTGACTCCAGGCTTACTTCATTAGTAAATTCATTACTCCAGGAGATGCCAACAAGGTGTCCACCAGTCTATTTGCTTGGTCACAAACAAGAATGGCCCTTTTAAACCAGAGATATTCATGTAACTATCCCCCTACTTACCCTGTGTCTTACTGGAAAAGGAGTTGTCGTTCCTCCAAAACCGGTTGGTTAGATCGCCAACTTGTTGATCCGGACACTTCAGTGAGAGAAGACTGAACTAAAGAATGGCCTTGACGTTGAGCTACTTTATTAAGGTCGATTTTTATAAGAACATTTACTTTAGAATAATTATGTGTCAACCACAGTTTGATCCATTGACATTTAATTTGCCTAGGTATTTTTCTCAACATCTGATAGCATGTTACAGGGAAGAATTATGTACAAAATTCAAACAAAAATATCATTATCCATATCTAATAACATGCTGTGTAGAATAATTATATATAATCAGTATCCATTGACTTTGACTAGGCATAATTGTAGCTGGTCATGTGCCAGATTCTAATGTTAAAAAAATGCATGCATCTTGATGTTCCTTTGCTGTGAATTATATGAATATAAGTGAAGGTAAACCATCGCAGAGATGGCGGTTATGCTATATATCCTCTGAGGCACCAGCAGAGGAGGTAATACAGTATTTGAAGTACCTTCTGAGGTCAGTCTTATATAATCTCATAAAGCATAATGATAAGATAAAATCTCATAGAATTTAATCTCATATAATCTAATTGCATACACAAGCTGGCAAAATGTTTTAAGGTTGGTTGGAGAGTAAATACTAACATCAGGTTTTTGCTCAGAAACTTTTTAAATCAGAAAACATAGTTTTTCAACCAAAAGCCTGAGGCTTTGGCAATTCTCCCTACCACGGATAGCTGATTTATAGTATTTTAAAGACCTGCAGGCTAATTTTGACTGATTTTGTGGACAAATCCAATGGAAAACCTATAGAAAATATACAAATATTTGCCATAATTCTAAGTATAGCAAAGGGATTTTCAAACCAACTCAGGAAATGATAACCATATCCAGACAACACATGAAAAAATAGTAGATATTGATGTTCACCTTTTAAATCACATATAATGCCATGATTAGTGAAATTTTCTATTCTTAAGACATGCGGTTTGTTGACATATTACCAAGCATGCATCCTGTTTTATGCTAACCTAAAGGTAGTTCTCAAGACAATGGCTATCCTTGGTAGGGAGAATTGAGAAACATTTTTGAATTCTGTGACAAATGTGGGTTTGGAAACGATCTTCAAACCATGGGCCCTCAGTCACATAAATAAAAGTTCTGCATCTCTTGGACTATAACGATTACTGGGCATTTTTATCCTAACCAAGATTTAACGTTAACTGTTCATCAACCTTTGATCATTCTAGATTGTATTGAGTAAAAGCAATTCTCCACAACTATAAAAAGTACTTTCAAATGATAAATCTAAGATTGGTTGTCAATATTTTATCATTATTCTTTATGAGATTATATATTAAGACTGTCCTCAAAGATTTAGAATATTCAAAGATGCTACTTCATTTATATAGAGAGTGATTTCTTATACTCAATAATCAAACTATTTATTGATGTATGTTTTGCTTAACATAGGGAATAAAGACATAGAAACTAAACTACAGTCAATGACAAGTTATTAGAAGTTGGTGTTGATTTATTCAAATGATGTTTGTTGTTTTTTTAAAAATTCAATCTTTATTCAGGCAATAACATACAGCCATCAGTCTTTAAATCTTTCCTACAGGGTTTTACTCTGTTCATCAGAAACAATAACAATGGTTCAGTTCATCATTTTGATAAAATTTAATTAGATAGATTTGGTAAATATCTCAGTTGAATATCAAAGTATCACAATATTTGGTAAATTTCTCAGTCGAATATCAAAGTATCACAGTCTTATGTATCACGAGTCCAGCAGCAGCTGTGTAGAACCAACCTAGTGAACACTCCTGGTTAGCATTCTTATGTAAGATTGATGAACAATATTTATACTTATTTATGTAGTTCAACAGAGCGAATTTTATTAACTGACGCATAATGATCGTGTCTTCATTATCTGTACATCTCAAACATGATGGTGAGCTCCTGTTTATGATAAACTAAAAACATGTCATTCTCTGTGGCTTTTGGCCAACAAAATGTTGGTCTGATGGTGAATGTAATTATATCATTAAGTCTTCCTCATGCTGGAGCCTATGTCCTTAATGCATCAAGGGACCATCTATTTACCTCCACACCTCAGCGAGCTGTCTACACACTATGATAATATGAATTGGTCTACCATTACTGAAAATTCAAAATATATCAGTGGATAGTGTATCTTTAAATAATGTCTCCCCCAAGACAACTGATACTTTTCTTAAGGTAACGTACCGATGTACTGACGCAGATGTCAGTTCATTAGTTAATTTTATCCAGCTTGTAAAGAAAGCAAACTCAGGGCTAAGAGTGTCTCTCTGCAAGAGGTGAAGAGGGAAGGTCATGTCATAGTGCTAGTTTGAGGTGGTGCTCGGAAGCTGCCACCACCAGAGTGGAAGACTGCAATTATTACGAGCTAGCATACTGGAATAACTAACGAAACATAATGTTTAAAGGCACCCCTACAAATAACAGTAAATTAAAACCCCATAGTTTACCAACATGGCATCAGTCCTGGCCATAGAGATCATTACTTGGGCCAAGGCAGAGGTGTTCGGACCATTGGTTAAGTAAAGACCTCGTAGACTCCACAGACAGGCTTGACTTTAACTAGGGGCATTGTGAGGGCTGAGTGGACTAGCCTAAGGGTTGATGAAATCGTTAAAATGTCACCAGGATGTCAGTGACTTATATTATGTGTCTTGGACAACAATGAACAACATCCTTTCATATGAGTGTTCTTGTCAACTCTTAATGCTGGAACTACGTCACAAGATGATTTGCAGTTCAAAAACAAGAAGACTGCAACTCGGACTAGCTGATCTAATGGAATAATTAGTAGAAGAATAGTACGTTATTACTCTCTACTATTTATATAAAAGTAAACCTCCATAGTTCAGTGATCCAAACATGATGAAACGAATGCAGAGCAATTACACATCCTTAAAAATTTGGTTTCTGAGAGGTAAACTTTGTACATAGTAATCTCAATTAACCTCCTTTAAATAATGTCTTTCTAAGAAGCTCACTTTTTTCAGTACGGTACATACAGAGACTTCATGGATGGGGTGGTAAGAATTTTTATTAATGTAGCTCTATATGTCCAACCATAAACACTCCCTTTCCAATTTCATACATAAAATCAAAAAAAACTATTCTCGTAGATGTTGATCACACGAAGTGGATCCAGGGATATCCAGGGGATGATTAAGAAAACAAAGGTTATTTTCCTATGCGCACATCTCTATAGTGTGAGTTCTCGTCCCTTCTCTCGGGACATCAGGAAACGATGTGAAGGACAGATCAAGAGATTTGAGAAAGGGGGGGGGGGGGGGGACACTTTAACATAGGATTAGAGGCCCCCCAACCGAGGGCTAGAATTTTCCATTAAAAAATGTCAAATGAGCCTAAAATAGGGGTGGGGCACACGTCTCAGGCACCCCCCCCCCCCCCCCCCCCGACTAAATCCGTCCCTGAATGTAATACATACACAGGTTTGCAGAGTGTCTCCATAATGAAACCACTTAGAGGGGAGTCGCCTCATTGAATTAGACTCTTCCGAGAGCTTGGAGTTCTGGGTTTGCAGGTCCTAGAGGGGGCTCTTTTCAGGACAACTGATACTTTATGATGACTTTTTAAAAGAGGATCCTAGTATTACTGAAGAAAGAAAATGCGGAGCAGTTAACCATCCTTACACATTTTTATACTGAGAAGTTAACTTAATACGCATATATGTAGTGATCTCAATTAACCTCCTTTCAATAATGTCTTTCTAAGAAGTTCCCTTTTTTCAGTACATACAGAGACTTCATGCCTGGGTTGGCAAGAATGTTTATTAATGTAGCTCTGTATCATTATTTTATCTAGGACCATGAATCCTCTCTATCCTCCCTTTCCAATTTAATCTAATCAAAGAAAAACTATTCCTGCAGATGTTGATCACACGCAGCAGATCCAGGGATATCAAGGGGATGGTTATGAACAAAAAGGTTGTTTATTTGCACACACATTTCTATAGCGTGAGTTCCCATCCTATTGCTGGGGACATGAGGAAACAATGAAACAAAAAATATAAGTGCACAGATTTGCAGATTGTCTCAATTAGTTACAGATTGGGGGGGGGGGGGGGGGCAGCTTATGGTACATGTGCCCCCCCATTTTTCAGGTCAAATATTACTTTTTTTATGTAAAACTGGCGCTAGGACTTTATTTTTATATGGGCAACCCCTTTTCTACAATTGCTGGATCTGCCCCTGTCAATAGTGAAACTGCTCAGAATGGGGCTGAAACAGACGCAGTGACACGGACATTTCTTACATTTGACGTGCAACAAGGACCTTAACGCCAGGCCTTAATGACATGACAGGAAGGGTAATAAAAAAAGTGACATGCAACATAGATATTTCTTAAATTCCATATCCGACATTGGAATAAATAAGCGACAAAGACTGACATAGGTATTTAAAAGAAATTCAACATGGGACACTAGAACCCCACTATCCAGACCCAGGGCTCTGGATGGGCCCCCATGTCGCATGTCTAATTTAGAAACCGACAACATTGTGTGTCTCTGTTGCTTAATCCTCTCAAGTTCATGTGTGGATTTAAGAAATGTCCATGTTGCATGTCACTATGATTTTAAAGCTCCCTTTCATATCGTTTAGACCCCATGTCGCATGTCGAATTTCAAAAAAGATAATGTTGCACTGTCGATTTTTTTTTTTTTTTGAAACATTTTTATTATACTGAGCTTCAGTCAAACATGTATAGTCTGGTCTCCCCGTCCACTCAGTCATATATAGCTTTTTTAGTGGTCAAGACCCATAGCCCCCCCCCCTCAGAGGCAAACTGATGGGACTGCACAGTCGCCTCATGGAATTAGGCTCTTCCGAGAGCTTTTTTTTTTTTTTTTAAATTATCTTTATTTATCCTGGGTCATTTCGGTTACATAATCGGTTTTCGCCAAACTCCAGCCATATATATATGTCCAACATAATATAGAATCAAACACTTTAAGATAAGACTAACAAAAAGGATTGCTTCATTCAAAACAAAAAATATTTAAAGATTTCACTATCATTACAGGACAATTACAGTGTCATATTTACCTGCACATAATTATAATAAAGTTTTCAACATTGACTTCTGTTTGTCTTTAAACATTTTTAAGGAAGGGGAAATTCGAATATCTACCTCTAATTCATTCCTCGCTGAAAAAGCTAGTGCTGGGTTTGCCGGTCCTGGAGGGGGCATTTTCCATGAGGAAAGTATCATGACTTGACTGGTGGTGGTAGAACAGGCTTTGGGATGGGTACCAGGGTTGGCCCCGGCCATTTCTGTGTTGTAGTCTCAGAGTTTGGACGCCCTATAATGAACCAAGGAATCAAATGACACTGCTTCGGCCCCCTCTGTGACGTCCTTTTTATACAATATTTATAAATCAGATAACAATAACCCATACATAATGGTAAATTTCCCCAGCCAAGTATTATAATAATGCTGCAGCAACATACAGCTTTGGCGTTGCACTGCAAGGTTATTAGAACATTCTAATTACATTCTTTAACCCAAATCTTCTATTTTGGTTTGGTCTTAACCTCACCAGAAAGAATGCTATAATAATGTTCTGAATTGACAAGATTTCAACCTCACCATCAATAATGTAATTATTACACGCTATCTTAGTAAGTAGCAGACTGACCAAAAAAGTATGGTTGCAGAATGGTTCTTTTACATCGCTACTTGGCTGGGTCCTCTCTCTATGTTTTTAGATTTATACTGCAATCATACACCTTTAGAGTTCCATACATATGATCACAAAATGATCGAAGCATGCCATCCATGAAATTGATGATAATTGTCTATGAAGAAACTAGCGTGGATGCTCAGGCCCATCTGAAGACTAGGCCTGGCTCCCAGTAATTGGTGGCCATCACTGAAGTGTAGGTGCACTTTATTCATGCATGTCTGTTTATGAACATACCCAAGAACCTAATGATCAAATTAAAGAAAAAAAGGAAATCTATGGTAAACTTTTAAAAGTGCATCACTTTCAATGTTACATCACCATCTTGGATAGGTGGATCCAGAGGCAGTCAAGGTGAAGGTCGCCAGTAGTAGGTGCCAGGCTCATATTTCAATTGAGGCTGCACGTCCAGGCTACAAACAAGCCAAGTCATAACCACCACTAGGGGGCAAACTAGAACAACGCCCCCCCTCCAACATAGTGAAACCAGAATGACACATTGCCAATTAAGTCGTGAAATGATCTAGTAGATAATTACAATAAATTTTACACTAAATCTTATAGAGTAGTTAGTTCCCCCCTAACAATTAGTGAATTCAACAGGCATAACCATACCATTACCTCTGCCTCAATTATGTAAACTAGCCAATCAGATTGAAGTTCACATCACAACTACAGCTCTGGTCGGCAAGAAACAGCTCATTTTGTGTTCCTTTTATTGTGACATAGAGATAGTTAAGAGCTCTGTCTAGTTATTGTAAATGTTATTTTACATGAGATGTTGCACAATAACAGGACACATATTGTCATTATACTTTGAATATGCCATTACAGTTGCATTATAGTGACTTTATGAGAACATAGGAAAAGACAAACTAACAAGAGGTGACAGAAAATGTTCAGATTTGTTAGTTGTTTCTTGGGTCCCAGATCTTCAAGCTATAGGTCAATTAACAGTATTGAGGCAGAACGGAAAACCCTTGGACTAACTTGTGGGATATCACTCCCAGAGAAGGAGGGAATTCTGAGCTAGCTTTGTTGTGGTCTTGACCAGGGAACCCTTGAGTGACCTCCACTCTACCCCCTGTCTTAATAGGTAAGGGCATCTTACCTAACCCATAGATGACTTAACCTGCCATGGTTTAATACCTCAACTACATTGATGTCCTTTTGTATACATGTTTTCAGGAGTGGATCAAAGAATTTGAAAAAGGCGGGGGCATGCTACAGCAAAAATTTCTACCACACACTGGCCACTTGAATTTTAGCTTTAAAAATTTATATTTGGCCCAAAATAGTGGGGGGTGGGGGGGGGGGGGGGGCGTGTGCCTGGGATGCCCCCTCTCAATATTTTGTCTTGACATTTACTGAAATATGTATGTATAAGTAAGTAGCCCAATAAATCTACTGTCGTAAGATATCTTGTACAAAAAAATGTATGTGTGACCTGTCTTAGTGAATTGAGTCAGATGTCGCACCCGGTCTAATTTTAGGAAGGTTTTCCATCAGAAAACACTATTCCTTAGCTTCGAAATGAGATATCGCATGTCTAGCTGGGATCTCTGGGTGTTGATATAAGTTCGGGCAAAGTATTAATGAACTGCGACTATGTGGGAAATAGAAACTAAGAAACAAACCATAATTAAATAGGCTTATTTTGAAGGTGTCAGTAATTTGCTACCTTCCGTTGTAATGACAGGTATTAATGCAGCAGGAAGGAAAATTCAACCTTTCTTAGCGCATGGGTCTATAGTGGCATACACATTAAATATATACCACTAGTTTTGCATGAACTTACTTTCTAAGTGGTCTAATACTTGGATATTCCAAGTGCAATTCCACCCCCTCCTCACCACCATCTCCTACCACCACACGGCTCCGCAATGACGCAGTTAAGCCGGGGCCTCACAGACTAATGACAGGGAGGGCCGTGACGGGGTCACAGGTATCATTATGTATGACAGGGTAATTGGAACTTGTTCAAAATAAAAATAATAATTAGACTTGTATAACCACCCACTGTATATGGTACATGAATTATCATTGTTGTTATTCTTATATTGCAGCCAAGTGTGTAATATAACTTAAAGGTTGTCGCGGCTTTCTCCTTCATCCTGTTTGGTTTTTTTTTTTTGATGGCTCTCAACAACATTGATACAATATATTGCTGGCACCTCATACTTTTAAACTATTTCAACAATCTGGTTACGTTCTTAGACCAAAACTTAATATTGGCATAGCGTTCTGTTTCAGTTGGGTCTTTACATTACGAACAAATAATGTTTATAACAACATTCTGTTTTGGTTAGGTCTCAAATTCACCATCAAATATTGTACTGTTATGTGCAATTTCAGTAAGGAACACTGTGACCAAAAAGGTATGGTTGGACTGTTTCTCCACAACTTGGCTGAGTATCTGCTATCTTGAGTTCTTCATGTTCCATTAATGTCTTATTATATTACATGCCAAGACATTATAGAATAACATTAATAAATGTCTGTACATGTATCATAATTATCTTCACTGAAACTTTCATGCACTGTAGGAGAGAAAATCCTACATATGTTTAATGTGTAAATAGACCTCTAAGGAGGTATGAAGGGGTAATTTTCAAAGAACAAAGAATAAATAACACATGCTATGAGAGGAGTGTGATATGCCACGGGTCGAAACTATGGAACACACTGCCAAGCAATGAACGAAGTATTGTGAGTCATTTAGATTTTAAGAAGGCACAAAAGCAAAATATTATTGGTAGGATAAATACTTATTGATTTATTCTCATGATGGGGTATGTATATATAGATAATTGTATGGGCTTATTTCTTGTTTTGTATTATTTACTTCTTGTAAGAGGTGTGGAATCAATATAACATTATTTGGGGTTGGGTTGTATATTTTTTCATTATGGGGACGGGAGCTCTGTATCTGTTTTCCATGAATATTTGTTTACTATCATATATGTTGACTACAATTTATAAGTCAGAATGACTATTTGATATCCACTGCCGTGTAATACTGTATACATCAATGATTCTGTACTCTGGTATACAGTGAAAACTAGCATATTGTGCTAAATTGTATCCGGATTTGAAATAAAAGTATAAACCCTCCCCCCCCCCAAAAAAAAAAAACAACAAAAAAAACACTTTCATGTCCTCTTTATTGTGACACAAATTAGCTTTGATTACTGAGGTAAGGGAGTAGCCTGTTCTACAGCTGACCTAGATTAGGACATACGTGGTGGGTCTGTACACTCCCAGGTGTCATATTCTGTCAGTGTTTGCAGTGATATCGTACATTAGAATTTCCTTTGAGCAACGTTCACAAACCCCCCTTTTCTTAATAGTTAAGGCCATAACCAGTGTACTTACCTAAACAAAATGAAAATTGTATATTGCACGAGGTATTTCATTTGTACCTCGTGCATATGAATAGTAGTAGTAGTACATTTTTATTGACAGCTGAGAGATCTACAGGATCCAAATGTCAGGTATAGATACATAGACAAGGTCATAACACTAACAGGGCAACATTGTGCGGCAGCGTAGTTTTGTTATCAGCCTAGGATAGGCTTAAGTTATGGATAGGTACATGACAAGGTTTACATAATAACAGTAATACAAGTAG
The DNA here is from genome assembly GCA_936440205.1 of Lepidonotus clava. NCBI lineage: Eukaryota > Metazoa > Annelida > Polychaeta > Phyllodocida > Polynoidae > Lepidonotus > Lepidonotus clava. Next base: position 52,759,424 of record OW387142.1, read on the forward strand.
GTGACATGGAAGATAATATTAACATATATATGACTTAGAAATACCTACGTAAAAACTACCTATGTACATTTATAAGTAATAATACAATGCTCATGAGACATCTCAAGCTAAGGCATATACCATAGTTAGGATGGGACTAGAAATATGTCAGCTGTTGTTTTGATATCGTCTAGCACCTTGTGACATTTAGCACCTTGTGACATAGCTAGGGAGATCTAGCTGACTAGTTTGAGTATTGTAGGGGTTGTCACAGTGTCACTGTTGGACGGGTTTGTATGGTTGAGATCAGCATAACAGGTGGGGTTTAATGTTGGCCACGATCGCTAAGGTCGTGTTCCCATAGCCAGTAGATGCGACCTGAGTTTGAGACAGTCAATCAAATAGGCACCAGTAGCTTTAATTATACTTTCCTCTCTTGATGACATTATTTCAGAATAAAGGGTGTTATTGTCTTCTACAAGGGTGCTGCCAGGGCCAATTTGGGTGAAAAGGACTGATCTCTGTTCAGAGTAGGTTGGGCATTTGAGGAGGAAATGAATTTCATCTTCTACCTGGTTTAAATTACATACTTTGCAAATTCTGTCCTCTTTTGGGGTTTTTGGTTTTGCATGACGCCCCATTTCAATTTCAAGGTGATGTGAGCTAAGCCGGAAACGTGAGAGTGCAATGATCATTTTGTGGTTATTAGGTATTAGGAGATATGGTTCCATTCCAGGAGTGGCTTTGAAAAGTTTATAGTTTCTGAGTTTATTTTCACTGTTAGACTTTTGAATGTTTTCAAAAGTGATTGTAGTATTTTGGACATATAGTTTTTCTTTTGCAATGCGGATAAAGTTTTCTTTGTTTAGGTCGATGTTATGTTCAGGTTTAAGCGCTTCAGTCATATCTAGTTGGGTCAGTACATTTTGTACCAGGTCGCACCAGGAGGGGAACCCCTCAAAGTACATGGATAGTTGTGCATCGTAGGCTTCTCTAACAACATTTGTAAGCGGGAGGTTGCTAATCCGTAGCCAGTATTTCAATATTTGTATGTTTTGTCTTACTAAAAGAGGGAATCTACCTGTTTCTGCATATATGGCAACAGTATTTGTTTGTTTCTTAACATAGAGCATGTGTTTTAGAAAGTTTAGTTGGAAACGTTCAAGTTCAGGGATTTCTTTTGTGGAGGCCCAAACTTCGCTGCCATACTCTAGTATTGGCAGTATCTGGGAGTCAAATAGCTTGAGTGAAAGTTTTGGGGATAGTCTTCCTAGCGGCTGTTTGGTCATTTGCTTAATTTTGAATAGTGCTTTACGGGCTTGGTCTGTAAGGTATTGCCTTGTGCCTTTGGTTGGAGTTTTGAAATTGGAGGAGAAGTAGACTCCAAGATATTTATATTCCTTCACAAGTTCCAGTTTCTCCTGTCCAAAGAAGAAATCATCTTTAACAGCTTTACTATTAAAGATCACAATCTTGCTTTTTGTCTCATTTAAGATTAAGTGCCATTTGCTACAGAATTTCAGGAGGCCATCCAATAGGGATTGTAGACCCTCAGCTGATTCTGAGAAAAGAACTAGGTCATCAGCAAAGGGTAGGGAGGGGAAGCAAAGGGCAGGGACGGGTATCAAAGGGCAGGGAGGGGAAGGAAAGGACAGGGAGGGGTAGCAAAGGGCAGGGAGGGGTATCAAAGGACAGGGAGGGGAAGGAAAGGACAGGGAGGGGTAGCAAAGGGCAGGGACGGGTAGCAAAGGGCAGGGAGGGGAAGCAAAGGGCAGGGACGGGTATCAAAGGGATATCAAATGAATAGTGCATCCAGAATCAGGGCAGAGAAGGGGCGCAAAGAGCAAGGAGGGGTAGCAAAGGGCAAGGAGGGGATGGAAAGGGCAGGGAGGGCGTACAAAGGGAAGGGAGGGGAAGCAAAGGGCAGGGAGGGGTAGCAAAGGGTAGGGAGGGGAAGCAAAGGGCAGGGACGGGTATCAAAGGGCAGGGAGGGGAAGGAAAGGACAGGGAGGGGTAGCAAAGGGCAGGGAGGGGTATCAAAGGACAGGGAGGGGAAGGAAAGGACAGGGAGGGGTAGCAAAGGGCAGGGAGGGGTAGGAAAGGGCAGGGAGGGGAAGCAAAGGGCAGGGAGGGGTAGGAAAGGACAGGGAGGGGAAGCAAAGGGCAGGGAGGGGAAGCAAAGGGTAGGGAGGGGAAGCAAAGGGCAGGGACGGGTATCAAAGGGCAGGGAGGGGAAGGAAAGGACAGGGAGGGGTAGCAAAGGGCAGGGAGGGGTATCAAAGGACAGGGAGGGGAAGGAAAGGACAGGGAGGGGTAGCAAAGGGCAGGGACGGGTAGCAAAGGGCAGGGAGGGGAAGCAAAGGGCAGGGACGGGTATCAAAGGGCAGGGGGGAAAAGCAAAGGGCAGGGAGGGGTAGCAAAGGACAGGGAGGGGAAGGAAAAGTGAGGAGGGGGAAGCAAAGGGCAGGGAGGGGAGGAAAGGGTAGGGAGGGGAAGCAAAAGGTAGGGAGGGGAAGGAAAAGTGAGGAGGGGGAAGCAAAGGGCAGGGAGGGGAGGAAAGGGTAGGGAGGGGATGCAAAGGGCAGGAAGGGGAAGGAAAGGGCAGGGAGGGGAAGGAAAGGGCTGGGAGGGGAAGGAAAAGGCAGGGAGGGGAAGCAAAGGGCAGGGAGGGGAAGGAAAAGGCAGGGAGGGGAAGCAAAGGGCAGGGAGGGGAAGGAAAGGGCAGGGAGGGGAAGGAAAAGTGAGGAGGGGAGGGAAAAGGCAGGGAGGGGAAGCAAAGGGCAGGGAGGGGAAGCAAAGGGCAGGGAGGGGTACGAAAGGGCAGGGAGGGGAAGCAAAGAGCAGGGAGGGGAAGCAAAGGGCAGGGAGGGGAAGGAAAAGTGAGGAGGGGATGCAAAGGGCAGGGAGGGGAAGCAAAGGGCAGGGACGGGAAGCAAAGGGCAGGGAGGGGTAGCAAAGGGCAGGGAGGGGAAGGAAAGGACAGGGAGGGGAAGGAAAGGGCAGGGAGGGGAAGGAAAGGGCAGGGAGGGGAAGGAAAGGGAAGGGAGGGGAAGAAAAGGGCAGGGAGGGGAAGCAAAGGGCAGGGAGGGGAAGCAAAGGGCAGGGAGGGGAAGGACAGGGCAGGGAGGGGAAGGAAAGGACAGGGAGGGGAAGGAAAGGGCAGGGAGGGGAAGGAAAGGGAAGGGAGGGGAAGAAAAGGGCAGGGAGAGGAAGCAAAGGGCAGGGAGGGGAAGCAAAGGGCAGGGAGGGGAAGGACAGGGCAGGGAGGGGAAGGAAAGGACAGGGAGGGGAAGGAAAGGGCAGGGAGGGGAAGGAAAGGGAAGGGAGGGGAAGAAAAGGGCAGGAAGGGGAAGGAAAGGACAGGGAGGGGAAGGAAAGGACAGGGAGGGGAAGCAAAGGGCAGGGAGGGGAAGCAAAGGGCAGGGAGGGGAAGCAAAGGGCAGGAAGGGGAAGGAAAGGGCAGGGAGGGGAAGCAAAGGGCAGGGAGCTCGTCGAGGCGAGCTCGTCGTTGCCGCGACTCGCAGACCGGTGAAAACAGAAAGCACAACTCTTAGACAACAAAAGCGCAACGCCAATCACTTTATCATATTATTTGATAATGTTCTAAAATAGAAAAACAACAGTAGCTTTCAGAAGTAGATGTATTTCCATGAACCACTTGTTTAACATGTTTAACAAAATATACGCATCTGAAATGTATTGCACAAAGGTAGCTAGTAAAACACCTTGTGCATATAATCAGTTGTATACGAATAAAATAAAGAAAGTCACCAGATTGCAGAAGAAACATCATAAAAGGTATTAGAAATTATAGGGTTACTACATTACATAGTGTAAATACAGCAAGGGCTTCTGGTAGGTGTAATATACCTGTTTAGCTATAGCAGACAGGTTGCATCTCCTAGCGAGCACCACTACTCGGGGTAAAATCAATAATCAGACTGATATATAAAGGTGGGAACCTATGGTTTAAACGGAGAACATTAATAGATACCATTTGGAACAATGCAAGTCTTGAGGATTCGGGGGTTTGGTTAGCCATACATATACGGACATCTGGTAACTAGCGAGTTAACTACACTGTTGCACAGATGGCCGAATGTCATATGTGATCATTTACATAAGAAATATTGGATCAAACAGAGAAATATGAACTCTAACTAGGTAGTAGAAGCCATCTTGTCAATCTGTTTTATCCCTAACTCCAGCATAGAAGAGTTCCATTTACAGGTATCACTACACAATATATAATATCATGACAGTGAAGTCGAGCAGACTCTACGGAGGAAACCTGTCTACATGTAATGTGATTGTGAGCCTAGGATTATAGAGGCTACAACTACACTGGCAATTGTATGCAATTGATATATCGTGAGGAAACGACAGAGGGCGTCAGCAGCGGAAGCCTCAAATCCGTTTTTTTTCTAAATTGGCAATTCTATGCGTTTTTCTTGAGTTTTAGCGCTTGGTATGGTCAAAATATGAAAAATAATGCATGAATTGCCTGAAATAAACTGTAAAAAGTAGGAGATAATGACTTTGGTTGCTGTACAGGTGTGTGGTACTCTCCGGTGGAGGCAAGACCATTTCGACATGGTGGCGCCAAGCGTATTGGATGCAGAAGGGGTAAATAAAGAGAGTCTTATTTTTTCACATATCTTCAAGCATCAAGGGGTTTTTGGTATAGAATGAAACAAGAATGAACCTCGGGTGCCCTTGACTCAGCCTATTTTGATGGTCTTGAGCAAAACCCTCAACCATCAAAATAGGCTTTGACAGCGGGGCAATAATCATGGCCCCCTTGGTTTGTGTATTTATTTCATAGTTATGTATATGTTGAGATACCAGCATTTATCTCAACTGGTACTCTGTCTCTAGCCCTTACTGACTATGTGCCAATGGTAGCTAGCATTGAACACATGGGGCTTGGTGAGATTAGCAGCATTGCTGTATGCTATAAGGAAGGTAACTAGCCTGGATCAAAGTGTATCATGGGTAATATGTCGACACACCTGTCTTTTAGTATAGACATTTTCATTAAAGGGTTCCTTGCATATAAATTTTCAAAGGCCTATTATTTTTCTATTTAATGAAGTTCTCTTGGGTATTCTAAAACTATTTCAAAAGAAAATAATGGAAAATGGAAGTATTAGTGAATTATACAGGAAAGAAAATAAAATTTGGGAAATCCCTAGTTACTGGGTTTTCAGTTCTGTCCTTGCTACGTCATAATAAAGGGAAATCCCTTTCAAAATAAGTTGGGCATTTTATGTAATTGAAGTAAATTAGGCGGGAAAATGATACAAATTTGTATAGCCTGCATACAGTCTAATACAAAAAAAGATCTACAGCTAAAATTCCTTTATGTACATTTTTGAGAATTGGGAATTCCCTTTTCTTAAAAGCTGGGGATTTCCTATTAGTGTCGTTGTGACGTCACAAATTATGGGATATCTCTTAAAAATGCATAAAATAGACCAGATATAAAAGTCCCATAACTTTCTCATTATTTCTAGCAGTTATAGTTCTTGATGCACATTTTATGGTCAAAAAATCTCATAGAATAATGTTTAGCCTTAAATCATGTGCAAGGTTTCCTTTAATCATGACATTACTTATGGTTCAACATTATTTGTATGTGTGTATGTTTAACAATTTTGAAGTTGGTTTAAAAATTCATTCATTCATTACAGGCAGATCTAGTGCAAACAATTATTTGCCTATTTTCTATAGACGTATCTGTGTTTTTGTTGACAAAATCAGTCCATCTCAGCCTGCAGGTGCCTAAAATACTGAAGCTCAGCTATCCGTGGTGGGGTGAATGCCACACCTGCCTCCCCCTGGTGTATCCCAGGTAGGTAGAGGGGCTTTCTCTATTAACACCTGTTTATTTATTTTGTTTTTAACATTTTATTTACCCTGGTCGTGGATTGGATTCCTCAAGTATTCCCCCACTCCCAGCCATAACTTCTTATACATCAAATTCTGTCATTCTTTTAGATATAAATTATATCTCATTATACACTTCTGATTGTATTTGATGTTATCCACCACGCTATTAGTTTGATATTAATTACAGGGGTGAAATCACATTCAAGGTGTTTTGGAAGGTATGAGAATGTGATGAAAATGGCAGATCTAATTTTACTTACACAGAGTATACAGGAGCATGCAATACCTAGCCTATGTTCAATGATATAATTTCAGTATTGAAAAATTCACCCCTCACCATATGCCGTATGATGTTTTTAAATTCAGTTTGACCTGTGCTAGCCATGTTGCTCGGGTACCAAGCAGTTTTAAGGGGAGCCAAAACCAATAAATTCAATGACATTTTTGAAACTCAAGTAATCAATGAAATCCATTTTTCGAGCATTTTTCTGACCCATGTTAAAGTCAAAACCATAAAATATGGTAGGAAATGATTAAAAACAAGTTTTCCTTTCTCGAATCAATTGATGTAGATCTGCAAAAAAAGGTTTGTTTACAAATAGATGGAAATATTACAATGTCTTTTACTTTAGTTTGAGCTAGTTTTCACAGCAAGTACTTTACCATTGGCCTTAAGTAGACTCATCTAACATATTTCTATACCTATCTGAGCTTTAAAAAGGTTGCCAATTATATTGGTTTTTGCACCCTTTAACTTTATCAAATAAATGGGGCACATTCATTTAGCCAAGATATTTAACATTTCCCTATTTGTTCATGTTCTTTGGTAATTATGTACCTGATATATTCCAGGTATCATATCTGGATATAAAGTATCAGCTCTAGCAGATGATGGATTGAATGGTTGTTTTGGTTACTTGGTTGCCATGGAAACTAACAATATCCTCAGAATTGACCATATTTCCAGGTTCCTTCTTTTTCAGTTACCATAGCGACCACAAGTATAATAGTGAGGTCTGTTAAGGTTATCTTTTAGTGAAATTGTTACGCGGCGGATAAAAGCTCCAAATTTGGTATGAGACACCTTTGAGGCATAACTATCAAATCTGGAAGGGGAGCCACCTTGAAATATCGATAGAAAATATCTGTATGGAACATAGTGAATACCTGGTTTTCATGGAAACCAAATGAAAATTCAGTTTTTTTGAGATAAACATTACGTTGGCTATATTTTCCTTAATAAGCAAGATAGAGACACAATTTCAAATCAAGGCATTCATAGTGTTCTATAGTACAGGAGATTGAAATTGGTTGCCTTGGCTACTGGGTTGCCATGGTAACCAAAAATATCATAAAAATTGACCAAGAATCTTGTTGAATCCCTTTGTATTTGTCACTAAAGCAACTACATTGAAGGTGTTACTTATCTGTACTCATCTAAATGAAGAGGCCTGATAATGGAATGGACAAAGAACATAGGAAAATTCTGTTTAAAATCTGTTATATTTATTAATAAGCTTTGTATTTATTCATAAGATATTTTGACCTTCACAGCAGATTGATATTCATTATTCTGCAGCACTGAGGCAATATTTGTAATTGGTTTGTTCTACTCTTAGTGTCTACCTAGGAAAAACAAATCATATTTCTTGTAATTATGTTTCATTTTAAACATTCGTAAGGAGGTATACAATGCTTGAAAGATATAAGAATGAATTGGCTAAAGGACGAAAAACACCCATAAAACACTGTGACCATTTTTATTGACAGCAGAAGCACACAGGTAACTTGATGACTGTAGGCATGTTAAGGAAGTTAAGATGACAAGAACATACAGAAGATTTTGGTTTGAAAATAGAGAGTAAAACCTGCTTTAAAATATTATGGTTCATACTTCAACATTTGAAATAGGTTGTAACTGTATATTTTTCAAAAGAAATCTGTACATCATCTGTACATCATCTGTACAGAATTCATTGACAGATTAGAGTATTACAAATCTGACAGTGAACTATCAAATTAGATTTTTTTTTTTAAAGAACAAATACTTGTGATTTAGACATTAAACAAATTTTGTTTTATATTTCAATCGAAACCACGTTTAAAGCTACTAAAGTTATTTATCAACTTGTTGGAGTCGGTTTATCAATTTGACATAAGATTAATTTTAATAGTTTTTTTTAATCTTAGAATGAAGGTCCCTTTGTTGGGAACATAGATAGGTGCTGGCTGCTGTGGGTGGAGGGAATGGAGTCCACCATCAAGTCAGGGGCTATTTTCCATCACCTTGTGTGTCTGGCTGATAAACCCATGGACCCGGCGGGAATGCCCCTGGCCGACCAGTGCCTTGACTTGCCTGTGGTCTGAAACAAGGAAAGGAAATATTTACATAGAGTTCTCCAAAGTTAGATAACCCTTAAAGTAGTTATTAAATGTAAAACATGAAAGGTTTATACATTCACTTTAATTTTTTAGAATTCTTTTTCATGTTATCATTCTATTTGGTCTAGAGATTATGTTTGGAATTCAGCATATTACGGATATCAATTTAGCATTGCCGTGTTAACAAACCAACCTACTATAACCGTCTTATTGATATACCCTGCACTTTTATTGTTGTCTCAGATGACTTCATGTGGCTGAGGCTGAGGGGCCTGTTATTGGGTTGTTATGATAAGTCATTGTGCAATGGGTCACTGCGGCCCGTTACACAGTGACTGATCATAACAACAACAACCTTAAGACAACTTTAAGATTGACATCTTAGTTAAGATATCTTTGTTATGAAACCCCTATATCTTTGTTTCTATTGGATCAAATTGATGCAATTATATATACCACTGTTTGGCCAAAATATGAACAAACTAAAAATAATGTTTATTATCGAGGAGCGATTCTATGGAGCTCTGTGAATCCTAATCATCATAATATTGATACATACAACAAATTTAAAACTATTGTAAACACATTTGTATTTTAAAAGAAACACCTGTCCCCCATTCATGCCTTAGGCACTGCTATGCACAAAGGTAGAGATTAACTCATTTACTTTGCGCATGATAATTGTAATAGTGTAAAAGGTCACCAGTTGAATACAAGAGGATAATAAGAATTCCAAATTACCTAGCTTATGACAATACCTAGTATAAATATGGCAGGTGCCGCTGGTAGGTGTAAATATACCTGATGACAATACTCACCGGGGTACACCTCCCAACAGGCGTCGATGCCTGGGGTAAAATCAATACCAGACTGCTATAAGAGCGGGAACGCAGTGTAAGAGAGGGAGAGAAATCATTAGCGTTTGGATAATAAGGATCGAGAGATTCAAGGGGTTTTAGATAGCTACGCAACCACAGGGACATCTGGTGACTTATACGGTACTACCGCACTACGGCTGGAGGTGAGACTAGGCGGACTCTGAGGAGGAAGCTTACTCTACCCCGAATTGGAATTGTAACACCTAGGAACTTATCACCATCACTGGCAATTGTACGCATCGCCGTATCCACCAATAAACCTACCCTACTGCCAAGCGTTGTTCATGTTATGGATTGAGCGCCCATCACGTGGACTTACTTACCACACGACTAGCACCCATTAGGAATAATATTAATGACAGTAATTATCTCGGACAATGCACTATAACTATAATTAACCATAAACTATATAATAGCATTCAGCTATATTCATGATTTATGCTACTAAAAAAACTATATAAATAATACTCCTATACCATTATGTTTAACTTTACCTTTTGTACTTTTACCTACTTTTGTTTTGGAGGATGGGGAGCTGGACCTGCAAGCTGTACATAAGGTTTGGCTGAAATGGAACAAATTAATGGAGATCATATGATGCATAAATGTCTATTAACTTATGAACCAGCTAAAACACAAAAGGAAAAACATGAAAACTTGAAAAATGAAAGTGGCAAAGGCAAAGTTCTCAAAAAATGAGTGGAATTTGAAAATAGTGACTAACACTTATAGAATTTGGTAGAAAATTTACTGATTTTCCTTTAGCAATTAACAATATTTTGGATTTTTGACTGAAATATAATGTTATGCATCAGTTAAAAAATTATGCCTTCTGCAACAATGTACATTACCTATATTCCTGTCATCTGTTCATATATCTGTTTTTTGTTATTATTATTATAGGGTGTTCATTTTTCTGCCCTATGGTACAAATCATCAAACAATCAGTACTGTGAAAACATTTTTGTACTCTATGTGTCCAGAAACTGGAATATCTCAGATGATGACCCAAGGTAACCTGTCTTCAGATAGTAGTTAATTGAAATTTGTAAAAAAAGATGAAGAAAAAATAAAAGACGGATCATAACAAAAGCTTTTCTGTACATAGTAAGTCAATTTGAACCAAACCCAAACATATTTTAAGGGGCTGCAATTGCCAATAGTTAGGTCACTTTCTCAATTCAATTTGATATCACAGGAAAATGTCTTTAACCCCTTAGACTCCACTTTAGCCAAAGCTATCCATTAATAGTTTCCATAACATAGCTGTAGTACCAATCTTTCAAATGTTTTCTTATTTCTTCTATTTGAAATTTGAGCAACTTGGATATCAATCAACCAGGAAATATGCATCATGAATCAAATATAATCCTGTGTAAATACAGCCAATTCTGTTGGAAAGGTGCAAGGTCTAAAGCTTTATCAAAGACCTGAAGGAATCCTACTGTGTCTGATGCTGTTTTAATTAAATTTATTTAGCATGTCTGTAATAAATGAAACTAATCTTCAACATACAATTGGAGACCACTGGTGTCAGCAGCTGTGTCAGCAGCAGCAGGATGGCCACACTCAGAACCACCAGAGAACGCATTTCTGAAAATACAAAATCACAAAATATTACAAGGAAAGATTTCTTACATTATACTTATAGTTTGGGAAATCAAAGGGGGTTCAAGACACCCAGTAACCCCCCCCCCCCCCCGCCCACATGGTCAATGATATCAAGTCAATGATTATCAACCTTTCTACTGGCTGAAGCGATCTTTGAAATCTGTTTAAAGAATAATATGAATCTTACCAAAAAAGTATTGTCAGGTTTTCATTGAACTACTTAATCTACATCAGTGAATGTTGGAACATGTACATAAAGAGGGACATTTGATTGATTTGTTATAATGTAGAGGTGCTACTACTACAATTCTTTCCTAAATTACACCACTCCAATGGTCATACAAAATTTTAGTTTGTGATACCCCAAGATTGGAATGATTAGTATGGATATAAAAACTCTTGTTACAATCTTGAAACTCAGTTTGGTTGCCATTTGTATAATTTTGATAACAATGTGAAAAACAATTCATGCTCAAAGACGTTGTGTATATAAAATAGCAATGCAAAAACAGTAGATACTTACTTTCTCTTTCACAAACGGTTGCAAACCTCCTTAAAAGATTATGTGCGTTTTCCTACCAGAACTTGCTGTCTTCCTAGCCTGGAGAGATTTAAAGGATCTCACTACACATACACCAAAAATGGGCAAAGGCTTTTGATCTTGTCCTATGGAAATACTTATTAAATAGTCCCCCCAGGCCCTACCATGAGGATGTCCTATATATTTAGTTAATTGGATGTCACTGTCACTGTCACTCAGAGTTGGCAAGGCTGGAAACTTTTCCTGGACCCATGCAATAAGAAAAGGTGACTTCAAACAAAAGTAACTTTGTAAATAAGATATAGGGTTACTTCATATTGTAAAAATAATACTAATTGGCTTGGCCACATTCTGTGATCAAGTGTGTCACATATATAAAAGAATATTGATAATTTGTTTACATTATTGTTACCATTCTGTATAATTGATGATTATGATACCAATCATATTAATTATAATTTGTATAGTCATATTGGTCCTAGAACATATAAAGATATTTCACGTGGATAGTCGAATGACCATTGTGTAATAACACTCACATATCATCCAAAGGGCAAGGACATAGGCCGCTCGATCATGCAGCAGATAAGAACTCTACAGTAAACTTTCTAAAACATTGTTACTGGTGACCAGTACCAGCACAGGATAATAGTGTACAGCTGGCTTTGGATAACCTTCTGAGAGTTTATATTGTGCCCCCATGGACTGTTCACGAACTGCCCGGCCGCCTGGTAGGACTTCTGCCCCTTTGGCAATATCAATGGACCATTATGAAACTGATAATTTTGGGAATAAAAGCGGAGAGCTATCTCCAAATCGTCGGTCATTCGTACCCAGTACTTACTTGTTGTGTGACCGTCATTCCTGCTCTCCTGGGTACCGCACCCAGGGAGGGCAGGGTCCCCCTCCCCCTTACCTATTCCTTACTCATCCCCTTACCCTACCTTACCCCAGGGACAATTATTCCAAATTATCCTCAACCTTCTGGATCCATTATATTTGAGGTAGGTTTATGAATTGGAGTCATGATTGGTTGTTTAGAGTTGGTTAACTCATGGGAATTACCTGGACTGGAAGTATTCAAAATTATATTATGCTATCTTGGATTTATGTTTCTTTGGAGTCAGATTAAACTAATGGAGTCAGATTATTATAATGGAGTCAGACTTTAATCTTATTCATTTAGAAACCAGATCAGTATACTGAGGAAAAGGGGTTGTGGGTCTGGATATCTTACAGTGGTTGACCCCGACGTGATTATTTTCTAAAATAGAAAAGGCACCCACCTTCTGAGAATATCCCTAATTAGACCCAAAAGTTAGAACCCATTTCCTCTGATTACACACAAGTTACAGTCAGTGGTACATGACGCAAACACCACCCTTATCACGGGCACCTCACAATGGACCTAAGCCAACTACAGCGACCACTATCTTCTGATAAGATATCAGGGTCAGTCCCGGCATCAGGAGAATGGTTCCAGCACGCGTAGTACCATCCGGGCCGCGTTCAGACAGTCCTAGCCTCAGGACTGGCTGACCACAGACGAGACTGGAGAAAGAATGTACTCTTTTGAGTCTCTTTCTCTACCAGTCCCGACAGGGACTGGCCTACTGCATTTTGAAGAAGTTAGAAGCGGTCATTTAAAGACTTTTATGGCGACCACATAGTGCAGGGAGGGCAGGTAAGACCACCTAGCCCAGCTCTGGCCTCCACGACGTCCGGCGGCCCTGTGAAGTCGGGGACGGCCCTGTGAAGTCGGGGACGACCCTGTGAAGTCGGGGACGGCCCTGTGAAGTCGGGGACGGCCCTGTGAAGTCGGGGGCGGCCCTGTGAAGTCGGGGGCGGCCCTGTGAAGTCGGGGGCGGCCCTGTGAAGTCGGGGGCGGCCCTGTGAAAGCGGGGAGTCAGCCCTGAGAGCAGCGGGAGCATCAGAGGAACGACCAGGAGGAGCAGGTACGACCACCTGGCCCCCCCCTGGTCTCTACAAAGAGCGGGGGGGCATTCACAGAGGTCTTGCGGCTGCGTGGGATCATCGGCGGCCGTGTGGGAGCATTGGTGGCAGTCCAGGGAGATCAGCGGCGGTCCAGGGAGATCGGCGGCAGTCCTGGGAGATCTGCAGCGGCCCTGAGATGACGGGGACGGCCCTGAGAGGATGGAGACGGCTCACTGCTCTGCGGGATCAGCAGTGGCATTGTGGACGGGCCTGATGGACACTCAACACCTCAGGATAGTTAAGGTAAGGTACAGGAGGCTTTCCAGGAGATTTCTATCAAAATTCAAAAGGAAAGTTATAGACTGATATATATTTGATTATTGGGACTGTGGTGCTCTCCTAGCCCTACTCCTGTACCTGTAATTCCTGACTAACTGTATGCAAAGGTTTTGCCTTATAGTAGGCATATGACCGCTGCCCAAAGACATATCATTATCTCGCTGTGCTATAATAGATGAACGGTTCATGTCTAGTCTGGAGGCATTAAGGTGAGCTGATAAAAGCTGCCGGGCCATGTTATCACTAGAGAAATATGCACAGCGGTTGTTATATCATGTTCTTGTTTGTTGTATTATCATGTTTATCTACTTTATGGTAGGAAGTATTCATATACTGAGCACTGACAGTGGCCTCAGAGGGCCGACATGGGCCAAATAGGGCCTGTCTCTGATTAGCCAAATGTAAGGGAGGTGGTAGTTAGTGACTCCCTTAACATAATGGATAGAGAGTGTGCCAATCAGGGCTCCTCCCCATTTATATTATTTCATTGGTCCCAGGAACTGGTCAGTATATAGTTTCATGAGATGACCATCATAGAGTGGTAGTTAGAATGGAACTCCCCTATACTGGTAGATGGTCAGTTATTGACCTTAAGGGTAGAAGTTGGGTGAACTCCCCTGGTTGCTTATTTATATTCAAAGGTTAGAGCAAGGACTCCCTTTGGGTATGGTTCATTATAGGGTTGTAGTTAGATGGAACTCCCCAATACTGATTTATGTATATGGTCAGTTATTGACCTTAAGGGTAGAAGTTGGGTGAACTCCCCTGGTTGCTTGTTTATATTCAAAGGTTAGAGCAAGGACTCCCTTTGGGTATGGTTCATTATAGGGTTGTAGTTAGATGGAACTCCCCTATACTGGTTTATGTATATGGTCAGTTATTTACCTTAAGGGTAGAAGTTGGGTGAACTCCCCTGGTTGCTTATTTATATTCAAAGGTTAGAGCAAGGGCTCCCTTTGGGTATGGTTTCCTTCAGGGTTATAAGGGCAGTCGGAAGGACCCCCTTTACATAGAAAATTGCCAAGTTATGGTGTTTGGATATGGAAGCATTATCCAGGGTATTATTAGTCAGTGAAGGTGACTAGGGCAAACATGGATGCAGTTCCAGGATTTTGAGGCCAGGGTAATTTTTGTTGTTGTGGGTAGGAAAGTTGTAACACTCCACTCAATTATTATGATGACCTATTCCTAACAAGCGGTTAGAGATCTGCTCATAATGATTTGATGTGTGAGGTTCAATTTTGGATCACTACCCTAGGTATATTGTTTTTTAAGTATTGGCCAGGAACTGCATAAATATTGTTGTAAATACTTAACAGGCCCGGTCCAGATTTAGGGAACTTCCTTGACCTTCCTGATGCACCCCCCCTCCATGCATATTTCCAATTTCCAAAGTCAAGAGAAGGATCCCAACATGAAGGCTGATCATGGAGGGTCTTGACTTTGGTAAATATACATCAATGAATAGCCTCCCCCCTTTTCTCTAGATCTGGACCTGCTCTGATTGAGTCTTTATTAGTGAGTCTTTGGAAGGTATTTATAAGGTGACATATTTTGTTTACATTTGATGTTTGTAAATGATATCTTAGAGGTAATTCACAAAATAGAGGTTTAATGTATTTACATATATTCTGTGCTAATCTGAAGTTCATGCAATTGTCTTGAGCATATTGATGGCCTGTAAATCTTGCTGCCTGCCAATTCTATTATTTTTATGTCTTTTTTTATGATCAGAATCAAAATTTAATTATTAAATTGTGTTTTGATCTTGGAATATGAAGTAATGTAAAAATAATACTAATTGGCTTGGCCACATTCTGTGATCAAGTGTGTCACATATATAAAAGAATATTGATAATTTGTTTACATTATTGTTACCATTCTGTATAATTGATGATTATGATACCAATCATATTAATTATAATTTGTATAGTCATATTGGTCCTAGAACATATAAAGATATTTCACGTGGATAGTCGAATGACCATTGTGTAATAACACTCACATATCATCCAAAGGGCAAGGACATAGGCCGCTCGATCATGCAGCAGATAAGAACTCTACAGTAAACTTTCTAAAACATTGTTACTGGTGACCAGTACCAGCACAGGATAATAGTGTACAGCTGGCTTTGGATAACCTTCTGAGAGTTTATATTGTGCCCCCATGGACTGTTCACGAACTGCCCGGCCGCCTGGTAGGACTTCTGCCCCTTTGGCAATATCAATGGACCATTATGAAACTGATAATTTTGGGAATAAAAGCGGAGAGCTATCTCCAAATCGTCGGTCATTCGTACCCAGTACTTACTTGTTGTGTGACCGTCATTCCTGCTCTCCTGGGTACCGCACCCAGGGAGGGCAGGGTCCCCCTCCCCCTTACCTATTCCTTACTCATCCCCTTACCCTACCTTACCCCAGGGACAATTATTCCAAATTATCCTCAACCTTCTGGATCCATTATATTTGAGGTAGGTTTATGAATTGGAGTCATGATTGGTTGTTTAGAGTTGGTTAACTCATGGGAATTACCTGGACTGGAAGTATTCAAAATTATATTATGCTATCTTGGATTTATGTTTCTTTGGAGTCAGATTAAACTAATGGAGTCAGATTATTATAATGGAGTCAGACTTTAATCTTATTCATTTAGAAACCAGATCAGTATACTGAGGAAAAGGGGTTGTGGGTCTGGATATCTTACAATATGTCATAGGAATCAGAATAAATTGAACAATCAATCTGGACTGATTTTACATGACACATGGAATGAAAATATGCTTCTGAGAACCAAAATCTGAAAACTGAAAAAAACCTGTACAATGATGTACAGTCTTATTTGAGGCTCCATACAAAGAATGTAATGTGATATGTGAAAATAAATACATTAGGCACATCTGTCCTGACTTGAAGGTTACAAGGGTGTATAATGTTAGTTGCTGTTACATACAATTGAAATTTTACAACTAAATCTATAAATATGGAAAATGATCAAAAGTGCTAGAATTGATGATTAAAGAGATTCCCTGGGGATTTACTGTAGGATTTGGTTGTTAGATATGCTAATCCATGGTATGAAAGGTCTTTCGACCATCAAATGGCTCTGAGAAGATGGAAAAATCAACCTTTCTTAGCATAGGGGTCTATAGTGGCATACATTTTTAACACTAAATATCTACTACTAGTTCTTGCATGAACTTGTCTTCTAAAGAGACCTAATGATTAGTTTTTCCAAGTGCACTTCCATCCCCCTCCCAACCACCACCATCTCCCACCACATACCTCCCTTATGACGCAGTTAAGCCGGGTCTCATGGACTATAGGACAGGGGTGGTGATGAGGTCACAGTAACATTGTGTGTGACAGGGTGAAAAGAACTTTATCAAACAAAGAATAATTATCAGTTTGGTCCAGTGAAATGAAAGATAAGTTTTTATTTGTTTTGGTGGCATGTAACAAGAAGCAACCATGTTTTCGAGTGGTGAATATGTAAGTCTCTGGATCTCATGTATGTTAGTTCATGTTAGTGTACATAATTCTTCTTCTAAGGTATTGGAGCACGACAACACTTTCTTATAAGGTACCCGTCTCTTTTACCATTCTATTTGGTGGTAATCACTGTTAGAATAAGGCAAAGAATTTAGATCAAGAAGAAAGGGCACCAAGGAGATACTCCATCCTGTCCCTGTTATATACCTGAGGTACAGGTAGGTTGGCCTGACAAACTACCAACCAGTGAGTCTGCTACGTGAAACGTAAATGTGTCATATCTAATAAATTAAAAAATGTATCATCTATAATATATTTTACAGCATCAGGTACTGTAGACTTCTTATGGGCAAGGTTTCTCCATAATTCATTTGGTACAGCACTTCATATATTATACATTCTACTCTATTTAGTACTGTAGATGTATTACATTTAAGTTTGCTGTAAAGATACACCAAATGAAATGCTGTATTTGTAGAGCAAAATATTTTGGTACAAATTTACAATACATAATATCAGAGTATCATACCCCTATTAGCATCATCATATACGTCTATCACTCTAAAAGATAGCACTCCGTCAACATACTTGGCAGCATATTACAAATACAAGTACTTATACTTGAGAGTATCTGACACCTGCAGACATCACTGTATTATGTCTCTTTTGTTATATAACTTAAGTGGCCCATTGCACAATGACCTATTGTGACAGCAATCAGTTTAAAATTACAAAAAGGAAATGTTTCCTTACAAAGCTATCTTTGTCAAGATCATCATTGTTGCAAAATTCCTATATGTTTTTTTCTACTGAATAACATAGAATTCTTTAAATTGATGCTGAAAGGGCCACTGTAGGGCTAGTTCCTTTAAAGATTACAAATTATTTACAGCATTCTAAATAGTTTTATTTTGAGGGTGAAAATGTGCAAAACAATGATCGAAGTTGACAAGGAAAGATTTCCTTGTTAGGAAAACGTTTATTGTTACAATTGGTATTGTGCAACGGTCATCCAACATACCCTGTGCTTGTATTATAGGTCCCAATACAAGAGGAACTGAACTATATTAACAGAACTTTACATATCAGCATACAAGATATTGATTTGAACTTGTATAGTGAAGTATAATTTCCTTCTGAATTTAGATATCTTATTGCAATATTAAAAATTTTCAGTAAGTATGTAATGCACGTAATGCAAGGTATATATAATCCTTCCCAGGAACTTACATTATCTATCACATTGTCGAACTCTCTTTAATTGCGATTTATGTATAATCTTCAACTATAGTAATAATTATTTCAATTGATCTGATGAAATGTTAATTCCCCACCACGAGTCAATGTATCCTGGATGGGGGTATATCTTTGCTAATTTGTTTTGGCAGATTCATGCAATGGATGATGTTGCAGTACGTTGTCCTGAGATTGTGACTTCTATTAACTGGTCTCTACACCAAAAGTTTAAGCTGTCTTCATATGAACTTTTTTGACTTTTGAATAGATTAAAACACTTTGTATGGATTTCAACATTAGGTTGGTTAATAAATATGTTAATCACCATTTAAAATCATTAGATTTAATAAGTTTATCCTGCAAGTTGGTGTTATATGTAATATACTACCGTTTTTTACTTTGATAACTATAGCTCCCCTGGTGGTCACTGTATATATACAGAAAGGGTTACTGTCAAAATACAAACTCATAATGTTTTTCTAAATACACAGTACTAATTTTGTTGTCCTGTATTATTGGCTTTAAAAATACATTTACTTTTACAGTGTTGTATTATTGGTTCACTTAGCTAGATCAGCTGTGGGTTAACTATGAGGCCTTTCATCACAGTACGTTGCAAAAGTAGCTTATCTACAATGCTCAAGAAATTGATGCACCAGACATCATCATATTGTCATCTAGGGAACAGATCATTTAGACATAATGTGGAAATGAGCAGTTTCTAGATATATAGTATCTAAAGAATAGGACCGTCTTTAAACTGGGCCACAGACAATTAAAAGTAATACTATCTGGGAGTTTGCCAATGAGAATGGGGAGTACTAGTAATGAGACTAACTGTAGTTATATCAGAGACAATTCAATTCAATTCAATTGGATTCAAATCTTTATTCCCAACCCTTTTGGGGGCAAAGGATATACATGAATAAACAAACAAATGAATGGATATACAGTGTAAAATACATAATATTACAGACTGTGTACTAAGAGTAGTAGTATTGTGGTGAGACAGGTGGCAGCACCATTTCAATGCGGAACAGCCACACATCAAAGGACCGTCCAACCAGCATTTACCTACCTTAAACCACCTAATGACTGGCTGGAGTTGACCTTTGGTACACTCCTCCAAATTCTATAAACCTTCTTATCCTATAAGATATACACACATATGTACATGTATTGACTTTACAAATGCTGAATCAGTTTGAATGGCATACACAATAAATGATGACATTGATAAAACCGATTAAGTGCATTTTATCGTTTTGAACAAGCAGAGAGATTTCTATTGAGTATGTTCAAAACATGTTTACATTATTTTGTTTGTTCAATTTCAATGGTTTTCATCTAGTGGTCAAATACTAGCTTGAATCTAATACATAATTGAGCCCTTTTAGGAAAAAACACAAAATGTAGTTTCAAATGTCATACTGTTAGAAAAAACTTGAGGACCCATTCTTCCTATATTTAAACGTTATACATGGCCAACTTTAATTTACTTGGTGCGACTCTAAATATCTTTGAGTGATGAATCATTAGTATGTGGCATTAGGAGAGTCAGTGGCATTCTAAGGAATGTATGACTGTTTTGTGGATGCCTTTATGACCTCTTTATTATTTGGAACCCAAAACTAGGGTTCCTGATTATAAAAAAAAGTTTGTAAGCTTTCCTGTTTGCCCTCTTTCTTGTGATTTTGAGATCATTCATCATGGACTCAAAATCTTTCTTATCTATCTGAATACTTTTGTTAATTGCTAGATTACTACATCAAGCTTGCAATCTTCCATAAAGAACACTCATTTAGTTTGTTTTTGATAAAGATGGCACAAGTTAATAATAACAATCAGGACTATGCTAGCCAACCATTTTTCAATGTTTTAAAATTTGTAAAAAGGGAATCTTCTTGTCATGTGGAGATCACGGCAGACAGGTCACATCTGGGTTGTGTATTTCTGATAAAAATACAAGTTTTGAAGGTTAAAGAATATTTGAGGAATTTTTGTTGCAAGATTGTCTTGTAACAACTTATATAGATATTTGAATTATTAGCTGAAATATTAGATGGTGTTCGCATACCTAAATTCTTCGGAACCATCTTGATTCATGAGCTGCCATGGAGCCCCTTGTTCTGAACGTCCCAGGTAACCACAGGTATCTCCAGTGGACCACAGAAGGTTAAAAAAACTGTGCTGTAGCACACCAACCGTGGCCAAAGTGTACAACTTGCCAACGTTGGGAAAAAATATAAACAAAAATGCAACACACAAGATATTCTGTTATGATTTACACTGAAAACAGTGTCATGCCTGCTGACTCTCATGCTGTGTACATTGAGAGAAGTTGACTTATGGTTAGGCTG